>VMDO01000177.1:257567-268790 GCA_007922755.1 Pedetes capensis
AGCGACCCTCTGTACAACAGGGGAAACACTATTGTCAGTGCTTCTCTGCTGTTCATAGGGTTTTCAATGGCAGATTGATTTTTGGGAGGGGGTTGCCAGGTCCTTCTCCCAAGCCTACAGCTTCTGGTGTTCCCAGGCAGTCTCCCATCCAGGTACTAACCAGGCCCAACCCTGCTTAGCTTCTGAGATCTGACAGGATCGGATGCCACAGGGCTATGGCTGCAGGCTTGTTATGTATAGGACATAGAAATTGTCTTTCTAAGTATTATCCAATTTAATCAAAAATTTGTGTTCACCAAAAGCCAATAGGCAAAAGTTTATAGAAACTTTATTCATAATCACCAAAAACTAGATACAACCAAGATATTCTTCAATAGGTAAATGAATTTGTGATATATTCATACATGGAATGTTATTCAGAAATAGAAAGGAATAGGTTCTCAAGATATACAAAGAGAGTTGAATTTAAATGCACATTGCTAGTGGAAGAAGTCTAAAGTGGCTACATACTATGTAACAATATTTATCTCACGTTAAAGTGAAAAAGCAAATTAGAGAGGCAGGAAACACTCTATCATTTAGGAGTGTGTGTGTGTGTGTGTGTGTGTGTGTGTGTGTGTTTGTGTTACTGAGGTTTGAATAGATAAAGCTAGAAGATTTGGGGAAGCCAAACCTATTTCATACGGTATTATAATAATCCATATATGACATTACATTTTTCAAAATCCATATAATTCTATAGCACAGATGAACTTTTACATATGCATATTTAAAGAAATACATTAGAAGTTTGGAGGAACCCAGATGGAAGAAGAGTGTGATGAAACACAGTAGCTGGATTACAAAGGGATGATGCAGCCCCTCTGAAGAGGGTAGTGGGGAAAAGTACCGAGCTGGTCAGCCTTGGAAGTGAGCATCTTCCCCAAGGCCAAAGGCAGAAGAAGCTGCATGTCAGCACAGCAACTAAGTTTCTCAGGTGCACGCCAATTAACAATTCTAACACTGCACTACTGGGACTGAATGATTAAGCAAATTAAAGCCAGATGGTGGGAGGCAGCTTTCTCACTTTGAGCAAGAGGAGACTAGAAGAATTAGGATAATAGAATAACTCGTGTGACAATGGGTAGAAGTTAGAGAGATCAGTATGAATTTAGGTTTAGCTTAATACAGGCACAGATGGGCATCTGTGGAAGCACTCTTGGACAGATATATACACCAGTTAGTATGCACACAGATAGTGACTTGCTCTGTCAGCCCAAGAGGCCTAGAAACAATGGCACAGCTTAACCTAGGCAGGAGTCCTATGGAGGCCCGGATTTTGGTTTCTAATTCCGTGCTCCAGGAAAAGGAACCAAGGCTCCTTAGAGAATTATGAGTCTAGGTCTGGAGTGGAGAATGCACAACAATAGCAGGGAGCATCCTCTAGTGCCACAAAGCAAGGAACTGCTAACCAAATGCACATACACAAATCCATGCATGTGCACAATGATGGGGGGGTATCCCAGAGACACCAGGAGCTGAGTGAAACAGCTTGAGTAACTAGTGCTTGAATAAATTGAGCAACTAATAAGTATTCATGCATTATAGTTCAAAGTACAAAATAAATATCTGAAAGTTCACACTGATATAAACAAATAATACAATAAATAGGTGGAAGATGATAGGAAAATCTCGTTTACCAAAAAATTCCCAAGAATTTATGTAAATATTTCTGTCTCAAAGAGGTAAAGTATAACTCCCTGGCTCCACCCATGGGCTTTGCACAGACTTCTTTCTACATAGTATAGCATGGAAAGAGGGGTGGGGAAAGAGCAAGCTTGCAGTGGGGAATCCAGACAAATACTGCCTCTGCCAGATGATCGAGGTTAACATCCACAGATATGCTGTCCTGATAACACGTACTCCTTATATGGTACGATGAGAGTTACACTTTAGCTCTGAGCTCATTCTTCCAAACTCCTGTGCCTCCAACTAATCATGGGGATGTGGGGGAAGGAATCAGATAAATGGCAATTGAAGGAATCCAACAAAGCACCTGACTTCTCTTCTTCAAAATGTTTCCAGGGATGCAAAGCCAAAAGTAAGCACTCCTGGGAAATGAGTCACACCAGCACCAGATGCAAACCGTAGGAAACATAGGGCTGGGGCACACAGGAAGCTTTTGCGCTACCTTTGCAAATTTCCTGTAATCTAGAACTATTCTAAAACCAAAAGTGTATTTATAATATGCATAGCAAACACTCTCCATACAGTAAAATTGTGAAAATTTTTCTTTATGACAAAGGAGTAGGTCTTCACTAACATTGTGCTTTCTTTTTGAAAGTTGCATGAAATTTCATAGTTGTTCGGTAAAGTAAGAATAGATATGAAAGACTTTAAGATTATAAAAGTAACAAAACTGCGATTATGTGCCTGTCTTCTAATTGTACATTTAGAAAATCTCCAAATATTCTAGGAATGATTATTAGAATAGATAAAGCAACTTAAGAAAGTTGCTAAATACCAAATCAAGATACATAATCAGTTGCATGTCTTTATGCAAGCAAAAAGTGGTAGAAAAAAATATATGTATATACATATATATGTGTATATTATATAGATATAGATATATACACTCTTTGAAAGACCTCATTACAATAGTATCCAAAATATAAGCACAAGTGAAGCTGGTTTAGTTATTGTTGCATGACTTAATAGATTTGAAAAATGAAAAGGATTTTTTGAAGTAAAAAGGACATTGCCTGGTGAAAAGAACTTTACAAAGAATATTTAATCGGGAAAAACTTAACAAGAAGTACTTGATATTATAAAGAAAATTCCACACATTTATTGAAAGATTAGAGTAACTGGAAATTCACATTGTGTTCAAAACCTAAAAAACTGAGCTTCAAATGAACATGTTGTTGTTAGGTGCCATTGAGTCTGTACCTGACTCATAGCAACCCCACATATAACAGGTGAAACACTATTGTCAGTGCTTCTCTGCTATTCATAGGGTTTTCAATGGAAGATTGATTTTTGGGAGTGGGTTGTGGGGTCCTTCTTCTAAGCCTATACTATGTGGTGTTCCCAGGCGGTCTCCCATCTAAGTACTAACCAGGCCTGATCCTGCTTAGCTTCAGAGATTTGATAGGATCGGACGCCACTGTGGTATGGCTGCAGGCTTCAAATGAACATAATCACCCCTAAATTAGTGACTGAATTCATGGAAACTCCAATCCACACAGTGAGGTTGGTTTGGATCTGTGGAGTGGGTCTAGGTGCATGGATGTGTATTTCTTGAAAGTCTAGCTCAAAAATACACATGGAAATGCAGAATTCTAAAACTAATTTAGGCACTCTTAAAGAATAACATAGGCCTGGGGTTTAGCTCACTTGGTAGAGCGTTGTGCTGCACTACCTGAGGACTTGGATTCAATCCCCAGCACAGTAATACAGGAAAAAGACATGGCAATCCACTCCCAAAGAAATCTCGAAACAACCAGCCATTGAAAACCCTATGAGGGTTGCTATGAGTCAGACCTGACGCAATAGAACTGAAAAACAACAACAAAGAATAACATAGGGGGTCACTTGCCTTTTCGAATATCAAGACCTATGCAAACAGTATAATAAAGAGAATGGTGTTAGTGAATGAGTAGTAGACAACTGGGTCAACTGAACAGACTCAATCAAAAATGGTATAACATATTAAAAGATTACATTGAAAGACATTGCATTTACCTTGGAGTGAGAGTATGGGAATATCTTAAATAATAATAATAAAGCAAAAATCCCAAAGGCAAATATTCATGAGTTCTACCATGTCAATATTTCAGAAAATAACTGAAATGCCAAGCCATGCAGTGGTAAAATATATTTACATTATTTATAATTGATCAAGGCCAGGTACACTGGTGGACACCTATAATCCCAGTCATTCAGGATGCTGAGCAGGCTGCCTCTGCGTAACTTAGTGAGACCCTGACTCAAAATAAAATAAAAACTTAAAACTGTGCTGAGGGTGCACCCCAGTGGCAGAGCACTTGCAAAGTATGTGCAAGGTCCTGAGTTCAACTCGTAAGTACCATTAATTAACGAATTAATTGATCAAAGATCAGAACAGATAAAAAAGGAAAACATCCTGACAAAGTCTCTTTCGAAAGAGTAGAAAGCAGATAGCCATTGAACACCATGAGTAGCCCCACCAATAAATGTCAAAACCACAATGAGAGCCAGGTACCATGGCATATGCCTATAATCCCGTCAATCAAGGAGGCTGAGGTAAGAGGATCTCAAGTTCAAGGCCAGAGGCAGCCTGAGCAATGAGATGGCTTTTAGTATTCACCAGTTTTGAATGTCAATTGAAAAAGCTAACAACACTGAATTCTGTCAATGTTATGTAGTACTTCCATGCACTATCAGTGGATGTATGAACGTAAAACCTATTTGAAAACCAACTTGTCATAAAATGTTAGTGTTAAAAATGGGTGCTCTCTATGACTCACCAGTTCTGTTCCCCGGAGAAGCTATTGAATACAGGTAATAGGAAATAGAAAAGACTGTGTAATTGCACTGTTTATAATAGCAGAGAACTGGAAATAATCCAAATGCTAGTCATAGTTACATAGTGTATATCCCACAGCAATCACATTCTGTAGTAAAACAAACGGATCCAGTGGCACAAATTTCAAGAACATAGTGTTTTGTTTTGTTTTTTAATACAAAAACAACTCAAGAAGGTTATTTTGCTGTGTAGTATGCTTCCATTAAGGTAAAGCTTAAAACATGGCATGCAAAGTAACATTTTGTTGGAGGGATCAAGCATGTTTGATACAATTGTGACAAAATAATAAGGAAAATTTAAACAGAAAGCTAGGGTAGGCAGTGGAATGTGGTGGCTCACACTGCCTGTAATCCCAGGAACTCTGGAGGCTAAAACAGGGTAGGGGTGCAGTTCAGTGGTAGAGTGATTTCAAGGCATGTGTGAGGTCCTGGGTTCAACCCCTGACTATACCAAAATAATAATAGTAATAATAATAATAATAATAATAATAATAATAATAATAAAGAAAAGAAAAAAGAAAACATCTAGTATAAGGCTTGTCCCTAAAGGGGACATTAAATAAGAGTGTTAATAAATTTTATTTTGATTAAAGGTCAAAACAGATTACTTTAAAAGGATTATATTAAGTAAGACACCACTTCCTACCCATCTACTACAAGAACCTGATGGTAGCTGTTAGATATTTCCCTTAAGAAGACATCCTGATTTGTTTATCAACAGTTTAAAGACAGCATTAAGTGCTGAGATTGAACCAAATTCCATGATTGAGCAGTTTCGGTCACATTTTAGTCTTCTTACAAAAACCTGTTTATCTTGAGCTCAAGCACTTCAGCTCTGAAAGAGATAGTTTGAGGCTTTTCAAACAATTCAACCTACCAAACAAGCCTCCTGGAATCATATAAATGACTTTTGCTGACATTTTCAGTATCAGGAAGAGATTTTTTTTATTTCAGTCTACATTCTAAAAAGTCATATAAAGCAGGTTTCTGCCAGACAGTCAGGGCACTTTTATGTGGAAGAGCAGAATTTTATACTCAGCGCCCATTTCTTGGAAGAAGGAGCTGAATACAAATAGTATAATGGCTTCAACTTGATGTTTTTCCAAGTTTAACAATTTCCTTCTTTATTGATTCAAAAGCAGGGCACCTAATGTTAATCTGTAGTTGTTGGATCGCAAGATGGCTTTTTTGTAGGAAGAGGCTCCACAATGGAGTTGCTTGAACGAAGTGGAAGTTTACTTTTCTATATAGCTGCACACGAATATTGAATATACCATGGACTGCCAAAAGAACCAACAGATCCATCCTAGAAGTACAACCAGAGTGCTCCTTGGAAGCAAGGATGGCTAGACTACATCTTAACGTATTTTGGACATGTTGTTAGGAGGGACCAATCCCTGGAGAAGGACATTATATTTGGGAGAGTGGCAGGTCAAAGAAAAAAGGAAGTCTCCCAACTAGATGGATTAACACAGTGGCCACAACAATGGGCTTAAACATGATAAAGATTGTGTCCCTGGCACAGAGTGGGGAATGTTTCGTTCTGTTGTTCATAGGGTCCCTGTAAATCAGACCCCACTCAGTGGTACCAAATAGCAGCAACAACAAGTCAGCAGACTGGTTCGTCCAGGCCCATTGCAAGGATCAGTGCTGCTGAATTCCAGGACTATGTCTGAGTGTCTCCCACAGCTCTGACGTGGGGCCGTCCACACAGGCCTTGTGGCCCAGAGCCTCTCCTAATTCCAACCAGAGCAGAGTGTGGGGGAGAGGGCACCTCACTGGGCACAACTTTGGTATGTGGCCCTGTCAATCTGCAAGGGAGGAAGAGGCTGCAGCCATTAGCTGGGCAGCAATGGAGCCAGGAGCGGGGGTGCCCTGTGGAGGCTGGGATCAGCCCACCTCTTTGAACACGCAAACATCTGTGAGTCCTCTTGTTCCAGTCCTGTGTCAATCTCATGCCCTCTCCAAGGAGCATAACTGAGAGCCTGGCACACCCTCTGCAGGCTGTGTGGGGCAGGGATGACAGACACGTGCCACCTCTGGGGTGGGCGTCAGCCATGTATGCCCACAGGGCTGCTCCGCTTTGTCCTCAGAGTGGGTTACTTTGTCCTCTGCCTCTCATGGTTCCTGGCTTGGTCCTTGGAGAAATTGCTCTTTGTGTCTAATGCTCCATGGCCTCATTTGAATGGGCACTGGAGAGAAGGCTTTGGGGGAGTGGCTACCTGTCCTAGGGAGCCTTCCTACAGGCCAATGTTGAGATGAGGAGCCTCAAGGTCAGACTTGAAATTTCTTCAGAAATCAATTTCTTGAACCCTAATGTGCCCAGCCTGCTTGCATCCACAGCCACAGACATCACCTCTCACTATCGTCTCCCTTCTCAAATCACATGGCTCTGTGCTCTGCCTTCTCTCTCTGAGTTAAATGTGGCTGTCCTGAGGCCACCCGACACTTCAGGCTCACATAGGAGCTAGCAATCCTTTTCTGGTTCATGGCACAATGACAGCGCCGTCGTCCAGCAGAGAGTTCTTAACAAGAACCTGATACGTTCAGGCCTCAGGCCACCTACTGAAAAGATTGCTTCTTCAGAGATATTTCTCAGAAGCTCCACTGTGTCTTCCTTGAAGACTCTGGTATGGGTGGTCAGAAGCAACCAAACTTACCTTGAAATGCTGAGTTTTATCAGCAGGACTGACTAGAATGCGGTCTGCCTTCCAAGGTTTTGCAGGACACTTTGCCAATAATTTTCTACAACATAAAGAAATTCAGCAGCTAACAACAATGCTTTAGAGATGGAGTTAGGCTGGAGGCTGTGTGGGGGCCGCAGCTTGGATCTGGAGTGCCCCCAAGGCGCATGTCTGAAAGGACTGGTGCTGTTGGAAGGTGGCGGTTGGCCTGGTGGGAAGCCTGCAGGTCACTGAGGGAGCACCTCAAAGGGGAATGGGACCCTCGGCCCTTCACCTCCTTCTCTTTCTCTCCTCATCCATGAGGTAGATGACTTTGCTGTTGCCCGCTCCCACCATGTGCTGCCTTGCTAGGGCCAAGAGCATCAGAGCCAACCAAATATGGACCGGGAGTTCCCAGACCACGCACGAGAATAACCGTTCTTTCTGTAAGTTAATTATCTCAGGTATTTGTTATAGTGGCGAGAAGCTGACTAACACACTGGATCTTAATCCCACCTCAGTATCCCCCTTTCCTGCACTTCTGTAATCAATTGCCACAAAATGATTGCCCCCAAAACAGCACAAATGCATTATTTCAATGTTATAGAGATCAGAAGCACAGAATAGGTCTGATAGGGCTACTGTCAGAGTGTGGCCCCTGCCTTCCCTGGTAGAGGCTCTAGGGGGGAATCCCGTCCTTTCCAGTTTCTAGAGGTTACCTGCATCCCAGGAAGACATACTGCAGCTATTTGGTTTTATTTTAGCACCAACCCTCTCTTAGTAACAGATTTTGTATTAATCAAGGTACAGATTAGCTTGATATAACTGGAAGCGTCAAATGCAATTGCTTAAACAAAATAGAAATGTATTCTTTTTCATACTGTAGCCTGAGTATGGTATCAGGGTCAGTAGGATGGTTTCCAAGCATTGGTGATCTACTATGCTTCCAATTAGCCAGTCCACACTACTGGAGGATGGCTTTGACCACATGCCAAGAGAGCTCAGCACTGTATTTGCATTCTACCCAATGAAAATAGGGAGAGAGGAAAGGGAGAGCATGATATTCCCTTCAAAAAAAAATTGCCCAGAAGCTTCACCCCTGCTTTGTGGGCATTTATATTTGAAAAGGAACTGGGAGTTGCATATTTTAGCTGTCCACATAAAATAAGGAACACTTAATTCCAAAGAAGTTTGCAAACATACCACTGTGTTGTCCAATCCAGTGAGATCTCAGAAGCTAAGCAGGGTTGGACCTGGTTAATACTTGGATGGGAGACTGCCTAGGAACACCAGCTACTATAGCTTGGGACTTGGCAACCCACTGCCCCCAAAAGTCAACCATTGAAAACCTTATGAATAATAGAGAAACACAACAATAGTGTTTTGTTTGTTGTACATCGGGTCACTATGAGTTGGACATCGGGTCACTATGAGTTGGACACTAACTTGACAGCATCTAACAATAAGAACAATTCTAAAGAAAGTATAGTAAAATTAACCAACCATTGACCCCCCTGAATAAAATAGCAAGTGGTTTGGTGGCAGGCTTAGCTTCAGTGCCCTTTCCTATGCACACTAACAGGGCCAGTTTAGATACCAGCCCTGGAAGTTTCTGCAGGAATGGTGGACTAAGATATGAGACAATACTCCTACTAAGGATAAACATAAAAGCAAAAGAAATTATCATTAAAGGCTGGTTGAAGACATTGGAGAGACTAAAACATGAAGAACTACTATATAATGATTGAGGAAGAAGTGAAGGCCCAGGGAAGTAAGTCAGTATTTGGAGCTTTTCCCCTGGGCCTGCTTGCTGATTACACAGAAGTTCACTGTACGGTCAGCCACAGTGGGGTCATGACAACCCCATTTGTTTTGGGTTGGAGCGTCAAAGGTCTGGTCTCTAGCAGTAATGAAGATCCAAAAGTATGCTGGGACTGGAGCACAGTTTAAAATAACCACAGACTCTGAAGTGAAATTGAGGTGACCCCATTTCTCCTGGAAAAATAAAAATGTGAACACTCTCAGGAAGAATATAACACTATTCTAAGCCTCAAATTATTTTTACAAATAAACTAACAAAATATATGCCATGAGAAGGTACATGAGGAAACAAGCAAGGTGAATAAGTCAGAAATGTTAAGCTATACTTTATTTGTTCAACTAAATAAAAGTACAAATGATTGAAAATCTAAACATAGAATTAGAAACACAAAAAAGCACCACAGAAATTCAAGGAAGGAAAAATGTAATAAGTGAAGTGATTAAATCAATGGATGAGTTTCATAAATGCTTGAACATACTTGAATAAAAGAATAAAATATAACTAAAATGAAATAAGAAGAGGGAAAAAAGTAATAAAAATGAAGAAAGTAAAAGAGGATAGAGTGAGAAAATCTAACTTATGGGATGTCAACATTCCATAAGACAAGAGAAGGAAGTGAAATTGAAGACAGAATTAATAAGAATTTCCTAAAACTGATGGCATGGTAGGCTAATTATGAACAAATTTACTCTTAGAAAAGCTGCAGAAACCCAATGACAAAGAGAAAATGCCAATAGCAGTCAGAAGATTACCAGTTCTACATAGTGCCACAGTTGGTCTTAATGCTCATGACAACTAAAATCTCAGGACAAATGACATAAAGTTACCTTCTGAGGGCTAGAAAAGTTAACAGAAGCAGGCAAAAGGTAGAAGGGAGTGGAAACTTAGAGAGAAATGGCCTTCATAGAGGTGAAGGTCATTATTTTCCTAAGGAGCTGGCCCCAGAGGAGGAGCTGTGAGGCAGAGCAGCAGCGCAGGCAGCTAAAGCTGGGATGGAAACCTCCTAATGGCTGGAGAGTGGCGGGCTGGTCCCAGAGAAGAGACCACCAAGAGGGAGCCTATTCTTCTTGGTGTAAATCCATTCCAATATCCTTCCAGTGTCTTGCCTGGGCTACACATTCTTCAGACTGAAAAAGCACAGGAAAAGTTTAAGGCAATGAACTAATATTTAGGCATAACAGAAGTGTCAGCCTAACCCTGAGAGTACAGGGCAGCCCACAGAAACACAGTAAAAGCTTTGAAACTGAACGCAAGGCAGACAAAAAGTTTTGTGGTATGAACATGGCCACTACAAGAGAAAAAATAATTTCCACAGCATTATAATAGGACCCAGAGCTCATAGAACATATTGTATGTTCTCAAATCTGCACCTTTTCAATGGTTTTAGAAGGCTATGATATCAGATGCAGATTAGAATTGTATATAGATGGCATTTGGTTCTCAACTGCAAATCCAATTCACATGTGATTCTAACACACATCTGGTTTTGTAGCCTTCCAAAATTGTTGAAAGAGTGAAGACTAGATTTGAGAATATACAATAGTATTAACAATGTCCAGGAGAAAATCCAAAATGACCCAGCATAGAAACAACAAACAACAAGGAAAATGTGAACAATTATCAAGGAAAAAGACAATCAACAGGTGTAAATCCTAAAGTGCCCCAGATGTTGAGATTAAAAAAAAAATTAATAAAGCAGCTATTACAACTTGGCTGCATGTGGAAAGACTTCAAATGAGCAGAAAAACAAGCATTCTTATAAGAGAAATAGAAGCCATTAGAAAGAAGAAATGGAAGTATTATAATTGAAATAAAAAATTGCTAGATGGCTTCAGTAGACTAACAAGAGGATAAAAGAGAATTTTGAAGATACAGCCGTAAAAAGTGAAAAAATCTGAGTCACAGAGAGAAAAGTGATGGATAAAACAGACTCAGGAATCTTTGAAGAATATTAAAAATCTGGCATGAATGGCACTGGAGTCCAGGGATGAGAGGAGAAGAAATGCACCATAGTCAGGCAAATGAAAGCAAGGAACTGTTAGAAACAACTTGGGTTACATCCAAAGATTCAGATGGAAGAAAACAGTGCTATGCTGAAATGCTGAATGGGCATGCAACCAACCCTTTGTATCTAACTTCCAGTTTACAAGAAATTCAGTGAACAAAATAAGTTTGTTAAGGTCATCACAGGTA
>VMDO01000177.1:268890-389670 GCA_007922755.1 Pedetes capensis
AAAAAAAAAAAAAAAAAAAAAAAAAAAAAAAAAAAAAAAAAAAAAAAAGCAAAAGAGAGGAATGGAGGAGATCAATCTAATTATCATGTTGGCAAAATGCAAAATGTGGACTCTATTTCAAATAATTATATTGTGAAAGAATATTTATAAGAAAACAGGAAAAATTTGAGTACTGACTAGCATTTGATGATTTCAAAGTATTCACTATTTCTTCAAGTGTAATAATGGTATCATGGCTACGTTTTAAACAATAGTCCCTATATTTTAGAGATACTGAAATATTATGCATGAAATAAAATCATATCAATTTACTTTAGAGTACCATGGAGGGGGAATGAATGTTTAGATGAAATAAGAGTAGGCTATATTAGTGATCCACAATCTTTTTGGCACCAGGGACTGGTTTCATGGAAAACAATGTTAGCACAGACTTATGATCTGATAGGGGCAGAGCTCAGGCCATAATGTGAGTGATGGGGAATCACTATAAATACAGATGAAGTTTCACTTGCTTCCCTACTACTTACTTCCTGTTGTGCAGCTTGGTCCCTAACAGGCCATGGACCAGTCTGAAGCCTGGGGTTTGGGGACCCCTGGGTTATATGGTCAAGCAGAAATTCAAGTTCATTTTCTTATATGTGGGTATGCAGTTTCTGCCCCCCCCAAAAATTATTGAAATCACTATTTTTTTCCCATTTGATTATTTTGGCACCCTGTTAAAATCAATTGAACATATATGTAAGGGTTTATTTAAAGATTTTTAATAATAGTCCTTTGATTTCTATCTCTATCATTCATTTTGGCAATACTACACTATTGTTGTTGTGGTTTGTTTATTTGTTTAGTGACTTCTCTGAAATAATTCTATAAAGTCTATATTCTTTGATGAATATGGCCACTAAAGTCTTAGTGATCAGCAAAAAGTTTTACGGGTATTTCCTTAAATTCCTTGACCCACAAGGTCTCCCAGTCTTTGGCAAGAGTGCTCTGTGCAGCTCTGCCTTAGCTTTCAGGTCCTGCTTGTGCAGAATCTCAAAGTCAACCTGAGAGAGCAATTTTCTAAGGTCATTCCTGGGCATGCACACAAACCTGCTTATGTATGAGAACTTCTAGATTTCCATGAACCTGCCAGAGATTTTTCATGCTCCCCTATACAGCTTTTCCTTTCAGGGTTTTTAGTGAGCTTTTGTTAGCCCCAATAGTTATTATCACCCCAGGAAGATACAATGTCAAACAAACACCACTGATTATTTTGATAGACAACCTTGGAAAAGGGTTATTCAAAACAAGTGTATTTTGAATCAAGTCAAATAAATATAAAACCTATGAGTGAAGTTTTCTAGGAAACTTGTAGATACTTAAAACAATGACAATTCTATGCAAATGTGGGATTTGAGGGACTTCCATATCTGTACCATACTATGGCTTCTAGGCCATTGGTTTCTGCAGCTACTGCCATGGTGAGTCTGTTTCCACAGCAGAACTAAGGAGTATGGGATAGATACACAGTACATTAAAATACCACAAAGCTCTCCATTAGTCCTGACACTCAGTCATTTTTCTCAAACTGCCAGAAATACTTTCCACAGAAATAAAGCTTTAATATGTCATATTAATTATCCATTAATTCATCAAACATATAATAAGCCCCAGGAAGAGTGACTGACATCTCAGGCTGTAGCAGTGACAACACACTTGTCTTAGTCTCCACACGTAGCATTTGCTAACAATTTATCACTCTTTGTTGTTATTAGTTTGTTGTTAGGTGCTGTTGAGTCAATGTCCGGCTCATAGCAACCCTCTGTACAACAGGTGAAATACTGTTATCAGTGCTTCTCTGCTATTCATAGGGTTTTTAATGGCTGATTGTTTCTTAGAAATGGGTTGCTGGGTCCTTCTGCCAGGCCTACAGCACCCAATGTTCCTTGGTGGTCTCCCATCTAAGTACTAACCAGGCCTGACCCGGCTTAGCTTCTGAAATCTGACGAGATCAGACACCACAGTGGTATGGCTGTTGCCTATCACCTCTTATATGTCCAAAATTTTGGCAAGGATTCTTAGGTTTTTCTTGTTCCAGGATGATGAAGAATGTTTCTAACTCTAGAGTCTTTTCACCCTTTTAAGAAACTTTAATCAGGACGGGGGGCACATGCCTGTAATCCCAGCGGCTCAGGAGGCAGAGGCAGGAGGATCCCAAGTTCAAGACCAGAGGTAGTCTGCGTAATTTAGCAAGACCCTGTCTCAAAAAGTTAAAAAATGGACTGGAGGCAGAAGCTCAGTGGTCCAGCATTTGCAAAGCATGCAAGCTCAAGGCCCTGGGTTCAACCCCCAGAACCGCAAAAAAAAAAAAAAAAAAAAAAAAAAAAAAAAAAAAAAAAAAAAAAAAAAAAAAAAAGAAAAAGAAAAAAAAGAAAAAAGAAAAGAAAAGAAAAAAGAAACTTTAGCTAAATGCCAGAACTTGCTCTGAGCTTCAGAACTTGCTCTGAGCTTTCTTTTCTCTGAGATTGTACAGTAGTTAAATCACAAAGTAAACCATCCATCACTATGTGAATGTCTGTATAAGGATGCTGAGTGGCCCTTTCCTTGCATTTGTTGGTCAGGACCCACAGTAGAGGCCAAAGAGATACTAAGTCTTCATTACCTAAATTGGAGCCTAGTACTTCTTATGGGCTTTTCTGAAAATGAAATAGTGCTTCAGTGACAAAGGAGGATGAGGCAATATACACTGTACTCCAGTAATTCCACACATCTTCTTCATCAGGAATGGCCAAAATCACACAAAAAACAGACAACTCAAAGAAGACAAAAGTGGTTTCTGTTAATATCAGCAATAAGTTTCCCCAGATGAGTTGCCTTCCTCTATCTATAGCTCCAAGAAGGAGAAAAATGTCATCAGAGGAATGCCATTTGATGAGATGGAATAGGAAGAAACTTTAAAATCAAAATGACATTGAGCTTTTTGCTGCATGTACTGTGTAAGGAAAACCAACTGAAGAACCATTCTAGAACATGCCAACATCACTGGGAATGGTTTGCACAGCTACCGTGAAGAGTCCCCGAGGAACCCTTTGGCAGGACTTCAATCATATCAATGTGGAACGCAGTATCTTTGCAAAAAAATATTTAGGACAATGCACAATGGGGAAACAGGGAGGAAAAGGATCTAGTTTGCATGCTCTGCAAACCTGACTCAAGGGTAATGGTGAGTTTGCTCACAGCTGCATCTACATCCTTGATCAGCGCAGTGAGAGTCTTTTTAATATCCAACATTTTTTAATGAGAAAAATGCATTCACATTTTTCAGACAAGGCCAGATGTGCTTTGTTCAAGTCCAGAAAGATGAGTTACATCTTGAAGGAAAGGACATTGTATCAAATCCAGCTAGTTTGGGTTTAAGGTGACATAAAAAATGCTGATGGCATTTGTGTTTCCTAAAAAGAAAAGTTCAGCAAACTGATAGATGATATATAAGAGCTGTCCAGCTTCAGAAACAAAAGAATGTAATCAATACCTATGACCTACTATTTTAAAAGCCTAATAGTTTTAAATGAAAACCCCAAATATCTAATTAAAACATCAGCTGGGTATGGTGGCTGTATGTAACCCCAGCAATTCTGGAGACTGAGACATGAGGATTGCAAATTCAAGGCCAGAGGCAGCCTACATAACTCAAGACAAAAAAAATTAAAAGTGTGGGGGGGTGGGGTACAGCTCAGTGGTGGAGCATCCTGAGTTCAATCTCCCAGTACTGAAAAAAAATTGGGTTTTAAATCAGACCAAATTGTTAATTTTAAGAAGTAAAATGCTGAAAACTAAAGAAAAAAATAAGAAACAATAAATAGTATTTTTACAAATGTATTTTAATGAATGCATAAAAACATAAAAATTGTATACATTAATGGGGTATAATGTGATGTTTTGATACATGTATCATTATGCAGTGTTTAAATCAGATTAAACATATGTATCTCCTCAAAAATTATCATTTCTATGAGGAAACCATTCAAACTTTCTTCTAGGTTTTTGAAATATACAGCACATTTTTTATTATCCACAGCCATTTTTAAATCATAGTTTTACCCTTCTGAGCTAGGCATCCTCATTAATCATCAAAATGATTTACGTATTTTGCTTTTTTCACCTAGGTTTTATTTTCCCAAATACACCACGCCTCACAGAAGAGTCATATTTTCTGCCACTATCTCCCTTGGCTGGTGAATCTCTCTGCTAGGTTCCTAAGAGCCATTAAGTAAAACCTTGGTCGAATGATAGACATCTCTGTCCTGAGACATTACAGCTCAGTCTCCCTCAGACCTAGTGCTTGCCTTTGGCTTTAATGGAGTATACTTTTTCTTCATCAGTCACCTGCTTACCTATCATATAACAATAAGGATACTTAGAAAACCAGGTACTAATAGAGTCCTCAGAGAACCATGAAGATGCCTTTCCTGTGTGAGTTAATTGCACACAACAGAATATTCCTGTGCTATTCACAGCATCATCTATAGCCATAGCACCCTGGCATCTGATCCTACCTACCTTGAAGCTAAGTAGGGTCAGCCTGGTTAGTCCTTGGATGAGAGACCACCTGGGAATACCAGGTGCTGCAGGATAGAGAGAAAGACCTGGCAATCCACTCCCAAAACAATCTGCCATTAGAAACCCTATGGATAGCAGAGAAACACTGACAATAGTGCAAGGCATGGTACAGTATTGAGGACTGTTTTGTTTGTTGTACATACAGTCGCTATGAGTCAGACCCAACTCAACGGCACCTAACTACAACAACGCTATTCACAGCATCACTTTACCACCCAGCCCAGAGGGTACATGGACTTACATGGATTTCAAAAGAGAGGTGCAAAGACAGTGTGGATGTGGGAACTCTGTATTAGAGGTGACCTGCCATATGATGTGCAGAGAAAAGAACACCAAAGAGAGCCAAGGTCTGAGAGCAAGATCATTGAAACATAAAGACAAAAAGAAAATCTTAAAAGCAGCAAGAGAAAATACTATATACAAGTAGGATTAACATCTGATTTCTAATCAGAAACAGTAGAGGACAGAAGGCAGTGGAATAGCATATTCAAAATGCTAAAGAAGAAAACCTGCTAATCATGAATCATACGCATCAAAATTATACAAGAAAAATGAAGGTTAAATAAAGGCACTCTCAAATAAATAAAAACTGACAGATTTCATTTTTTGTAGATATGTCTTACAGAAATACTAAGGGAAGATTTTCAGAACAGAAGGAAATGATCAGAGAGTAATTCTAAGTCAAATAAAAAAATGAAAGAACAATAGCAGAGGTAATCATAAAAGACAATATAATTTAATATTTCCTCCCCAACCTTCTCTTAATAAACTTTAAAAGCAATTATTATTGTGCCCCCAACCTTCTCTTAATAAACTTTAAAAGCAATTATTATTGTGCCTGAAACATAAAAATATAACATATTTGAAAATAACAGTATTGATAAAAATAGCCAAAAGTGATTCAAGAAGGAATAAAAATTACCTAAACCTAAACAAGAAATTTGATTAAATTAGCAATGATTTTTAAAGAAGTTTTCATAATGAAAATCACATCCATGGATAATTCCACTAGTGATTTCTGCCAGTTGTTTAAAGAGAATTTAGTACCAACCTTTCATAACATATTCTGGGCTGGGGATGTAGATGGGTTGTAGAGCACTTGCCTAGCTTGTGCAAAGCCCTGGGTAGATCCCCAGCACACAAGGGGGAAAAAAAAACATACTCCAAAACATGGAAGAAGAGTGGAACAATTCTTATGCAATTTTATTGGTCTATATGAATATGTTGTTGTTGTTGTTGTTGTTGTTGTTAGGTGCCATCAAGTCATGTCCAACTCATAGAGACCCTCATAGGGTTTTCAATGGCTGATTATTCCGGGATTGCCTTGGTAGTGGATTGCCAAGTCCTTTTCCCCATTTTTGCAGTACTGGGAATCAAACTCAGGACCTCAGAGACTGCAGAGCAACACTCTACCAACTGAACTAAATCCCAGTCCATTTTTGTTGTTAGGTGCCATGAAATCAAGTCCGACTCTTAGTGACTATGTACAACAGAATGAAACACAGCTCAACAGTGTGCCATGCCAGGCACTATGTCATTACTTCTCTGCCGTCCATAGGATTTTTAATAGCAGATTGTTTCTTTTTGAGATTGTTTCAGGAGTGAAGTGCCAGGTCCTTCACCTGTTTTTGCAGTGCTGGGGATTGAACCTAGGGCCTCATAGAGGGTAGAGCAGGCCTCTACCAACTGAGCTAAACTTCAGTTTCTGTGTGAATATAAGTATAAATATCCTCAATATAAGATTAGTAAAAGGACTGCAGCAACATCTAAGAAAGATCATACCATTGTCAATCAGGGTTTATTTCTTCATTACTTTATTATCTAGAGACAGGAACTTACTGAGTTGCCCAGGCTGGCCTCAAACCTCTTGCCTCAGCTACTCAAGTGTCAATATTATAGGCATGAAAACAGCACCATGTAAGATTTATTCCATGAATGCAAAGTTGATTTCAAGTCTAAATCACAATTAGTATAATTCATTTTGAAATAAATGACACAAACAGTGGAGGCATTCCAATATATGCAGAATACTCAAAGAAATCCAGTACACTTTCATGGGCTGGGATTTAGCTCAGTTGGTAGAGCGCTGCAGTACAGTCTCTGAGGTCCTGAGTTCAATTCCCAGCACTGCAAAAATGGGAGAAGGGCCTGGCAATCCACTCCCAAGGCAATCCTAAAACAGTCAGCCATTGAAAACCCTATGAGGGTCGCTATGAGTTGGATACCAACTCGACAGCACCTAACAACAACAACAACAGTACACTCTCATGGTAAAAACATCAACATACTCAGTAAAGAAAAGACCTGAATGGACCTGATCTAGGACAGGCCCAAAATTACAGTGAAAGACTGAATGTGCTCCCCTAAGGTCAAGAAAGAGACAAAGGCAGGGCGCTGTGGCACACACCTGGAATCACAGTGACTTGGGAGGTGGAGGCAAGAAGATTGCAAGTTTGAGACCAGAAACAGTTTGCATAATTTAGCAAGACCTTGTCTCAAAAAGTAAATAAATGGGCTGAGGGTGCGGCTCAGTGGTACAGCACTTGCAAAGCATGCAAGCAGGAGGCCCTGCGTTCAACCCCCAGTACCAGGAAAAAATAAAAATAAAAAAGAATGACATAAGGATTTCTACTCGGATACTTCACTTCACCTTTACTGGAAGTTCTAACCAGGGAAATATTCTTAAGAAAAAGAAATAAAATATGTCCAGGTTGAAAAGAAGAAGTAAATTCTCTCTAGTTGTATATAGGGCTGGGGTTTAGCTCAGTGGGTAGAGTGTGGGTCTTCATTCTCTGAGGACCCAGGTTCGATCCCCAGCACCGCAAAAATTAGAGAAGGACATGGCAAACCACTCCCAAAGCAATCCTGACACAATTAGTCAATGAAAACTCTATGTGGGTCGCTATTAGTAGCACTCCAACTTGACAGCACCTGACAAAAACAACAACAAAGTTGTATACAGAAAATGTAAGAACATTTACAAAAGATGAGAAATAATGAGTGATATTAGCAAGATTTCTTATATACAGGAGATCCTAAACACTGCACAGAAGCTTCATTAAAATTAGTAGATGAGAGCCAGGCATGGTGGTGCACACCTGTAATCCCAGTGAGTCCAGAGGTGGAGGCAGGAGGATCTGAAGTTTGAGACCAGAGGCAGCCTGTGTAACTTAGCAAGATCCTGACTCAAAATAAAGGAAAATATTGGGCTGGGGATGCAGCTCAGTAGTAGAGCACTTGCAAAGTATTGTGAGATCCTAGGTTCAAACAAAGTACCAAAAGAAAAAAGTATGAATTCAATTAGGAAATGATAAATGAGTTTAACAAATTCAGCAATTAATGCAAAAATCAGTTATAATTCTATACACTAATAAGGAACAATCCAAAAGTCAAAGTAAGAAAATAATTCCATTTACAACAGCACAAAAAAGAACAAAATACTTTGGAATAAATTTACTAAAAAATGCAAGGCTTATATACTAGAAATTATAATCATCACTCAAAGAAATCAAAGATCTTGATACTTATAAAGGAAAACTTATGTTCATAGAAAATTTAGTATTGTTTAAATAGCAATGCTGTTTAAATTGATCTATAGAGTCAATGCAATTTATATTGGGCTGGGGATTAAAATCCCAGCAGACTTCTTCTTTCTCTTTCTTTTTTCTTTTTTTTTTTTCCAGAAATCGACAATACGATCCTAAAATTCATATGGAAATTTAAGAAACACATAATCATCATGAAAATCTTGACAAAATAACATCAAAAGTGAGTACTGGATGTCATCAAACACAGACTGGGAAGCTCCAAGCTCTTGTACCTGTACAAAAATATGAAGAAAATTTTGAAAAATTAAAAAAAATTCACTTGACATGATAACCTCTGGTTCCATCCATTTTCCTGTAAACCACATAATTTTGTCCTTGTTTATAACTGAGTAAAACTCCATGATGTATACAGACCATATTTTCTTTATCCATTTGCCTGTTGATGGGCACCTAAACTGATTCCATATCCTGATTATTGAGAATAGTACAGCAATAAGCATTGATAAAAAAGATGACTTCAATTCTTTAAGGTATATACCCAGTTGTGGTATGATTGGATCATGTGGTAGTTCTACTTTTAATTTGTTGAGGAACTTCCATATGGATTTCAATAGTGGCTGAACTAATTTACATTCCATGCTAAGTGCAATAAGCCTGTTCCACAAAGACAAATATCACATCACAGACTTCTTCTCATATGTGGAAGCTAGGAAAAAAGAAAAGAAAGAAAGTGAAAGCACAGTTGGAGGTGTGGAGGGGGAAGGAGAAAAAGAAGAGATTTCTCTATGAAGAGGGGTGAATCTGATCAAAGTATATTATATGCATGGATGGAAATGTCATAATGAAACCCTTATGTAAAATTAATATGTTAATAAAAAAAGAAAAAAATTTAAGCTACTTGAACTGACTTTTTAGGAACTCTGAAAAATAATCAAAGATTCACAGCAACCAAGCAAACACCCAGTGGGAAAAATCTGCCTCCAGAATTGGAACTCACCCTGCCCTCTGGGAATTCATCAAACTTCAGTGATATAAATGGAGGGACTTGAATGCAATGGGCCTACCAGCTTAGACTTCCACTCACAAAAGACCGGATATGATCTAAAACTAGCACCTTGGGCTAAGAAGAAGCCTCTTGATCAGGAACAGAACAAATATCACATGGTTCTATTTACAGGAGGTACCTAGATGGTGAAATTCATAGAGACAGAAAATACAACAGTGGTTCCTAGGGCCTGGGGGAGAGGAGAAGGGCAGTTATTATCTAACAGTACTGTGCTTCTGCTTTGGATGATGTGACAGTTCTGGAAATGGATAGTGGTAATAGTGATACAACATTGTAAATGAACTTAATGTCATTAAATTACATACTTTTTAATTACATATAGTTTACCACAATAAAAGTTTTATTGAGAAGAATATTGATTGACTTGTACTTCCCAATAGCAAAGCCTACTGCAAAGCTCTCCTAATCCAGATAGTGTGCTATTAGTATAAGGGTAGTACATTACAGTAATACATTTTTAAAGAAAAATCTACATATAAATCCTTACATTTATGGTCAATTGAATTGCTCATGTAAATATAAAAGTTAATTTTATAACACTAAGTAGAAATCATAGCAATATATATTTATGACCATGAGTTAGGCAAAGCCATCTTAGTTAAGATGATAAAATCACAAATAAAAAAGGAAAAAATATGCCTATCTCTGTATATATATATATATATATATATATATATATATATATATATATATATTGGACTTTATCAAAGTAAAAATCATTTGCAGTAGACATATCATTTAAGAAAATAAAAATAGGCCAGGCACAGTGGCGCACACCTGTGATCCCAGTGACTCAGGAGGCACAGGCAGGAGCATCACAAGTTCGAGACCAGAGGCAATCTGAATAATATAATGAGACCCTGTCTCAAAAAAGTAAATAAATAAATAAATAAATGGGCTAGGGGTGCGGTTCAGTGGTACAGCACTTGCAAAGCATGCAAGTGTGAGGCCCTGGGTTCAACCCCCAGAACCGAGAAAAAAAAATCTTGTAAGATGATTCTTCTTCTAGAAAAGGAGCAGAAGTTTTCTTCTTTTCAGTTTTCCTCAATTTCCTCAAACTTGGAATTAATTTTCTCAACTGTAACTGGGAGTCATAATACTAATCTTGTAGGGTAGTAGTTGGGATTAAATGATGTAAAGAATTTAAATCCTTTTCCAAAACACTCAACTAATTGGATAATTATTTTAAAATAGTTTCTGCAATAACACTCTCACTTCACACATCTGGAAGACCAAGGAAGGGGTCACTAGGGAGGCTGAACAACTCTTAAGAGGCATCCTGATAACTTCCCAGAGGTAACTTCCCACTGAGAGCAAGGAGCCACTCCTCCTTTGAGTTTCTTACTGTGGTAAAGAGTGGTTTTTCAAAACGCTTACTTAAAATACACATTTAAAAGTATACATCTCTCCAACAAAGGGATACAAATGGCTAACAAGATCATGAAAATCATCTTGACATTAAACATTAAGGGATTGCAAATCAAAACCAGAAGGAAATATTTCACAACCACTAGAATAGCTATAATTAAGAAAATAAAGAAGGAAGGAAGGAAAAAGGAAGGAAGGAAAGAAGGAAGGAAGGAAGGAAGAAGAAAGGAATGAAAGAAGGAAGAAAAGAGGGGAAAGAGGGAGGGAAGAAAGAAAGGAGGGAGGGAGGGAGAACGAGTTGGAAAACGTGACAAATTTGGAGCCCTTATAGTCTGTGAAATTGTACAGCCATGTGGAAAAATACATGGAAGTTCATCACTAAGTTGTATATGGAATTACAATAATGACACAATGATTTCACTCCTAAGTAAATACCTCAAAGTATTAAAAATTAATTTCAAACAAAAGTTTGTGCATGGATGCTCATAGAAGCATTATTCACAATTGCCGAAAGTGGAAAGAAAACAACCAAAATGTCCATCATCTGATGAATAGATAAACAAAATGTGGTATTTCTATACAATGAAGTCATATTCATCCATAAAAAGGAATCCAGTGCTAGAATAATCATGATTCTCCAGAAAAACAGCACTGATGAGTATCTAGAAAGAGACTGATCTATTGCAGTACTGACAGTAGAACTTCACATGTGCTAAAGGCAAGTGTTCTACCTCTGAGCTGCATCCCTACCCCTTTTAACTTTTTTATTTTGAAATAGGGTCTTGTTAAGTTTTTCAGGCTATCTCTGCCCTTGGACCTGTGAACCTCCTCCCTCAGCCTCCTGAGTCACTGGGATTATAGGTGTGCATCATGGCGCCCAGCTAGAAAGAGATTAATTTTAAAGAATTAGCTCATGCAATTAAGGAAGCTGCTTGTCCAAAACCCTCAGGGTAGGCTTTCAGTCCAGATACCCAGAAAGAACTAATGGTACAGCTTGATTCTGAAGGGAGATTGCTAAGAGGACTCCTTCTCTCTCAGGGATACCACATTCTTTTCCTTTTTCTTTTAATATCCTAACAGTTACTTCCTAAGTAATACAAAGAAAATGCTAGAGTTGACATGGATATTATACAATACTTCTTTTGTTATTATTAGCATATATTAATTGTACAAAGTAATGGATATCAGTATATTTCTATCCATACATATAATGTACTTTGATCTTATTCACCCCCTCCATTACCCATTCTTATCCCGCCTACTCCATCCCTCTTTTCCCCCACCACATCCCTACTAGTATCCCTTTTACTTTCATGTATGAGAGAAACATGTGGTACTAGTGTTTGGAAGACTGGCTTATTTCACTTAACTTGATGATCGGTAGTCCATCCATTTTCCTGAAAATGACATAATTTCATTCATTCATATTTTGGCTGAATAAAACTCGTGTGTGTGTGTGTGTGTGTGTGTGTGTGTGTGTGTGTGTGTATCACACTTTCTTCATTCATCTGTTGATGGAAAGCTGGATTGATTCCATAACTGGGATAATGTGAACAGTGCCACAATGAATGTGGGTGTGAAAGTGTCTCAGTAATATGCTGATTTAGATACCTTCAGGTATACACCCAGGAGTGATATAGTTGGGTCATTGGGTAGTTCCATTTTTAAAGTTTTGAAGAACCTCCATACTGATTTCCATAGTGGCTGCACTAAGTTATGTTCTCATTAACAGTACATAAGCATTCCTTTTCCTCCACATCTTTACCAATATTGGTTTTTGTTTGTTTTCTTAACGGCAGTTTTTCCAACTGGAGTGAAATGGAATCTCAATGTAGTTTTGATTTGCATTTTTCTGATGGGTAAAGATGTTGAACATTTTTTTAAATGTACTTATTGGTGACTTGTATTTCTTTTGAGAACTATCTGCTCAGTTCATTTGCCCATTTTTGATTAGATTATTTGGACTTTTGCTGTTAGTTTTTGAGTTCTTTATATATTCTAGATATTAATCTTCTGCCAGATGATTAGCTGGCAAAGTTTTTCTCCCATTCTGTATGCTGTGTCTGTTAATTATTTCCTTTGTTGTGCAGAAGCTTTTTAATTTCATGCAATTCCATTTGTTGGTTCTTGCTATTATATTCTGAGACATTGAAGCTATTCTTAAGATCTTTCACTGTTAAGATGTGGCTCACTCACCTTATGGAGGGTAATCTGCTTTACACAGTCTTTTGATTTAAGTGTGAGTCTTGTCTAAAAAACACTGCCACAGCAACATGCACATGTTTTTAAAGTTGACATACAAAATTAACCCTCACAAATATTGACAACTGGTCTTTTTCTGACATTTGATATAGAGCTTTCTCATCATTTCTTTCCACAAATGTAGTCAATTTGGTTCCTGTAGGTTCCATCTGATAAAGTCCATGTGTATAGTTGCCCTTTATGTTGGTGAAAAAAGTGTATTTGCAATGAAAAGGTCATTGGTCTGACAAAATTCTATCGTGCAATCTCCAGCATCATTTCTGTCACCAAGAACATATTTTCTAACTGAGCCTTCTTCTTGGTTTCCAAACTTTGCATTCCAGTCACCAGTAATTATCAATACATTCTGATTGCATGTTTGATCTTTCAGAATGCAGAAGCTGGTAGAAATCTTCCCTTTCTTCATTTGTGGCCTTAGTGGTGAGTGCATAAATTTGAATAATAGTCATATTAACTGGCCTTCCTTGTAGACAAATGGATATTATTCTATCACTGACCTTGAGTATATCACACCTGAGTTCAGAGACCACCTCAAGAACAAGTTTAATGCATTAGACACAAATGATAGGAGACCAGATGAGTTGTGGAATGACATAAAAGATATCATTCATGAAGAAAGCAAGAGGTTATTAAAAAGATAGTACTAAAAGAAAAGACCAAATTACATGTCAAATGAGATGCTAGAACTTTCACTTGAACACTGAGCAGCAAAAGTAAATGGAAGACATGATGAAGTTAAAGAATTAAACAGAAGATTTCAAAAGGCAGCTCAAGAAAACAAAAACAAATATAATGACATATGCAAAGATCTGAAGACAGAAAACCAAAAGGAAGAACACATTCTGGTTCTCAAGCTTAAAGAATTGAAGAAAAAATTCAAGCCTTGAGTGGCAATAGTGAAAGACTCAACAGGGAAAATATTAAATGATACAGGAAATATCAAAAGATGATGGGAGGAACACACACAAGTTGTTATACAATAAATAATTGGTAGATGACCAACCATTTCAAGAGGTTGCATAAGAGGGGGAACTAATGGTATTGAAGAATGAAGTGGAAGCTGCCTTGAAAGAATTAGTGAAACACAAGACTCCAGGAATTGATAGGATACCAATAGATATGTTTCAACAAACAGATCCAGCCCTGGAGGTGCTAACATGTTTACCCCAACAGATTTGGAAAGCAGCTACCTGGCCAACTGACTGGAAAAGATCCATATTTGTGCCTATTCCTGAAAAAGGGGATCCAACAGCATGTGGAAACTATTGGACAATATCATTAATATCACACACAAGCAAAATTTTACTAAAGATCATTCAAAAGTGACTGTAACAGTATATACACAGGGAATTACTGGAAAATAAAGCAGATTCAGAAGAAGGCGGGGAACCAGGGACATCATTACTGATGTCAGGTGGATATTAGCTGAAAGCAGAGAATATCAGAAATATGTCTACTTACGTTTTATTGACTATGCAAAGGCATTTGACTGTGTGGATCATAACAAATTATGGATTACACTTTCAAAAATGGGAATACCAGAGCACCCAATTATACTCATGAGGAATCTGTACATGAACCAGGAGGCAGTTGCTTGAATAGAACAAGGAAACACTGCCTGGTTTAAAGTTGAGAAAGGTGTGCATTGGAGCTATATCCTTTACCCATATCTCTTCAATTTATATGCTGAGCAAATAATCTGAGAAGCTGAACTTTATGAGGAAGACTGACCATGGCACCAGGATTGGAGGAAGACTCATTAACAACCTGCATTATGCAGATGACACACCTCTGCTTGCTGAAAGTGAAGAAGATTTAAAACATTTACTGATAAAGATCAAATAACCTAGCCTTCAGCATGGATTGCGACTAAACATCAACAAAACAAAAATCCCTACAACGGGGCCAGTATTCAACTTCACAATAAATGGAGAAAAGATTGATGTTGTCCATGATTTTGCTTTACTTGTTTCTACAATTAACAACCATGGAAGAAATCAAAAGACACATTGCTTTGGGAAAAGCTGTGGCAAAAGGTGTCTTTAGAGTATTGAAAAGCAAAGATGTCACATTGAAGACGAAGGTGCCTGACTCTTGTCATGGTATTTTCAGTTGCATTATATGGTTGTGAAATCTGGACATTGAATAAGGGAGACAGGAGAAGAATTGATACTTTTGAATTATGGTGCTGGAGACAACTATTGAATATACCATAGACTGCCAAAAGAACCAACAGATCTGTCCTAGAAGTACAACCAGAGCACTCCTTGGAAGCAAGGATGGCTAGACTGCTTCTTACATATTTTGGACATGTAGTCAGAATGGACCAATCCCTGGAGAAAAACATCATGTTTGGGAGAGTGGAAGGTCAATGAAAAAAAAAGGAAAACCCTCCACCAGATGGATTGACACAATGTCTGCAACAATGGGCTTAAACATAAATAAGATTGTGTGCCTGGCACAGAATTGGGGAATGTTTCGTTCTGCTATATATAGGGTTGCTGTAAGTTCGACTTGACTTGATGGCACCTAATGACCACAACAATAATAACAATATTGATACATCTTATCACATGGGTAAGCCTTGAAAATATGATGCTAAGTAAGTGGAACCAAAACAGAAATCACATATTAGATGACTCTATTTATTTGAAATATCCAGACTAGGCAAATCCATAGAACAGCAGATTTGTCCTGGGTAGAGACATGGCAAGTAATCACTAACAGATACAGGAAGAAAGTGCTCTGGAACGAGATAGCAATTAATGCTTTACAATGATTAAAACTACAATGCTATAGCACTTCACACACATTGGGATGGTTATAAAATATCACACACTCAGAATCATCATCCATAAACTAGGGATATTACCTGTCTGTGTAGCTTAGATGTTGAACAGAATCCAATCATGATGAAAGGTTGCTATGACAGTGACAACGGCTGCCAAAAATCATCACTGTCCTCAACATGGCCTCACTGTGATTACTCTTGTCACTATCGTGAACTCATCAGGAAGATACAACATGTCGTCATGCATGTAAGGCGATATACTCTCTATAAACTCGTTGCTAATAGAGAGGAAGCAAGCTCAGTTTTGAGTAGTAACAGTGTAGGTCTGGAGTGGGGACCCAAGGCCACATGACATCACAAAACAACACAACTCTGATTAGAGTAAGGAACTCAAACAAAGCAGATGGAGACAGGCTGGGGAAGAATGGCTCACTTTGCCTGGGAAGACATCATGTAGGCAGTAGAGAAAACTGGAGGCTTCTTCAGCAGAAGGAAGGGCTTAGGAAAGTTGACCTGGGAGAAGATAACATTAAATGCTTCATAGTCAAGAGTACTGGTCTTGTTTACATTTGAATCCCAGCTCTGGCTCTTACTCATCTGGGTGAACTTGAATGACCCTAAAACTCTGTGCACCTTAGTATACCTGTATGTAAAATAAAGCTAATGAACATGAACCTCAAGGGGCTGTTTAAGGGGCTGAGATCATGCATTGAAAGCTCTTAGAATAGTCATGTGAACAGTAAGTGCCCATTAACTATTAGCTGTGACTATTACTGTGTTCAGGAGGAATTAGAAAGAGGAATAATGGAAAACAACAAAGCAACCAAGTAAGAAATTATTTCCAGAGTTCAGTTGGAAGATCCCTAAGCTGTGATTTGGGGCAGTTGAAAGGAAAAAGAAGGGTTGGAAACGGCGAAAGAAGCTTGGCAGTTTTCAGTAAGGAGAGACTAAGGGCATGCCTTCCTTTTCCTCTTTTATTTGGCCCATCTCTTTGTTTTCTTGACCACATTGGAGTATCACAGAAGGCAGACAGAAGTGTTCATTTCCCTTTAAATTTCTCTTGTCTTGAAAGTGCAGCACATTGACAATACATGTGACACAAAGCAGATTACTACAAGGACTGAGTATGGAGACAACCAGGTTGGGTTTTCCTTCCAACTCTGCCACTCTACCTGTGGGGCCATGGCCAGCCAACACAACTTCTCAAAAACCAGGCCACAGCTTTGCAGTCTATGGTTTATAAGAAGTGTGCCAGAGAAAACAGCAAGGTTCAAATAAGTTTATGAAATATTTAATTGTGTTTTCTTCCTGTAGATTTAAAATGGACATCGGCACATTGATAGCTCTCAAAATGCCTGTGAATCCTGCTCCCCCAGCATCTGTCAGCTTCCTTGAGTAGGGAGCACATAGTCCTCCCACAGAGCCATGTGCCAAGGAGCCATCAACTGGGAAACCCTGGGCTGGCCAGGCCCTTCCAAGGCCTCCTAAACTGAAGCCCCTCTGTCTAATGTGGGGATACCCAATGTGGCTAGAAATAGGTTCATCATGGTGCTGAAGCAGCTAGGGTGAGAGCTCTCCCTACATTTGAAACTTTGCAAGCCCGAGGGCAAGAGACAGCTAGAGCTCAAGGCCCAACTGTTGCTTTGGAAGAAAGCAAAGGCCTTCTCTGTGAATGTCAAATGCATCCTGCCTCCTGCAGATATTTTCCCATCATGGAAGGTCTCTGTCTTTAGCAGTTTTCAGAGCCCAGGTGGTCAGGTGGCAGGGGGCTCTCTCTAATTTCTTTTCATTTCCTCCGTAATAACGTTTGTGAGTGAGTTACTCCACTGGCTCCTCTGCCAAGCTATTAACCTCTGGGCACTGCAGCCAAGCTCCCCTGCAGCTCAGGGAGGAAACATGGGAGGACCAGGGGCTGGAAAAGTGACACAGCTGGCTGCCCAAGAGCTCTACTCACATTACTTCTCCTTACCTTTACTCTAGGGACTTATTTTTAAAATGAGAACTAGGCTATGAGAGAAGAACTCACAGCGAAGGTGAAAAAGATAGGCCTCACTCAATCTAGAGGGTGATAACATAAGGAGTATAAGAAAATAACTGTCCAGAAGAGCCAAAAAAATAGACCAGAAAGGGTTGTTTGTTCTCGTCTGGAAATAGACTCATGAGGATTGACTTCAGGTGATTTAGTATGTGTAGAAATAAAATATGAAAAGAAAGAGAAAAAAAGAATCCAACATATATTAATTGCCTCACTGGGTGAATGGAGGATGGATGGATGGGCAGATGGGTGGGTGGATGGAAGATGAATGGAGATCACATCTTCAACATGAGGGATAACTAGCTTTGTTCAAGAGTGACAAAGGAAGAGTTTAGGTTAACTCTTTACTAGTTTAGTAAAATTGTTAGAAAGTATCCCTTTTGATACTATGATCTTTAGTCTGCAACACCGATTGTAACAAGTTGTTGTTAGGTGCCCTTGAGTCAAGTCTGACTCAGCAACCCTATGCACAACAGAATGAAACACTTCCTGACTCTGTGCCATGCCCAGCACTATGCCAGTGCTTCTCGCTATTCAGGGGGTTTTTAATGGCTGATTGTTTTGGGGGGCTGGGCTGCCAGGCCCTTCTCCCAAGCCTATAGCACTTGACATTACCAGGCAGTCTCCTATCCTAATACTAACAAGGGCCAACTCTGCTTAGCTTCCGAGATCTGACAAGATCTGATGCCAGGGGACTATGGCTATAGGCTATTATAATAGTAGATGTCTAATAATACTGTCTGTGTGTTTCTTTGCTGGCACACGTATCACCTCACATTTGTTTCCCTGTTTTTTATTTTATGGATTCTCTTAGTGAAGAATCATTTCCTCCATTTTACATACAAAGTAATTGAGGCTCAGATCCCCTATTTATTGAAATTGACATCAGTCATTTTATGACACGGTACTATTTTATGAACTGTTAAGAAACAAAAATTATAGCTGGGTGCCCATGGTGCACACTTGTAATCGCAGTGACTCAGGAGACTGAAGCAGGAGGATCACATGTTCAAGGCTAGAGGCAGTCTGTGCAACTTAGTGAGACTCTGTCCAAAATTAAAAATTAAAAAGGGGCGAGGTGTGGCTCAGTGGTGAAGTGCTTGCCTAGCATGCATGAGGCCCTGGGTTCAATACTCCAGTATTTAAATAAAAATCATAGTTATTCCAGTAGTAAGACAGACCCCAAATGCATAAATGCTAAAAACAACAAACTACTTACTATACCTGAGGCCGTGTGATCACCACCATTCAGGAGCTATGAAGGAGCTCCAAGTAATGACGCTGGGCCTGCTGGCTCATCTCTGTTGCTCAGTCCTGATCTGACCTGCTGGACAGTTGCCTAACTCACTCCTCAAGGCTCAGCACCCTTCCAGTTCATAGTCCTGCTCCTGCCCTGCTTGTAGCTTCTGGCTCCTCTTCCAGCCTTGGTGTGTAGTCTCTTCTTAATCCAAATCAGAACCAAACGCCACAGGTGGACATTTTGGGGATGAACCAAAATGGAATATGCCAGCCAGGTGCTTCAAAACCTGGATGAGAAAATAAAGTTCAGTGGAAAGCTAGTGTCAGGCCTGAAAATCACTAAATATTCACTCTTATACTTAACTTTCTTTAGATCTTAAATACAGACACCAAGAAATTCTAAGTAGTATGTGAGGATTGTGTTTAGACTATCCACATCAGCATTTAACTGGTCCAGTCAGTTATAAACTGCATATCTGGATGGGGCATCTGAAAGGCTTACAGAAGACCTTCTGTGGATGCTCCTGACTTTGCTGTAATAGTGTCAAGATCTAGAGCAAACACAAATGGAATGCTCCCTAGCAGCTGGTGATAAATCAGCTGTGAACTAGTTGAGCAAAACAGCTTAAATCTCTGAACGGCTTCTAGCTTATGACACGTCTTGTAATTTTGGCAGTTTTGGAGCTACAATGGGAACTCTAAAATTTGGAACAAGGGAGTTGGGTGTGGTAGCGCCCACCTGTAATTCCCAGTGACTCAGAAGGTTGAGGCAGAAGGATGGTAAATTCGAGGCCACAGGGAACCTGTACAACTTAGCAAGACCTTGAGTCAAAATAAAAACATTTAAACGGGCTGGGAGTGTAGCCCAGTGGTAGCCCACCTGCAAAGCATGTGCAAGGCCCTGGGTTCAACCCTCAAGTGCCACAAAAGATAAAAGTAAAAATAAAATAAAATAAAAAATAAAATAAAATAAAATAAAATTTGGGACAAAAAAGGAACTTCAAATCAATGCTCTCCTCTTCTATAGATGCTCCACATCTATAAACCTCTTTCCTCTTCATAAACTAAAGAATCTGAATTCTTTGCTTAGATCCCACATAAACTTCTGCCAACTCTATAAAAATCTCATGGGATAGTGAAAAGAGGGAAGGAAGCCTAGCAGAAAATGTTTACTAACTCTCTTTGTGATTGTGAGCAGCATACAGGGAGAACTTTCTAAGCCTCAAAGTTATCGCCTATGCAACGGGACTAATCCTTCCTGCCTGGAAGCGCTGTTCCAAATTACCTGATAGTATGCGGCACACAAGATGTCTGGCTTATAATAGACGATCCCCAAATGCCCCTTAGTGATTCCATTTCTTCCTTGGGGTTGGAACACAGAATCTCAGGTATAAAAGCTCTATATTTGTATGAAGCTGGGATTGAGTCTCCTCATTATGGAGCAGTTTGGGGAATTGTTAAAGGTTTTTATTTTTGGAAATCATTTGAATATAGTGGGTTCCAGTTAGTCTTTTAGTGGAAGTATTTGAGTTAAAAGCTGAACTTCTTCCTGTTCCAAGCTGCCCCCTCACTTCTGCGCTCTCTTTTCAGCCAAGCACCTGGAAGGAGTTATGTTCCTTATAGCCACCTCCTCAGCACCCTCACCTAGTGCCTTCTGCCATGGGCTCCTGCCCTTCCCATGCTTCTGTACCAAAAAGGACCTCTTGATTCCCAAAACTCATTTTCCCACATTGTCACCAGGTCCTCCTCCTGATGGACTAGCTCATTCAGGGGCACAGGGTGACACAGGTTCAGATGGAAATCTTAGGAAAGAAAAATTTTAGAACATATGGGGCAATAGTATTCAATATGCCCTAGGGGTTAAGCAATATTTTCTTATTTTAATATTTTATTAAGAGTGTACTATGTGCTAACCAGCCTGTAGCTGTACCACTGTGGTGTCCAATCCTGTCAGATCTTGGAACCTAAGCAGGGTTGGGCCTGGTCAGTGCTTGGATGGGAGGCCACCTGGGAACACCAGGTGCTGTAGGCTTGGGAGAAGGACCTGGCAACCCACTCCCAAAACACAGTCAGCCATTGAAAGCCCTATGCATAGCAAAGAAGCACTGACAATAGTGTTTTGTCTGTTGAACGCCTATTGAGCATAGAGTCACAACAAGTCAGACACTGACTTGATGGCACCTAACAACAACAACATGTGCTAACCAATGTCTTTGACTCTTACAATTCATTGTAGACATGAATTCTCATAACACTTTGTGAGGCGGGGCTTGGCAGCCTCGTTTTTGTTGCTGATGTGGTTAAGGAGAGAACATTTGAGCAGATGAGACAGATGAAATTTCAGCCTCTCCCATTTTTCTGAGAGGGCCCTGGCTATCTTCACTTGGGTAAGGAAGGGCAGTACAGTGCATTTCTGGCACTAATGTCCCAGAGCTAGGGCAGACTCTGTAGGGTAAATGTCAGTCCTCTATAATACTGCTGTCACTTCAGATGCTAGTACAAACTCAAAGGTCTCCTGGACACCCACAATTCTGGCTACAAATTCAGGGGTTCATACTACCTCTTGAAATTCAATAATATGCTAGTATAACTCACTGAACTCAGAAAATCACATGACTTATAATTATGGTTTTCTTATAGTAAAGGGATGCACGTCTCGACCAGAAAAAGGGAGAATGCATGGGGGGAAGGGCTCCAGACACATGGTGGACATTCATGTCTTCAAGATGTGTCACCACCCAGCCTGTCAGTACTTATCACCCATCCGGGGAGCTCACCCAAGCCTTGGTGTCTGGAGTTTGCCTTGCAGTTTCATCTCACAGACATGATTGAATCATTGGCCAGATGCTTAAACTCCATTTCCGGCCCCCTCCTCTCTGAGGATGTCAGTCTTATATCTCCTGCCTCAGAGCCTCACAGGTGGTCTTTCCAACAAGGCCAGACCCATCCTGGAACTGTCCCAGGGGCTACATGAGTCACCTCATTAGCATAAACTCAGCTCAGGTGCTGTCTGAGGCACACACCATGAGTCAGAAACATGCTTCCATTTATTTCTACAGACTTGGAGGATACCTCCCTGGAACTGGACACAAAGACTAGCCTGATTCCTAATTATAAAACTGATGTCTGTTCTTATCCTGCTCAGAACCTTTAACTCATTTTATGATATTCCAAACAAACTATGATTATTCTCCTTGACATAGCAAGACAAATCTCAAAAGAGCTTAAACGTATAACACTGGATTGGTATTGTCATGGTTTAGATCTTAAATGTTCTCCAGGCCATGTGCTAAAGGCTTTGTTACCAGTCCATAGCACTATTGGGAGGTAGTGGAACCTTCAGGAGGTGGGGTCTAGTGGAAGGGAGTTAGGTTATTGGGAGCATGACCTTGGAGGGGACGTTGGGACCTCAGCACCTTCCTGTATCTATTTCCAGGCCACTATGAGGTAAGGAGACCTTCTCCACTATCTACCCCTACCATGATATTCAGCCTGGCCACAGGATCAAAGCAGCCATGGACTGAAACCTCTGAAATCAGGAGTGAAATAAATCTTTATTCCTTATAAGCTGATAATCTCAGATATTATGTCCCAGCAATGGTAAACTGGCTAACACTAGTAGGATATATCTTTAACTTTCCTTTCTTGATCCTAGGAGATTGAAGAAACCCAAGAAATGTTTATATAATGGAGATATCCAAGTGAAGCTGTCACTAATCAGATAGCCAGGGGCCTTTTGCTCTATCTGGATAGAAATTTTGGGTAGGTAAGGAGAAAGCCCTGCAAATGCCGGTCTTCAGCAGCAGTTGTATCTCTTGGCGCTTGACAGCAGCAAGCAATGTCAATGGACAGACTGAGTGGCAGCCAAGTGACACTCTCTAGTGTTATGGCTCCTATGTACATTGAAGAGTCAGGAATCAACAGCCTCCCTGTAAGTGTTATAGCTCTTGTCTAGGTTGAGCAGTTGAGAATCCTGTGTCTTCACCAGCAACTGGCCTTGCAGCTTCTGGGTGGGTCCAAGTATTAGGATCCTTAGTCCCAACAGTGTCTGCTGTTCAGGCTCCTGGCTCAGGGTGTCTGAGACCCTTGGCCCTAAAGACTTGACAGCTCTCTGGCACTCTTGTGGCAGCCATGACCTACAGCTTCTCCCATGCAGACCTTTACAGGCCTCTGCCCTTCAGCCTCAGCTCTCCACTCCTTCTCCCCTTCTCTTTATGGTTACTGTGCCTTTTCCTACTCTGGTCTCTCTTCTGGAACTGTTCACCTGCCCCTTAGTTCTGCAGTTGTAGTCACTGTTGCTGCCATTTGGGAGACAGCTGTCACTGCCTTTCTGTTGCTGCCATTATTTTGCTGGTGGCTGCTATCCCTTTTGCAGTCATCAGTGCCCTACTGTTTTACCATTTGCCAGTCAATTAATGGGGTTTGGCTCTTCAAGACTACAGTTTTCATGGACCCTCCTCCTAAACCACTATCAGAGCCATTGTGTGGCCTGATATTCACCTGAGCTTCTGCAAAAAGGGAGGGGGAACAAGGGGCACTCTGCTTCTTGTCAGGCAGCAGGAGCAGCTCCCAGGTGTTAGCTCTGACTGGGGCAGTCCCCAGCCCCACTACCAAAGATCACAAGTGAAGGATTCAGCTCTTGCCACTGTCACACTTCTTCTCAGGCAGTAGGGGTGGCTCCTAGGGGTGCTAGCTCCAACTGGGGTGCTCCCTGACCCTGCTGCTGACTGCATTGCAGGAGGTGAGTGGCCACCACATTGCTTCATGTGGGGCAGCAGAGAGCCTCAGGCCCCATGGCCAGTGTCAGAACTGAAGGGGAAGTGGAGCAGTAGGCCCACATCTTCAAATCCCCACACCAAATGCCTTGTTGCTGTGTCACCAACCTCCCTGCTGTCATCACCACCACTGCTGCCTTTTCTTCTTTCTTTATCTTACCAGCTCTGCTGTGCTGCTACAGGTAGGTGGAAAGACCACTTGATACAAGCCTTTTATTGAGACTACCATTGCAACACCAGAGGAGGGAACACAGGAGAGTGTCTCCCAGCTTGCTGACTCCAGTGAGCTGAACAGCCTTCTTATATTGGCAGAAAGGAGGTGCTTGAACCAACCACAGTGATCTTGTCATGTCAGGAAAGGTTTATGTTTACACCAATCACAACATTGTCTCTTTGCACAAATCACAGCAATCCCTCTTCTTGATGACCAATAGAAGTGGTCCCCCTCTGGCGTAGGAGAAATGGTTTCAGTGGAAGCTCAGTGAAAGCTGCTTGAAGCAGTTGTGGCTGAGGGCACACTGCAGGAGCTATAGCACATAGTTGCAGTCATTGAGCTTCCTCAAGATGTCCATGGAACATTTACCATGGTGGGTGCTGGTGTGAGGGTAGCTCAGCTGGGCAATAGTTCTTTCTAAAAACAGCCAGCACCAGGAGAAAGAGTCCAGTAGCTGCCAATTAGGAAATCAGATCATCTCATCCCCAGACACAAGTACTTCATTGCAAAAATAAAAACAAACAAGCAAAAACAAACAAAACAAAACAAAACAAAAACCAAAAACCCAAAAACAAAACACACAGAATGAACTCTCACAGTATGAATTAAAAAACTTTTATCTACCACTAATACAAATATTAACTTTGTTGTTGTTGTTAGGTGCCGACTCATAGCGACCCTATGTACAGCAGATAGAAACACTTGCCAATTCTGTGCCAGGCAAATGATTTATGTTTAAACCCACTGTTGCAGACACTGTGTCAATCCATCTGGTGGAGGGTTTTCCTCTTTTGCATTGACCTGCCACTCTCCCAAACATGACGTCCTTCTCCAGAGATTGATTTCTCCTCACTACATGTCTGAAATATGTAAGACGCAGTCTGGCCATTCTTGCTTCCAAGGAGCACTCTGGTTGCACTTCTTCTAGGACAGATTTGTTGGTTCTTTTGGCAGTCCATGGTATATTCAATAGACGTCTCCAGCACCACAATTCAAAAGCATCAATTCTTTTTCTGTCTCCCTTGTTCAAGGTCCAGCTTTCACAACAATATGATGCAACTGAAAATACCGTGGCATGAGTCAGACGCACCTTCGTCTTCAATGTGACATCTTTGCTTTTCAATACTCTAAAGAGATCGTTTGCCACAGCTTTTCCTAGAGCCATGTGTCTTTTGATTTCTTGACTGCTGCTTCCATGGGTGTTGGTTATAGAGCAAAGCAAAGCAAAATCTTGGACAACCTCAGTTTTTTCTTCATTTATTGTGAAGTTGCGTGCTGACCCAGCTGTAAGGATTTTTGTTTTGTTGATGTTTAGTCGTACCCCCATATTGAAGGCTATGATCTTTGATCTTCATCAGTAAATGTTTTAAATCATCTTCACTTTAGCAGTATATTAATAATACTTCATGCATAACACCCCAAGGAGAGGTGGATCCCCCTTAGGTGCCTCTGAGTCAGGTCTGACTCATAGTGACCCTATGTACAACGGAATGAAATACTCCTTGACTCTGTGCCATGCACACAATTTTTTGTTGTTGTTTAAGCCTATTCTTGTAGCCACTGTGTCAATCCATCTGCTTGAGGGTCTTCCTTTTTTTATTGTTTACCCTCCACTCTCCCAAACATGATGTCCTTCTCCAGTGATTGGTCCTTCTTGACATGTCCAAAATATGTAAGATGAAGTCTAGCCATCCTTGCTTCCAAGGAGCACTCTGGTTGCACTTCTTCTAGGACAGATCTATTGGTTTTTTGGCAGTCCATGGTAGATTCAATATTTCTCTCTAGCACCATAATTCAAAAGCACCAATTCTCTTGTCTTCTTTATTCAACATCCAGCTTTTACAACCATATGATGCAACTGAAAACATCATGGCATGAGTCATTTGCACCTTCATCTTTAATGTGAAATTTTTAGTTTCCAACACTTTAAAGAGGTCTTTTGCAACAGCTTTTCCCAATGCAATGTGTTCTTTGATTTCTGGACTGCTGCTTCCATGGGAGTTGATTATAGAACCAAGTAAAACAAAATCTTGGACAACCTCAATCTTTTCTCCATTTATCATAAAGTTGCATACTGACCCACATGTAAGGAATTTTTTTCTTGATGTTGAGTTGCAATTCATACTGAAGGCTGTGTTCTTTGATTTTTATCGGTAAATGTTTCAAGTCCTTTTCACTTTCAGCAAGCAAAGTTGTGTCATTTGCATAATGCAGGTTGTTAATGAATCTTCCTCCAATTCTGATGACATGTTCTTCTTCATAAAGCCCAGCTTCTCATATTATTTTCTCAGCATAGAAATTGAAGAGGTACAGTGAAAGGATATAGTCCTGACACACACATTTCTTGACTTTAAACCAGAAAGTGTTTCCTTGTTCTGTTCAAATGACTGCCTCTTCTTCCATATACAGATTCCCCAAGAGTGCAATTAACTGCTCTGGTATTCCCATTCATGGCAATGTCATCTATAATTTGTTATGATCCACACAGTCAAATGCATTTGCATAGTTAATAAAACATAGGTGGACATCTTTCTGGTATTCTCTGCTTTCAGTCAATATCCATCTGACATAAGGAATGATATTTCTGGTTCCATATACTTTTCTGAATCTGGCTTGATTTTCTGGCAGTTCCCTGTCTATATACTACTGCAATTGAATTTAAATGATATTTAGAAAAATTTTATTATAATATTAATGGTATCATTTGATAATTTCTGTATTTGGTTGAATTCTCTTTCTCCAGAATAGATACAAATATGAATCTCTTCCAGTCAGTTGGCCAGGTTGTTGTTTTCCAAATCTTTTGTGATAGAAAAGGGAGCACCTCTAGTGCTGCATCTATTTGTTGAGACATCTCTATTGATATTCCATCAATTCCAGAAGCTTTGCGTTTTGCAAATACCTTCAAGGCAGCTTCCATTTCTTCCTTCAGTACCAGTGATTCCTGATCAAATGCAACCTCCTCAAATGGTTGATCATCCATCAGTTCTTTTTGGTACAATGGCTCTGTATGTTCCTTTCATCCTCTTTTGATGTTTCCTGCATTGTTTAATATTTTCCCTGTAGAATCCTTCTCTGTTGCCACTTGAAGCTTGTATTTTATTCTTCAGTTCTTTAAGGTTGTGGAAAACAGAGCATGTTCATCCTTTGGGTTTTGTTATCTCCAGCTCTTTGCAAGTCATTATATTTGATTTTGTCTTCTCAAACTGCCCTTTGAAATCTTGTTTAGTTCTTTAACTTTGTGATGTCTTCCTTTTGCTTTAGGTGCTTGATATTTAAGGGCAAGTTTTAGAGTCTCTTTTGACATGTAATTCAGTTTTTTTTCCCCGTCTTTTTAATAACCTTTTGCTTTCCTGATGAATGATGTCTTTGATGTCATGTCACAACTCATCTGGTCTTCAATATTTAGTGTCTAACACATCAAATCTGTTCTTGAGATGGTCTCTGAACACACATGGGATATAATCAAGGTCATACCTTGGCTTTTGTATACTTGTTCTAATTTTCTTCAGTTTCAATTTGAGCCTACATATGAGCAGTTGATGGTGTAATCCACAATGAACATCTGGTCTTGTTCTGACTTCTGATATTGAGATTTTCTATCATCTCTTTTCACAAATGTCATCAATTTGGTTCCTGTATGCTCCATCTGGTGAATTCTATGTATATGGTCACCATTTTTGGAGAAGGGCCTGGCAATCCACTCCCAAGGCAATCCCGAAACAGCCATTGAAAACCCTATGAGGGTCGCTATGAGTTGGATACCGACTTGAAGGCACCTAACAACAACAACAACAGTCACCATTTATGTTGATGAAAAAATGTATTTGTGACTAAAAAGTCATTTGTCTGATAAAATTCTATCATGCAATCTCTGGCATTGTTTCTGTCACCAAGGCCAAATTTTCCAACTACTGAGACTTCTTTGTTTCTAACTTTTTCATTCCAGTCACCAATAATTATTAGTATATCCTGATTGCATATTCTATTTCAAATTACAGAAGTTGGTAAAATCTTCCCTTCCTTCATTTGTAGTCTCAGTGGTGGGTGTGTAAATATGAATGATATTCATATTACTTGGCCTTCCTTGTAGGCCTATGGATATTATTCTACCCTGACAGCATTGTACTTCAGGTAAGGTCTTGAAATGTCTTCTGTGATGATGAATGCAACATCATTTCTGTTTAATTTGTCATTCCTGGCATAGTAGACTATATGATTATCTGATTTAAAATAGCCAAAACCAGTCCTAGAATATCAATGTTTATGTAATTCTTTTCAATTTTGACAATTTCCAATTTTCCTAGATTCATACTATGTGCATTCCATATTCAAATTATTAATGGATGTTTACAGTTGTTTCTTCTCATTTTGAGTTTTGCCACATCAGCAAATGGAGGTCTCTGGGGCTTTACTCCATTACTGTCATTAAGGTTTACTCTATTTTGAGGATGCAACTCTTCCCTAGTCCTTTCTTGAATGCTTTCTGCATGGGGGTGGGTATTTTCCAGCACTATATCTGACTGTGCTTCTCTGCTTTTGAAAGGATTTTCAATGGCTAATTGTTTCAGGATTGGGTTGTAGGGTCCTTCTCCCTAGTCTGGCTTAGTCTGTAAGCTGAGCTGAAACCTGTCCACCATGGGTGGCCCTCCTGGTATCTGAGATACCAGTGGGGTAGCTTTCAGCATCACAGCAACACCTAAGCCTCCACAGCATGACAAGCTGACAAACAAGTGGAGGGAGGGGGATCCTTAGCTGTCTGAAAACTAAGAACAAAGAAACAAGGCAAGTACAGAGTAGAAATGTGCCCTCACCATAAGTGAAAGGAAAAGGAAAAAGGGCCTGGATTTCATGTCTGAGTTTCCATTTAATTGTTTGTGAAAGATGTACATTATAGAGATGATCTAAAGGCTGAGTGGGGCATGGTGTGTATGCTCCAGGTCACCAGCCTGGCCTATAGCAGGCTATCAATAATAGCAACTGTTATCATGACAGGCTCTTGTCATGGTGCAGCAGATGGAAGCAGAAGCTCTGCAACACTTTTAGGGCAGTCCTGGCTTCTTCCTTGCTAGCACACAGCCATGGGCACTTGTTGGAGACTTTCTGTGCTTGACTTTTGTCCTCCATGAGGTGAGGTATGCACCTGTGATAACCATGTACAGTTTTTCAAAGTTCTCAGGTGATCCAGTGCATGAGGTATAGAGCTTGGAAAAAGTAAAAAACGTTAGCTATTTGCATTGCTTTCACCTTCCTCCGTCCAGATCTGGAGTCTGGAGACTTGCTTTGAAACCTTGTACCTCATCTTAGTAGGCAAGCATGCCTGGGTTCTTCTGCTCCTCTGAGCAGAGGCCATTGGGTTAGCTGATGTGAAATGTTTCCATTGTTTGAGGCCAGATGGGGCAGATTTGGAGCATGAGGGGCTCATGGTTGGGGATTCCTAGTGGTGAGGGTCCTCCTGTCCAGCCCTCCCCACCCCCAGCACTGCCACCCTGGACCTCACTTCTCAGTCATGCACTGCCAAAACCTGGCAGTGGACAGAATTGCTTAAGCAGTTTATCACTGGCCCCTCTTTCTCAACTCTACCAAACCAGAAGAAAAAAATATTGGTTCCTTCTCATTGCTCAGTTCTACTTTGGCAGAAAATGTTTTTCAACAAAACCATCTGAAGAGATTGTGTAAGAAAAGTTAGATATGTGTAGGACTGTTAACAAGATACGGCCATGTGGGCCTTTTATCATTCTGAGAAGGGACCACTTGAAGTCAGGGTTGCTTTTTCACTAAAACTCTCATTTTTAAATTCTTTGGCCCTCTGACTTGAGAACTAGCATGGTCAGCCCTCTGGGAGGTAATTAAGACAATAAAGGTGTTTATTGGGTTGAGGAATGGAGAGGGGGCTGGCAGCTCATCTTTGTTTATTTTTGGTGAATCCAAACCATCAGATTACTAAGAGTTCTAGTTTTTACCATCCTGGGGTCCCCTCAGGAAAGGTTACAGTGGAGATCCCATTGCCCTTCTTGCCTTGCTGTGCTGACCACAATAACAACAGCACCTCCTCCTGCTTAGAAGTCTCCAGGTGCTCATTTAATTCACAAGGAAAGTCCACAGATAGGCATCAATGTTCTCTTCTACATGCAGGTAAGCTGGAAAGGGAAAAGTAAAGCTGTTTGCTCAGGACAATTGGTGCTTCCTCTTCCCCACTGGATGGCCTGATGTGTACACACAGACACACACACACGCACACAGACACACTCACACACATACAAACACAGACACAGATACACACAGACACACTCACACACATACAAACACACACAGACACACATGCACACACAGACACACTCACACACATACAAACACACACAGACACAGATACACACATTCGCACATATTAGCACACACACAGAGGCACAGACACACACACTAATGCATATACACATGCAGAGAAGCACATGCACATACAAGCACACAGACTTTAGGCACCACAAGAAGAAATTAACCTTCTCAGCTGGGAATGTCAGCCCAGAACTTAGAAAGGAAGTGGCAACCAGGGACACAGGCATTGGCAGTCATCATCCGAGCTAGTGGGTCTCTCACCAGAGGAAGTCCTGCCTCATTAATGCATGTTAGGGGTGACAGTTGTTGTTAGATGCCATCGAGTTGGATCTAACTCACAGCAACCCGATGTATGACAGAATGAAACACTCCCTGACACTGTGCCATGCACATGATCTTTTTTATATTTAAGCCCATTGTTACAGACACTGTGTCAATCCATGTACTTGAGGGTGTTCCTTTTGTTCATTCACCTGCCACTCTCTCAAACATGACATCCTACTCTAGGGATTGGTCTTTCCTGACCACATGTCCAAGACACATGAGATGTAGTCTAGCCACCCTTGCTTCCAAGGAGCATTGTTGCACTTCTTCTATACCAGATCTTTTGGCAGTCCATAATATACTCAATATTTGTCTCTAGCACCATAATTCAAAAGCATCAATTCTTCTCCCATCTCCCTTATTCAATGTACATCTTTCATAAGCAAATGATGCAACTGGACATACCATGGCATGAGTCAGATACACCTTCATCTTCAATGTAGCATCTTTACTTTTCAACACTTTAAAGAGGTCTTTTGCAACAGTTTTTCCAAAGCAATTCATCTTTTGATTTCTTGATTGTTGCTTCCATGGATATTGATTGTTGAATGAAGTAAAGCAAAATCTTGGAGAACCTCAATCTTTTCTCCATTTTTCATGAGGTAGCTTATTGACCCAGTTGTAAGGGTTTTAATTTTCTTCATATTGAGGTGCAATTCATACTGAAGGCTGTGGTCTTTGATCTTCATTAGTAAATGTCTCAAATCTTCACTTTTAGCAGGCAGCATTGTGTCATCTGCATAATGCAGGTTGTTAATGAGTCATCCTCCAATCCTGACGCTGCATTCTTCTTCACAAAGTCCAGCTTCTCGTATTATTTGCTCAACATAGAGATTGAAGAGGTATGAAGGTCAAAGGCAATGTGAGCAAGGATATGCTTGCTATCCTCCACACAAACCCTGCCAACCATGTCCTTCCACACTTCAGGGGTTTTCACAGAATCACAGCTCAGATACCCACTCAGCACATTCTCAGGCCTGCTGACTGCTGCCCATGCCAAAGACATCAGCTGCTCACTTTCCCACTTCCTGTTTCTGTGCAAAGTATGGTGAGTAGTGGACAACACTGACTCCTTTGCATACAGTGACCACAGCACATGCCCAGACAGACCAAGGAGTGAGGGATGGTGGCTATACTTAACAAGGGCCCTTTGTTTTGCAGAAAGCTATAGAAACACAGCTCTGGTGATATCTGCAGGCCAGATCTCTAAGCAAGTGAATTCTCTGTCTCCTTGTTTTGTTATCCCTATGAGGTCAAGTTCATGGAGCTTTATAAAACTGGTCATTTAAAATCACTTATAAAATTTATTTGGCATATGTCCCAGCCTGAGATGGATTCTGAATCCTTTTCCCTTGACAATGGACTAGCCTTAATGATTCCCAGTGATTGAATAGAATTTGGTTACTCCAGGGGACTTCTAAGGCTAAGTCAGGAGAGAATTATAGCTTCCACCTGGCTCCCTCTGCCTTGCAAGGCCTACCCTTGGGCCTAGCCACCATGCTGTGAGGAAGCCCTGGCCACTCACAGAATCACACAAGGGAGTTCTAGCAGTCAGCCCTGCAGGGGGCCATTGGCAATCACATCCCAGCCTGTGAGAGTGAGGTGACTCGAACCCTGTCTGACCTCAACACCCCCAGAGAGCCCGTGAGGGAGCCATTCCCTGCACCCAATCAGGCCTGAGAGCTCTGAGAGATAGTAATACACAATCCTGGTTTCCCAAGACACTATGTGTGACAGGAAAACAGAATACCTGCTGTTCCTCTACTCTCACGCCCTGAATGCCAACCCGTGAGACCATGGAAGCATCAGAGATTTCTCGCCTCTGCAAGCAAGCCATGATTTCTGTAGTGGTGGATGCCAGCTGGAAGTCCTTGAACTCTATCCAATTCAGTTTCGACACTATTTACCTGGAGATATTGTCAGGCCCCAAGAGTTAATGGCTCACCTCCCCCCCGCTGACTGTTTCCCCCAACCTAGTAGCAAGAGTTTGGACCTCCAGAATTTTAGACTGACCTACCACAAGTTGGGGTTCCCATGACTGCCTTCTCAGGTTCCATTAAGTTGCTCTACCGACCCCAAGAACTCAGGCAAACACTGGTCCTCTATGTTCCAGTTTGTTCGAAAGGGCATTGCAAAGAATGCAGATGAAGACAATTGGGTAGGTTTTTGTGAGGGGCCTAGGCCCTCTCTGGGGACACTCCCCTCTGAGCACTGCCACCCATTCAGCTATCCAGAAGCTCTCAGAAGCCGGCCCTTTTGGCTTCACTATACCAGCATAATTGATTAAATCATTGGCTACTGGTGATTGATTGAACTTTCAGCCCATCTCCCTCCCCTGAGGCTGGAGGTGGCCTGAGACTCCCAACCCTCCAGTCTTGCTTTGGTGTTTCCTGTGATCTTTCCTATCCTGATGCCACTTAGGGACTGCCACCCCTCAGCTGACTCATCAGCACAGAGTCATACGCCAGCAAACAGGGACACAACAAAACACATGTCTCACAGTATCACCCTGAGTTTGGGGTGCAACATTGGGTAGGAGTGTTGGGGTCTGAGGGTGGATGGGACATGGACTGATGCATGTGCGCCCCTGCTGCTGGCACACCTTTGGAAACATGGCATGTATTAGTTGGAGCTGGAGCAGAGACGGTCAAAGTGAGCATTCTTGTTTTTACTCTCTTAAAAGTTGCCAGTGCAGGCAACTCACCATTGGAGGCTGCCAGACACCTGACTTAGGACCTACCCTCCACCTTTTGACTGGCTTAGAAGCCAGTGCTTGCTGTGGGTCAGAAATCTCTCAGGCCACCCAGGGTAGGGACGGTGAGGCTTCTCTGCCCAGATCCCAGCTACATTCCTGCAGTGATCTGTCACCTGTGTGCCAGACACTGCAGAGAGCAGCAGGTGATCCTCATAGTGAGAAAGGATGGGACTTGGGCTTCATCCCAGACCAACATTTCTAGCAAGTTCTGTTCCTCCCTGGATTGCAGTGGAAGGGGAGGGGAGATGTGAGCCCAGGTCCCTGCAATGTGGCCCCAGATCAGAAAGTAGCCTTGAATTCCATTACATGGCCCCAACATTCTGGTGGGCTTTCTCAGGAGGCTGCAGAAATGTGCATATTTGCGCAGTGTCCTTAGGAGATCCTCATTTGAAAGTCACCCCATCTCCTAGGACTCAGGTGTAAGTACAAAAGAGCTGATGCCTGGATCTGCAGGGAAAACCACCCTTCCCCCTGCCCTGACCTCTATACTCTTCAGCTCCCAGACCCGGAATCTTTCTCACCTCCACCCCACATTTCCTAGGGGCAGGAGCACATGGGCTCAGGCTGGAACCCTGCCACAGGCAGTGAACCCAATACGTGGACGAGGACCTCCGTCCTTGTCCAGGTTCCTGCATTCTGATTGGAAACTTTGCCCCCTCCATCTGAGCCAGATGCCTCTGTCTCAGTGCGTTAGGGAAGCCATGTTCCCTAAGATGCTTTCCTCACATTTAACACCCTGGATGTAGAGATGCTTCTCACAGCCAATGACTTCTTATATAATTGGTAACTTTTTTCTTTTACAATGATACACAAAATAACTTTACACTAAACAGCATTTTAGGTCTGATGCTTTGGGGTGGTGAAGGACTAAATTATCTAGGTGGGAGGAGTCTGGGCTGGAAGCAGTGCTTCTCCACCTTGGGAGCTGCTGCCTGACCCCAGGCTCCCAGTGTTTACCTTTCTCAAGTTCCCCAGTGACATTGCCCTTGCTGATCTGGGGAGCATGCTCTGAAAACCACTGGGCTCAGCCCAGCCCTTGTCCCGTGCCCCTTCCCACTGCTGCTGTTGGGGGAGCTGTAGGTGTCCCCCCCTGCTCCCTTCTCCCTCTGCCTCTTCTGGTTTGTGGATTCATTTTCTTTCACCTTCTCACATTTCTTTCCTGAAGTGGGCATCCATGTCAGCCACCTTGGCCTTGGCACGTTTCCAGTGTCGCATCCTCCACTGCCATCTTTGACTGAGTGATGACTACAGGCTTTTCTAGTTTTCCTCCTAACAACTCCCAGTCCTGAGCCTCAGGACTCCCTGATACCCGATACTCATCTCCTCAATAGTGCAGAAAACACATTAAAACACAGTGATATGGGCCTGGTGTGGTGGTGCACACCTGTAATCCCAGTGATCCAGGAGGCAGAGGCAGGAGGATCGCAAGTTCAAGACCAGAAGTAGTCTGAGTAATTTAGCAAGACCCTGTCTCAGAAAGTATTTTTAAAAAATGGGCCGGGGTGCAGCTCAATGTTCCAGCACTTGCAAAGCATGCAAGTGTGAGGCCCTGGGTTCAACCCCAAGGACTGCAAATAAAAAACAAACAAACAAAAAAAAACCAAAATGACATGCTATGACAGACCAGTGAATGGCGAAGATGTGGAGAAACCAGAATTGTCCTATGGATTTGGTGGAAGTGTAAGTGGGTGTAGCCATTTTGGATTAGAAAGGAGATGTGTTCCTCATAGTTAAATATTCACCCACACAATACCTTAGAAATCCCTCTTCTAATGGGGTTGACTGCTAAGGTACAGGATGTGAATTAATACTGAATTTCCAAAAAGTGATGAACATTTTTTGTGTAAATATAACCCAATAAAATAGTATATAGGGCATATTTATCCTTCAAAAAATTCATTATTTATCTAGAATTCAAATCTATCTTGTATTTTTGTTTCCTTTTCTGGGAGCCCTAATTAATAGCCAAGGAAAATAAAAATGAAACCATGCCCACAAAAAAACCTTATACAAGAATACTTACATTAACTTTATTCAAAACAGCCAACTCTCTCTCCCTGTGAAAACACCTACAGCACAGGCTTCAATCAACAAGAGAGTAGATAAGCAGTCTACAGTATATTTATATAATGAAGTGCTACTCAGAAATAAAAAGAAGCATTCCAGGAGAATCCAGTCAACTGCAGGGTGCTGTGAGCCCAAAGAGAGAAGGAGACAGGACCCAGACTGCACAGAGTACAAGTTACAGGGGACTTACTGACAGAGAGTGAGCCTGGGAGGCCACAGGACCAGGGGATCCCTGAGATTCCGGCAGACGTGCGGGGCTTATGAAATGGTCAAAATCAAAATGGCTTCATCTAAGTCAGATGGGCTTGGCTTACCTCGAGATGACATCACTTGACACAGGCCTTTGCTGGCACCAACAGTGCCAGACTCCAGTATAAAGTTACACATACCACTCTCACATATAGTGTGCTGGGAAAATGTGGGAAGATGCAGGCAGGGTCACTCAGGGGCAGCTATGGGAGTCACATCTCAGGACAGTCGTCAGGTCAGTGGCACCCATACAAGAGTCAAACTGAGGACGCGTGCAGCAACACAATGACTCTCACAAACGTCATGGTGAGTGAGAGGCACCTTATGCAGAAGCCTATGTGATGTGTACTTCCTTTTATATGAAGTTCTAAAATAGGCAAGCTACTTTTCTTCTGTACACATAGGTGCCGTAGGGAAGTATCTGTAGGGATGAGGAGGAGGAGTGAGCAGGCCTGGGGGCACTGTCTAAGGTGGGGTCACCTGCTACATTTTCATGAGGGCTTGAGCTGCACAGATGTGTGCACTTCCCAAGACAAGTGCAATGGGATCTTTAAGGTCTGTGCATTGCACTGTGTGTACATTTTACAGTGCTCACAGAGTTAGTTAAAGGGACACATGCTAGAGTGATTGGATGGTCTGTCAAGATTTCTGCAACGTACTTTGAGAAGGATGGAAAAATAAGATGATTTGATGGATGGATAAATGGTCAACAATTGACTAAAACAAAGCACAACTGTAGAATTTAGGAATGAGGGTGCATCATTAAGTCTTTGCAACTTTTCTCCATTTGAAAGTTCTTATAATAAAAATTTGGAAGACAAGGTCATCCAGCACAAACTCAGCAAGCCCCCAGCTTCTATCTCTGCCACAATTTGTAGAAATACATAAGCAATTGATTTGTTAAAGAAAATTTCAAGACGGGAAGCCTTTTGTGCCCAGGGTGGGGGAGGTTCAAGGTCAATGCCCTGTTTTTGTGTCTCCCGTGGGTGGGGAGTCTGGAGAGGCTGCAGAGAGGGAGGCATGCTTTCTCTTTGGGGATCCTGGAGCATGAGCATCTCTCCTGCCAAAGGGATGAGGGACTGGGGGCATCTTCATCCACCTCTAGGACTGGTCACTGCAGCAGAGGTGGCCCCATGCCAAGACTGTGCCATGAGTGCCCTGTACCCTGTGGGAGCTGGCAGAGCTGGGATCACTTCCAGTCACCCTCCAGGATTTGGGTCAAAAGTGAGGCACCATGAAGCCATGAGCATTCTGCACCAGGGCACAGAAGAGGAACCAGGAAAAGCCATATTTTGAAATCAACAAGGAAGGAGAGAAAAAGATTTCTTTAGGAGCTTCTACGTATGCCTTAGTGTAGGCTTATTCTGTACAGCAGAAAGCCGGGCTAATGTGATAAACCAAAATTGGGGAAATCAGCTGAAAATGCTTCACAGAGATTTATTTTCATTCTGCTCTAAGCTAAATGTCTGAGCTCATTAAAGAGACTCGTGTGATAAATTCCTCTGGGCTCTGGATGAATTCATTCCACCTCAACAACTGACTTTGGGAAGAGGACTATGTGAATCTGGCCCCGATACCCTGCCAGGGCTGACCAGTCTTCTCCCCTCCCATTCTCCTAGGCATGGGCTGAATTTTCAGGGAGCACTGTGGGCTGCCCATGGCTGTTCCCATTCAATGGCCAGGTCCACACTCCTGGGGCTGGATCACAGGGACAGAGCTAAGTGCAGCACAGGCACAGGATGTATACCAAGCCACCCTCCCCCTGCCTTCATTCTGCACAACTCATCCACAGTCTGCCATAGGGCCAGGTGGGCGCCAGGCACCTGCATGAGGTCTGCACCCAGTGCTCACAGCCCCTTCTCCTTGCACATTGCAGTCACAAGCCTGGGGCAGATCTGGCCCATGCACATGCATGAGGTCTGTACTCAGTGCTCATGGCCCCTGCTTACAAATGGCAGCTCTAGTCATAGGGATACCCTGCTTGCTGGCAGGAGCGCTGGCTCTGAGGTAGATGTGGTTTCCAACCACGACTCTGCCACTCACTGATATTGTCCTCTCCCCTAAGGTGAAAGAAGTCCCTACCTCATGCTATTAAAGGAGGTGAGCAGAGGAATGAAGGCAGATTCCCTTGCATATCCCTGGCCATAGCAGATAACAACAAATACAACAGTAAGATCAAAATTCAAATAGTAGTAAGAACAGTACAAACAACAACCCCTGTCATTACTGAACCTTTGCTATGTATCAATCACCAACCCAATGTCATTACATTTATTACCTCATTTAATCCTCTCAACAGCCCTCTGAGGTCCTCCTGGAGGAAGCCCTCACCTGCCCCTCAGGTCCAGGTTAGCTCCTCCCTGCCCCGCACTGTCACCCCAAGAGGGAAGGGCAGCGCCTCATCTGACCTGCCCAGAGCAGGGACCAGGTGCGTGTGCAGAAGGGAGCTGCTCTCTCCTCTTCTCTCTGGTGGATCTCCTCACTTAGGGAGCTCTCGTTTGCTTCTGCTCCCTCATGCCTTGGGCTCCCAGTACAGGCCTGCACCAGGAAGGAGGTCTGCAGCTGTTGCCTTGCTGTGGCTGAGTGGGCTGATCTGTACTGGGGTTCCCTCCAGGAAGCCCCTCCCTGAAATTGCTTCCATTGCCAGACACCACTCCAGTGACCACCTGTGTAACTTGCTCAAGGTCAAAAGCAAGTAAGAACAAAGACCTCTGCAGCCAAGGGGGCACTGGGTGGTGGAGTGACCTTGGGCTGTACTGACACACTCCTGGATGGGGCTGCTGGCTTCAATGGGTGGGGATGGGTAGGCACCCGACCTGGGAGAGGGGAGAGGCCTGTGGGCAGAGCATGATTTCCTAAAGGACATGGGACTTGGGGAGGGCCTCCTGCCATGGTGACTGCCTTGTAGGTTGATGATTCCAGGCCATGTGTGAAGGAGGTGAGTCCTTCTGTGGTGGTGGCAGGCCGGGCCATTTTGCTCACCACCATGCAGATTACAGCCAGATGACCTGAGACCCTCACCGTGATCTCCCAGGGATGCTAAAGGTGGACCTCTAGAGAGTCTAACCTGTTCACACTTTCATAATGCTGCTTCCTCCTGCCCTCCTGGCCTCAAAAAGTGCCCTGTGCTCCTCACCACCTGCCCCAGCTGCCTGTGTGAGGCCCAGGGACGATTCCTGGCCTGCTCACTGGGCACTCGAGCCCATGGCCAGGTCTCCAGGAGGGCCGGAGACCAGGTTTGGAGGCAGAACTCTAGAGACCCCACTATATATCTTCCTTTTCCTCATTTAGCTGTTACTTCTTTTTTATTTGGCAATACTATCAGCCCACAGAAACTGCAGAATGGAACAATGAACACCACCAGTTTTAATGGGTTTGAATGTGCTGTCCATTAGCTACAGATTTCTAGGGGTGAGGTGATCACAGGCACCATATTCCCACCAAGGGCATTCCTACCCCTCCTCCTAGACATAGAAAACTCCAGAAGTTTAGTATTCATACCAAATATCAATAAATAAAGCTCTTGTATGTATTAGTGTCCTTGAAACATAAAATACATAAAGTTTGCAGCTTTTAAAATGTTAAGCATACAGTATGATACTTAAGGTATTATTACATAAATTTCTTTCTTTACCAAATAGATTATTTTTGAAATTTAAATACATTCCTAGATGTACTAGGTAGTAATCTTTGAAGTTGCTGCAGTCTTAAAACAATTGAATATTGGCATTTTTCTATTGCTTAACCCAGTAGCTCCAGTTAATAGATTTTAACTTTAAAAAACTTTATATTGCATAGATATAGCACAATTTACTTAGATATTTTAATGCTGATGGTCATTTTGGGTGCATCAAATCATCCCCTATTTCAATAAGTTTCAATAGGTGTCCTCCAAAGGCCCATGTGTTAAGGATTCTGTCCTTTGTCCTTAGCCTGGGGTGCTATTGAAGGTGGTGGAGGCTTGGGAAGTGAGTGGGGCCTAGAGAGGAGGAGTTAGACCAATGGGGAGCTGCCCTTGAAGGAGGTCTTCCCTCTTCTTTTTTTTCTCTGTCTCTCTCTCCCCCCTGTCTTTTGTGGGAAGCAAGGCCCACCAGAGAGAAAGAATCACCTGAATACCAGCATTAAGTAGAGCAAGAGTTTCATTGCCAGCAGAACAACAGCTGCATTTCTGGTGCCAAAAATCTGTGCTCCCCAATTTATTCTCTCTTGTCCCTTATATAGGACTTACGGACTAGAGGGGGATCTGTGTGTTTCTTTCTGATTGGTTGCTTTAAACAGTCCACAGGTATTACAGAGCAATCCAAGCAGAACCAGAAAGTCCTTGACCACAAATCTTTGAAAGACAACTTTTAGATATCAGGGGCTATGTCCATATGGGAAGGAATTTATTACAGCACCTCTGTGTTCATAGAGAGGAGCTCCTGGTGTTCCCTAAATAAGGGAGTACAATCCTATTCATTGATTAGGCCAGTGGGGAATGTAAACTCCCAAGTCTTAAAGTAGCCAAGGTTTGGTGTGGTTTAATTTGGTTTTTCTTTCTCATATCATATTAGGTTTCTCTTCCTCATAACATCTCTCTGTCTCCATGGCTACCAGGAAGGAAGCAGCTTTCTCTGCACAGCACATTCCTGCCATGAAGAGCCACCTCACCATAGGCCCAGAAGGAACAAGGCCAACCAACCATGGCTGGAAACCTGCAAACCTGTGAGCAAAATGAACCTTTCCTTCTCCAAGTTCATTATCCCAGATATTTTGTTATAGTAACACAAACAGTACTAACAGACTAACGCACCCTTATGTTGTTGCTATTAGGAGCCATTGAGTCAGGTCCAACTCAGAGCAACCCTGTGTACAACAGAATGAAGCACTTCCTGACACTGTGCCAGGCACATGATCTTTTTATGTTTGAACTCATTGTTGCTGCCACAGTTTCTTCTCATTTTTAAGTCATGTCACATCAGCACTAGGAGGTCCCAGGGGCTTTACTCCATTCCTGTCATTAAGATCAACTCTACTTTGAGGTGGTAAGTCTTCCCCAGCTATCTTTTGAATGCTTTCCAGCTTGGGGGGCTCATTTTCTAGCACTATATCTGACAGTGCTTCTCTGCTATTCATAGGGTTTGCAGTGGCTACTTGTTTTGGGAATGGGCTGCCAGGTCCTTCTGCCTAGTCCATCTTAGTTTGGAAGCTCAGCTGAAACCTGTCCACTGTGGACAGGTCCACCTGTTCGTATCCGAAATACCAATGGCATAGCTTCTAGCATCACAGCAATATGCAAGCCTCCAAAAAATGACAAACTGACAGACATACGGGGGAATGAATCTTCTTTATGTTTTTGTGATAATTATTACACATGCCAAGTTGGGTGCATTCTATAAGAATATTTTAGAACTATGCTGTCAAATACATCATTGCCAAACATATATGACTATTTAAATTAATTAAAATTAAACTTACCTCTGATTAAGATCCTTGGTCAGATTATTAGCCATATTGAAGGTGCTCAATGCTGCACATGGCTGGTGGCTGCTGTGTTAGACAGCATAGAGTTCTTCCTGTCACTAAAACTACGCTTGCACACTACTGTTCAAAGAACTGGCTGCTGTTTTTCTTGATCTTCTCACTTCATCAATTTCTGAACTTCTATTTTTAAATTTCCTTTCACTTGCTCCACTAGATAATTATATTGATTTTTAATCATTTCTTGAATTAAGATGCTATTTTATGAATAATCAGTGTTTTTCTCATGGCTAATGTAATCATTTGAGACAATTTCCTCATGAGAGAGGGGACAGGTGGGACACTTAAGAGGTGTGTGGTCACACAGGCCCTCCTCATGTGAATGGTTTAATCCATTCGTGGATTAATGAAGCAGTGGGTTGAAGGGTTATCCTCAGAGGGAGCCTGTTAGAAAAGCCTGTCTGGCTGTCTCCCGGCCATGCTCCTCTCACCATGTGATACCCCACATCAACTCGAGACTCTCCAGGGTCCTCACCAGCAGGAAGAGCCTCACCAGATGCAGCTTCTGTACCTTGGACCTCCCAGCCTCCAGAACTGCGAGATGAATAAAACTTTGTTCTTTGTGAATCATCTAATCTTGGGTACTCCATCATAGCAACGGAAAATGGACTGATATCTAGAAGGGGTAGGAGTGGGGGGCAAAATCAAGGGGAGAGGCAGCCCAGGGGCAGCAGGTACTGAGGTCTGCTGAGCTGAGGCTATGCCGCCACATTTGAGTTATAGCCAAGGACCAAAGAGCCTGTAGCCCATGGTAAGGCTTGCAGGTTTTACCTGAAGTAAAATGAAAAGTGACTCAGAATTTTAAGCTGACTTTGCTTACTTTTCACTCAAAGCCCCTCATGCTGACAGACTTACTGCAAACTGTAGAGGTGGAAGAGGAAAAGCTGCAAGCCCAGGAATGGGCAGGCAGCTGAGAGAGGCTGGATGGGCTATAAAGGGGCAGTCACTGGAGGGTCCTGGGGACCAGGCTTCGGAATAGGAAATAAAGATAAAGATGGTTAACGATAAAGATACCAGGTTTGGGGCCTGAGCAGCTAGATGCCCAGGGATGCCATGAACTGAAACGAGAAGACTATAGGTGGACAGAGGAGAGAGAAGATGGGTGGGGAGTTCAGGCTCTGGCAGGTGGAGTCTGAGATGCTTCCTAGACATTCATGGAGATGAGATCTGGGGACACACAGTGGGCATCGGCAACTTAGGGGTGGTGCTCTTGGATGTGTGGAGAGGAGGATGGCAAAGGAGGCTGAGAAGGCATGTGGCTGGCAGCAGCTAGGTGCTCTGAAGAGAACCTGAGGATGCCATTTAATGAAAGCCCTGTGTCCTGGGCAGCCAGCGAAAGGAGGACTGCAAGGGAGGAGAGAGCCAGCACTGGAGAAGTCTCTACCTCTTTTTAAACTCCTGATTGACTGACACTCATTTTTATTTATTTTCTTTGCTTTTATCTGAACATGTGGCTGCTTATAACAATTGATTTGCCACTTACTAAATTTTATATTGGCCAGAGGAAATGGCCCATAAGATACTTTTGATACCAAATCTTTAGTGTTCATGGGGAATTACTTTATGATCCAGGATGTGGTTAAATTAATAAAAGTATGCTAGAAAATACGATGCTTTCTCACATTACTGAGGAAGGATGGTTTTAAATTATTTAATTACATTTTAAAAAATCTATATTTCCTTATTTTAAAGGTTGAGTAATAGTCTATCATATGCACAATCACATTTTCTTTATCCATTTACGAATTAGTGGACAATTAGTTTGCTTCTTTATGATGGGAAAAGAAATTCTGCTATTTTTCACAACATGGCTGAAACTGGAAGACATTATGCTAATTGAAATAAGCCAGTTACAGAAGGATGAACACTTCGGGGTTTCACTCACATGAGGCATCTAAATTAGTCAAACTCTTAGAAGTAGACAAAATAACAGTGGTTACCAAAAGTTGGCAGTTCCAAGGGAGAAATGAGCACAAGTTTAATTAGTACAAAGTTTTTGATTATGTTCTAAATATCTGGATCCGTACAATATAATACTTCTTTGTTGTTGTTAGATGCCCTCAAGCTGGGTCCAACTCAGAGCAACCCTGTGTACAACAAAACAAAACCCTCCCTGACACTGTGCCCTGCCAGGCACTATGGCAGTTCTTCTCTGCTATTCATAGGGTTTTCAATGGTGGAATTTTTTAGGAGTGGATTGCCAGATCCTTCTCCCTAGCTTGTAGCACCTGATATTCCCAGGTGATCTCCTGTCCAAGGACTAACCAGGCCAATCCTGCTTAGCAACTGAGATCAGTCAGGATTGGATGCCAGCCTGGTATGGCTGCAGACATAGTAGCTATAGCTAACAATAACATATTGTACATATACAAATTTGTTAAGAGGATAGGTCTCATGTTAGAAATTCTTACCACAGCAAAACAAACAAACAAACAAACAAACAAACAAAAAACAAGGACTACTTAACTACTAACAGACTGAAAGAACTAGTAAAACATATGCTTTATGGTGAAAAACAACAACAACAACAACAACAACCTCAATCCTTAAATAAGAACTGAGAAAAACCAGGAGCCCGAAAAAGAAAATAGTCAAGATAATAAAAAAGAATTAACCACAGACATGGTGGGGTGGAAAATATTTGATGAAGAGAACATGCAAAATGAGAAGAGTAGTCAGTTTCAAGAAATAGGTTTCAAACTTCTTATAGGTTTCGGACTAAAGCTGGAAATGATAGGTCAACCTTAGACATTTGGAAATGAAGTATATATCCTCAAAGTTTGTATCACCATCAAAAGAACAAGTAGGAGATTCATAGCTGCTAAAATAGCAGCCGTTAGGATGATAGAAACCTTGATCAATCTAGTAACAGGACAGAAAGGAGTATGGTGGAGGGAATTTCAGAAATTCCAGGGAAAATAGCTCAGAGTAATATAGTCATAAAAATAGCTCCAAGATTATCAACACTCAAAGTAAATATGAATTGATTGACGTTTTTAGTTAAAAATAACTGCTCTTAAGTTATATTTTAAAAGACTCTACCTTGTTCTTTATAAGAGAGATATGCCTAAAACATAAGGACAAAGAAATTAGCAATAAATACATGTAAAAAGATATTCAAGTAAACTATTAATTTAAAAATCTAGCAGCCACGCATGGTGGCACATGCCTGTAGTCCCAGCATGTGTGAGATTAAGGCAGGAGGATTAACACAAGTGTGAGTCCATCTGGTCTACATACAGAGTTTGAGGCCAGCCTGGGCTACACAGCAAGAATTTGTCCCAACACACACCCACACCAATAAATAAAAAGCTGCCATAGAAATACTGTTGTCATCAAAATGTAGGTTAAGGAAAAAGTGCCATATGGATTAAAAAAAAAAAAAAAAAAAAAAAAAAAAAAAAAAAAAAAAAAAAAAAAAAAAAAAAAAAAAAAAAAAAAAAGGTTGCTATAGGACAAAAGGAAAAAAAATTACCCAGGAAGATATAAGAATTCTAAACTTATATTCATTATTTTACATAATCTTCTATTAGCAAAAGTAATCATTAATGGATTTACAGAAAGAAAATTACATATCCAAAATCATAATGAGAACGTCTAGCAAAATTTTTTCAGTAATTAAATTATTTCCAGGGGAAAAGTGTAGCAAAATTTTAGACGATTTTTAACAACTTTATTAAGGTTTAAATAATACTCAAAGACCTCATATTTAATGTGTGCAATTTATTGAGTTTGGAATTCTACACACATCCAGGAAATCATCACCATAATTGAGGTGGCAAACATTTCTATCACCTCCTGATGGTTCCCGCAGTTCCAGGGACATTTCCATCCCAGAATCCAGAGCACCCAAGATATAAAGGGAGAGATTCTCTTCTTTTATCAGAAGATAGCAGCTTCCTCAGAAGCCTCAGAGTATCTCCTTGGTCAGAGCTCAGTCACACAACCAGCCCTTGCTGCAAGAGCAACTAGGAGTAAAGAGGGCTAGTGAAGCCCTGGCACCAGATGTTTGCTGCTGTAAATACAACTTGGTTTCTTCAGCTACAAACAAGGGAATGGCCTTTGACAGCAACCAATGCACCCCACAACCGCAGAAGGTCCTTTGAACACTGCATGCTTGTGAACCACTTTTCAGAGATGCCTGCTGAGCATGAGTTCAACCTAGAGACAGCTGTACAGGATGCTGACCTCCCTGCCTGATAGGCACCCTGTGCCACCTCCCCTACAACCTCCCTCTCCTCATTCTGTGGTCTGTCAGACAGCTCCTGTTCATTCATTGGCCATTTCCACAGAGGTCTCTGGGAGACTCTCGAGGCCCTATAATAAATCACCTTTAAATGAAAGTAGCAAACTCAGCAACTACATAGGTTGCTCTGCTTACTTAAAAAGAGAACACTCATCAGTAAACAAAACATATTCTAGCAGCTCCCACCTAGGAAGCAAAGACATTCCCTTCAGTTCCACACCCCTTTCCAGCTCCCACCCCCTCTTGTTCCTTCATTTCTCTTATGACTAAAGTCTTAACCTCCAAGTCTCTAATTTACTCATACATTCTTTTGCAACAAGATTTCTTCTGCCTCCACTGGAAAAGGCTGCTGATTTCTAGGTCACCAATCACCTGTGAGGTGGTAAATTCAGGAGACACTCGTCTGTCCTCGATGCTCCTGACTGTGAGTTCAGGAGAGTCTGCGGCAGGGGGCATTCCAGTCAGACAAAACAGTGGGTGCAAGGAAGGGTGGTAGGAACATCAAGGGCAGTCTAAGGAGCAGGCAGTGCACGGGTGTCTGGAGTGATGGACGACGACACTCAGGAAATAAGGGATGGAGAAACAGGCTCTGCATAACCAGGTCGGCATCTGGACCTCAGCCACCAGTGGAAGCAGCTCTGAAGAATTTTATACGTGCTTTGAAGGAAAAAATTAATCTTTAACCACCCAGCCTATCCTCCCCCCCAAAAATAAAGAAGTCACTAACTGAAGAGGGAAGTTAGAGGACTGTTCTTGCTACCTGACTTCAAAGCTTCATTTAAAGCAACAGTAATCAAGACAATGTAATATTGCTGAAAGGTCAGACAAGTGGATTTATAGAGTGAAGATATAGGGTCAGGTAAGTATAGTCAACTGATCTTTGGCAAAGGCACAAAGACAGTTTAATGGGATTACAAGTGTGTACCAGTACACATGGCCCTCTCTGATTTTTTAATGTGGGTACTCATAGCTATAAACTCCCCTCTAAGAACCACCTTTTCTGGATCCCAAAGGTTCTAGTAGATTGTGTTTTCATTTTCACTTGATTGTATGATTTTTTCAAGGACCCACAATCATTTAAGAGTGTACTGTTCAATCTCCATATATTTATACAGATTCTGTAGTTTCTTTAGCTGCTGATTGCAAGATTTATTTCACTATGGCCTTATAAGACACAAGAAATTATTTCTTTTTTTATATTTTCTGAGACTTGATTTATGGTCTAAAACATGATCTGTTTTAGAGAACATCTCCCAGGATATTGAGATGAATGTGTACTCTAGTCTAGATTTTAGGTGAAATATTCTGTAGATGTCAATTAGTTCTGTTTGATCTATTGTGCTGTTTAAATCTGAAGTTTCTTTGTTGAATTTTTGTCTGGATGTTCTATCTATTGATGAGAGTGGAGTATTGAAGTCACCTGGTATTACTGTATCGGGACCTGTCTGCCCCTTTATATCCAGTGATGGTTATGAAATTGGGTGCAATGATGTTTGGTGCACATATATCTACAATTGTTATGCCTTCTTGATGGATTGTTCCCTTTGTTAATACATAGTGATCTTTATCTCTTCTGACTAATTTTAGCCTGAAGTCTACTTTGTCTGATATTAGGAAGTCTCCTCCTTCTATTTGTTTTTTTGCTTCCATTTGCTTGGTATGATGATTTCTATCATTTCACTTTTTGTTTGTGTGTATCCTTGCAAGTGAGATGTGTTTCTTACAGATAACAATTTTTTTATTTTTTAATCTAATCAGTTAGTCTATGTCTTTTAATTGGAGAGTTAAGACAATTTATATTTGGAGTTATTGTTGAGAAAGGTTGGCTGATTCTTGTAATTGTATTTGGTATTTTCCTGGTTGGCTTTGTTGGAGAAAACACCTCAAGACATAGGCCTAGCCAAAAACTTTCTGGAAAGGACCCCAGTAGCATAGGAAACAATAGCAAGAATTGACAAATGGAATTGGAAGAAATTGAAAAGATTTTGCACAGCAAAGTAGACAATTAACAAGAGAAGAGACAGCCTACAGAAGGAGAGAAAATCTTTGTGAGCTATACATCAGACAGGAGATTAATATCTAGTATATATAAAGAGCTCAAAAAATTAAATGCCAAAAAAGGAAATTATCCAGTGAAAACTGAGCAAATGAATTGAATAGACAGTTGTCAAAAGAAGAAATCAAATGGTCAATAAAAATAATAATGTTCAACATTCTTAGCCATCAGGGAATTACAAATCAAAACTACAATGCCATAACATCTCACCTCAGACAGAATGGCTAGCATCAACAGAACAACAAGTGCTGATGAAGATTCTAGGAGAAAGGACCCCTAATTCACTGTTGGTGGGAAGGTAGATTGCAGCCACTACGGAAATCAGTATGGAGTTTCCTAAACAAACTAAAAGTAGGGCTGGGCATGGTGGCACATGCCTGTAATCCCAGTGACTTAGGAGGCAGAGGCAGGAGGATTGCAAGTTCAAGACCAGAGGCAGTCTGCGTAACTTAGTGAGACCTTATCCCAAAAAGGTAAGAAAATGGGCTAAGGGTGCAGCTCAGTGGCCCAGCACTTACAAAGCATGCAAGCACGAGGCCCTGGGTTCAACTCCTTATACTGGAAGAAAAAAAAAAAAAAAGAAACCCTAAAAGTAGAACTACCACATGACTCAGCAATATCACTCCTAGGTATATATTCTAGGGAATATAAGTCAACATATCATAGAAATACCTGTTCATCCATGTTTTTTTTTTGTAGTGCTATTCAAAATATACAAGACATGGAATCAATCTGGGTGTCGATTAACAGATGAATGGATAAAGAAAATGTGGTGTATATATACCATGGAGTGTTATTCAGCCACAAAGAAGAATAAAATTCTACATCTGTAAGAAAATGAATGGAATTAGAGATCATTATGTTAAGTCAAATAAGCCAAACCCAGAGAAACAAATATCATGTTTTTTCTCATATGTTATACAGATTTAAAGAAACATATCTATATCTATCTATATCTATGCATGCCATGAAATTAAGAGGTTCTGCTATGAGGGGAGAGGACTAGTGAGAGAGAGAAAAGAGAAACAGAAAAGGCCAATGGGTAGGAAGAAAGACAAATACCTCATAATTTCTCTCACATGCAAAATCTAAATTTAATATGTATATATATAATCTAAATTAAAAACATAATACATGTATACATACATGTAAAACATGAAAGCAGAAGGGAGACTGTTAGGCAGAGGAAGAGGACCAGCAGAGGGGAATGTACATGAGAGCATAATGAACACGAGCAATGTACAATGTGTGTATGAAATGTCATAATGATACCATATGCTAATTTAAAATATTACCAATAAAAAAGCAATATAGATGGAAATCTGGGTGAACTTGCACTTGACTTTCTGAAAGAACAACAAAAATACCATCCGTGAAAGAAAACAACTGATAAGATAGATTTCAATAAAATTAAAAGCTTCTGGCTTGTGAAAAACATACAATGAAAAGTAAACCAAGACTGGAGGATATATTTGCAAAACACATATCTAATAAAGAACTAGTATTCAAATTTATGGAGAACTCTTAAAAGTCAACAATAAGAAATAAATGACCCAGTTAAAAACATTTAGGCAGAGCCAGGTGTTGTGGCGCAGGCCTATTATCCCAGCGACTCAGGAGGCAGAGATAGGATGATTGCAAGTTTGAGACTAGAGTCAGTCTGCATAATTTAGCGAGACCTGTCTCAAAGAGTAAAAAAATGGACTGGGGTGCAGCTCAGTGGTACAGATTTGCAAAGCATGCAAGCATAAGGCCCTGGGTTCAACCCCCTATAATGAAAGAAAAAAAAAAAGAAAGAAAAACTAAAAAAACAAACATTTAGACAGATACTTCACCAATAAAATTTACAGATGGCAATTTAACATATGAAAAGAGGCCCAACATCATATGTCATCAGGAAATTTCAAGTTAATATAATCACCATTAAGCTATTATTTCTAGTACTGCAATGGTGGACATGTAACATTAAGCATATATATATATATATATATATATATATATATATATGCACACACATACATACATACATACACATATATAATATATTACTGTCAGTTTGCTATACTGTGGAGGCTGTGTGTTGCTGTGATGCTGAAAGCTATGCCTCTGGTATTTCAGATAACAGCATGGCCACCCATGGCGGACAAGTTTCGCCAAGTTTCACTAGGGAGAAGGACCCAGCAACCCACTCCTGAAAGAATTAGCCATTGAAAGCCCTATGAATAGCAGAGAAACACAACAGTGTGTATCTATATATGTTGTTAGGTGCTGTCGAGTCATGTCCAACTCATAGCAACTCTCATAGGGATAGACACACACAGAGTGAATCCTAATGTAAGTTATATATTTTTAGTTAAAATAATATAAAATGCCTTTTCATCAAATGTAATATACACTCCAGTAATGCAATGTGTAAAAATATTGGCAGTGTGGTGTGGAGATAAGTACACATGAATTCTCTATGTTATCTACTTGGGTTTTTTTTTTTTTTTTTTTTTTTTGTAAATTTAAATCTGCTCTAAAACACGAAGTCCATTAATTTTTAAAAGGCACTAATAGCCCTCATGGTGTGATTGTTGTTTTCAGATTCAAATGATGTATCCTAACTATTTGACTTTATCACAATTTTCTTTGCCTGTATTTTTTAAGCTAATGCACAATATTTTTAAGGAAAGATACCTTGATTTGTTTTGCTTGCATCCCCCAAACACCCATTAAAAATCCTGAGGTGGTAAATGTAAGCTGTTAGGACTTCAATCATAATTTAACAACAATGAAATTCAAAATCAGCTCATATTCTCCTTGGATACAAAGACATTTTTTGCCTTATGCTAGATGAAATTTTTGAGTTATCCAATATCCAGTGAACATTTATTCCAGCTCATTGAAGTTGAATATTCAGAAGATTCACTGAATTAATTTGTGCAGCAATGGTATTTTTAAGAGAGCCCATCATAAATTCTAAGTCATGAGTGCTATCTTGGCACTTTAGACAGGAAAATGCTAAGATATCTTGAATGTAGCACTGATTCCTAGGACAGCAGAATAACTTTGTCTTAAGTTTTGTGTGTCAGAGTGCTGAAGGCAATTCTTTAATAAACCCAATTCAGAAGAGTACAGGATCATGAGGTCTGAAGGTGCCTTCAGAGGTCATTTAGGTCATTTCCACATTTCCAATGTTATTAAACTCCCCAAATGAAATCTCTCACCTTATTGAATCCAGACCATGCCATTGCGCCATTTCCCATGTGCTCATGAGAACTGTTCCTCTTCTTTCTGGGCACAGACATGAATAAAGCTCCCTTGCTGGTCTTCCTTGTGGCTGGAGTGGCCCTATGACTGAAGACTAGCCACTGGGTTATGAATAAAAGCCATCTGTGTTACTCCAGGCTTGCCCAGTCCATAGCTCATGTGGCCAATGTCCATTTTATTTCTTTATCTTGACAGAAGAAAAAGAAAAGAATACAATAAAAAAAAAAGACCTCTATGAACCCAGGATGACATGGCTACAAACTGACAGCCATCTGGTCTAGTGAGGCTGAAACCCTGCCAGAAGGGAAGCTCCTGGAGAGAGTCTGACACCCCGGAGCTTACACTGATTAAAGGATGAGAAGCCCAAGAGAAAGTTAAGCTGAAAGGGCGGCCAGCAGATACCTTGGAAGATTGAGGGGAGCATAGTAAGATTAGAATCAAGATTTCCCAACGGGACAGGCCCTACAGGAGGGGAGTGCAGGAGGGAGCCCCTCCATGAGGCGTTTACTGGTTCTCAAGCCTAAGCAGCTTAGCAGAGAGGAATGGAAACAGGAGAGGAAAAATGGAGGGATCTTAGTCTGGACCCTTCCTGGGCTTTGAACTAGACCAGGCCTTCCACCGACTGAAAGGCAGCCTCAGGACGCTCACACACCCACTGGGGTGGGTTGTTCTGTGTCCACTGTAGCCACCTGCCAGAGGAAGGCCTGCACCTCAGCAGAGAAAAGGTGGCATTCTCCGAGGCTCTTCAGTGTTTGAGACATAAGGTCTGGCTTCTCACCAAACATTAGGAAGCCCCAGCAGCCAAAGAGAAACAACCAACTATGAGAATACAAAAATGGAAGATAGACCAAGAAATGTTCCTCATCAATATGGACAAGATGGAGAAATGTGCCAGACAACTGCAAGGAATCCAGAGGAATCAAACAGAATTTCTAAAACAGAAGGACACAAGGGTGCAAGTGTAAGGAGGAGGGCCTCTCAGCAGACTGGACAAAGCTGGACAGAGATTAATGGACTTGGAGGCAGCAAGTAGAGTCAGCTTGACCTACCTCCTCCTCAAATGTTTATGAGGAAGAAAGAGGGAGAAGACATATAAAAGAAAATTTTAAAGCATAAGAAATCTAAGGACGATGCTGAAAATACCTAACCTTCATCTAGTTAGAAGTCTAGGAGAGGAGGACAGAAAGAGTACCTCAGGAACCTGGATGAGGAATGGAAGAGAATTTTCCAAAACAGAAGATGTGGCAGATGAACAAGTCAATGGGTCTTCTGTGAATCTCAGCATAGGAGCTTCCTGTTGTTGCCCAATGTTCCCATGAGATCAGTGGCTTTAAGGAACACACATTTATTATCGAAATCTTCTGCAGGTCGAGGTCCAGGTGGGGCCACTTGGTTCCCCTGCTCAGAGTCTTGCAAGGCTGAAGTTCAGGTGTCAGCCAACCAGGCTCTTTTCTACAGGCTCCTGAGGGTATTGATGGCTATCGGCTGGGACCCCATTTTGACTTTTTGAAATCACCTGTCTTGTCCATACATTGCCCCTTTTCATCTGCAAACCAGCAATAGCCCACCTAGTCTTCCTTGCTCTTCAAGTCTCTCTGTGATTACACAGGACACGCATTCGCTACACTGTCCACCGTTCCATTATAACAATTCCATTTATTCTGGTTTCTAACAAGTAGTCTCTCACTTCCTTCTGAGGCATTGCTAAGAGTATCCTCCATGTATACATTTCTGCTAGTAATAGCAACAACAACAACAACAACAACAACAACAACAACAACAACAGATTTCTGCTAAAGTTTTGTCTCTTGAAATCTAGCATTTTCTAAGGTGACTTTAGATTTTTCTAAAGTTCTCATTTACATCAGCACTGTCCATATTTCACAGTCTCTTCAAAGTAACTTAGAATTTTTTCTGAATCCTTTTCAAATTCTTCCAGCCTTTACTCATCACCTGATTCCAAAGCTACTTCCATCATTCGAGGCTATACAGCTGTAGAGAGAACACCAAGACCCAAAACAGCAGAGACAGCAAAACCATGGTTTTGAAGAATTATACTAATAGCAAATTATCTCATATCACCTAGTAAAGTGGTTTTTAGGGAGGAAAAGTGGGTTGGGCAAGATCTTGGAGGACTTTGAAAGCCAATTCCAGGCAGTTATAGTCTCTTCTTTAGGCAGTGAGGAGGCACCCAAAGGCTTATTAAGACTAATAAGAGATCAAAACAAAAGAAAAAAGAGAGTCCTTTGAGGCAACCTTATTTCACATGCTAAATGTTCTACAACACTGGGTTTTAAAACAGCTCTAACATGTTTCTTTTGCCCTATTGCATAAAAGGCTTTGTAGGCAATAGTGATTGTTGCTGTAAAACAAAATCCTGAGGCTGGGTGAAAATCACATGTGGAGTACGCTTTTTTCTAAGAGGAATATTGTATCACTCACTCATCATAATATAGCACTGGGTTTAAGAAGAGCTCTAACATGTTTCTTTTGCCCCATTGAGGCACATTATTCCACATGTTCAATGGGCTACAACTCTGGGATTAATGACTCTAAGACTCTTTTATGCTATTGAGTATATGGTTCTATGGGCAAAAGAGAATGTTACTGTAAAACAGAAACTTCTGATGCTGGATGAAAGGTGGACATTGTGAACACTTGTTTCTAAGGGAGGTACCTTATTTCACAAGCTCAACATTCTACAAAACTTGGTTTAAGAACAGCTCTAATAGGCTTCTTTTGCCCTATTGGATATAAGGCCCTGTGGGCAATAGTGAATATTGCTGTAAAACAGAAACTCTTGGTGCTGAATGAAAATCCTATCTGGTGAAAAGCATGTAAACTTCCTAAAGGAGCCAAGAGGAAGAATGATATCTTAGAAGAGAGAACAGGCTGAGGTGGAGACTGCTCAGCATCTACAGTCACCATGCATTGAAGGCAGGCCCGATGTTTAGTCTCACTCTATTTATCTGATTGTAATAGGCAGCTCTGACTTGGGGACTCTGGATTCCCCGGAAGGAATAAACTACCATTTGTGTGCCTAAGAGAGAGACAGACAAAGGTGGCTTCACAAAGTAGAACAACTTCCAGGCAAGCCAAACCCAAAGAATAACTCCTGAAAGTAAGATATTGGTTAAATCCTGAGGCAATACTTGGATTTAGAAATGAAAGATTTAACAACCAGTGTGCCAGACACCATCTCACTCCAGCACCACTGCTGTGACCAGAGCTGAGAGGCCTTGGCAGCTTCAGACAGAGGCCACTTGACAGTGCTATGCTCCTGTCCTCTGGCCTCCTGCCATGGGATCTTCTGAGGGCATCTGGCACCTCAGCCTCAATGATTGTGCAATCCAGAGGTACCAGAGAGTTAATGTCTTGGGCTGCCTTCACCAAGCAGGGCGGAGCCAAGAAAATTCCCCAAGCTCCTGAGGAATTTCCTGCCATGCTGTAGGCCATCCCTCCCACTCACTCAGGCTCATCCAGTCTTTCCCTTGCTCCCTGAGCCCTCCTCCTTCCCTGCTTCCCATTTCTGATCAGGCCTTACACAATCCAGCTGCATGCAAGCTTCTATCTCAGGCCCCTGCCTTCCTGGATACCTGGCTCAGGGAGGAGGAGGGAAGACAAATAAAGAAACGCTCTTGGTTAGTTGATGAAGAAATGCTAAGGTTCAGGAAACACAGGCAGAAAAGGGAAAGAAGGTAAATGCAGAGTCTGCAGGCCAGGGTGGTCCACAGGAAGCCGCAGTATTGAGCATTGCCATGGCAGGAGCACATTGGCTGGCTCAGCTGGAGGCCGCCATGGACATGTCATTCCAAAAAGCTGACGGCACCATCTGAGCTCAGCAGGCCATGCAGGTTCTCATCACTGCTCTGCAGGCTGGAGTCTAATGGAGAGGAAGCATGGCCCCAGTGGCTGTCCCTGCTTTGCTTCTTACAGTGAATTTGCCACTCACTGCATTCTGATTTTGGAGCTTCAGAAAGACTTAATCACTAGGCTGTGGGCAGCAGAGGCTTCACCACACCATGAGCCCAGGCCCAGGGCAGCAGGGCTTCTCCCAACTTTACAAGCCAGACATCCTTCAATTTGCTACCCTCCCTGCTTCTCAGGGTGGGGGTGAGGGGTTGAAATGGGGCGTGCAACGGTCAAGCACAGTCCTTGACATGGCAGATACTCTGCAAAGACCAGCCACAGTGATGGAGAGATTGCAGGCAGCAGCTGGGTGAGGAAGGTCACTAGGGTCTGTTGGGAGGGGTCCCAACCTTGACAGGGAATACAGAAACCCATAGCAGTTGACCCTGTCCCCAACCAGCCAGCTGCCCTGAGTGTCAGCACTAAATTTCCCATGACATTTTCCCTTTCCTTTTTGTCCTATAAATGAGAAATGAAGTATAAAAAGTTGTGCATAGCCTTCCGCCTACATCATCGCTCTTTGGAGAGATGTTGGCATTTAAATGCCAGACAGTCTCTTGAAGTCAGGATGAGGCCAGCTTCAGGCTTGTCTTGGGGTCAGGAGGAGAGGGCAGGGGTCCTTTCTGGTTTCTGATTTAATAAGGCGATCGCTTCCAGCCAAATGCAAGGCCAGCGAGGTCAGCACTGAACACACACAGCTCCACTGAGAAATGAAGGGGCCAGATGGTTATTACACTGTGTGTATTTCTTGTAAAAGGAAAAAATTCTGGAGGTGACTATCAGAGGCTGTTCACGGGAGAGGAATGGCCCACACACGTGCCTGGTGTGGTGTCTTAACTCTACTCCATGGGGAATTTCACCTCTGAGGGGTCTGATGGTTTGATGTGTCACCTAAAGCAGCTGCAGACCCTCAGGATGCTTCAGCTGGGGACAGAGGCTGCAGGGATGGGGAGAGCCATAGCCACATTGTGGAAATGGAAAATGAGCCTCCCTCATCTTAAACCCTTTGCTTCCCCTTCTGAAGCTTCCAAAAGCTCCTAAGGACCTGGCTGAGGACAGGTATGCTGACTGGTGGTCATAGAGGCCAGAGCTTCCACTGACAAGAGGCTGGACCTAGGCAGCTCAGTGTCACATGGTCAGATCTATGCCTCCACCAAGTAAATAACACTTCAAGGAGTTAATAAAAGCAGTGACATTTGTAACTGCCCATAAACATGATTTCAAAAACGCCAGACAAGCTAAAGCAACTGGCAATCTGTCCTTGCCACCCACATATCAGACAATCTGGGCCATTGATGCTGCTGTGAAGCTGTTGAGGACTCCTCCCTCCATGTCTTTCTAAAGCAAATTGTGTTTCTTTTTGCCTCTTCCTCCCTCATTAACTTTCCAAATATATTTTTCTTAAGGTTCTACCTTTGGGGGAATGGCCATTCTCCCCACTGTCACTGAGATTCTTAACACCACCCAGCTTGTTATAATTCTTTTTAATGTTGTTTTTCAATTACAATTTATTTTCCAAAGCCAAAGACCCTGCACCACTGGGACCCTGCAGAGATCCCAGCAGTGGATGAGAACATTAAGTTATGGGAGACAGGTAGTTTCTCCACTGGATTTTCAGATACCATTTTCAGCCCTCATGTCTGCCTCAGTCCTGACTCTCCAGCTTTGAGTTGCAGTCTGAGGATGCACAGGTGGATCCATGATGCTGTCTTTGATCTCAGCAACTCAGATGCACCATTATGTCACTGCACATGTGTATGGGGGAGAGGGGCAAAAATGGAAATGAATGTGAAAATAATGATCAACTCTTTCTTTGATGTGAGAGGGATGGTGCACAAGGAATTTGTTCCTGTGAGTCATACAGTTAAGCAAAGTTTTTTACTATCTGGAAGTTTTGAGAAGGCTGCGTCAAGAACTGCAGAAGAAATGTCCTCATTTGTGGCAACCAGGTGACTGGCTCTTCCACCATCAACAACGCACCTGTCCATACCACGCTGCAGGGTCAGCAGTGTTTGACCTCCAGTGGCAGGACCCTTGTGCCCCACCATCTCTGCTTACCTGATCTCGCCCTGTGTGGACATTTTTGTTTGTTGGTTTGTTTGTGTCCCCAGATGAAAAATAGTTCTCAAAGGGAAATATTTTTGTCAACGTGGAGGAGGAGAAGCAAAAAATGGCAGAAGCACTAAAAGGCATCAAAATCAAGATGTTTGAAACCTGTTTTGAGCAGGGGCAGAGAAGCCTCATAGGTGGGTTGCATCAAGTGGCAAGTAGTTTGGAGGTGACTGAGGTTCGAACATGTGGAAACATGTCTTTTTATAAATAAATTCTGGTTCAGGGCACCCCTCTACACGTATGCCTCCTCTACATGCCTGCTGTGCATCTCCTTTGGTGTTCCAAGCTGTCAGAGAAGAGGGGCCCACTGCCAGCCCCAGAGGACCCTTCAGCACTTGCTTGAGTAAATGGCTGTGAAATGCAGACTCGAGACAGAGGGAGGGCTGAGACAGCCCAGAGTGCACCTGGCACAGAGGCAGTGGCTCTGCCTGGCCCTGCACAGCCTGAGCTGGGCACCTTGTTCTTTCCCGCACACCATGAGCCCCTCACCCACCACTCACTGGCCATGGTGCCCAGGCCTGCTCACCTCTCTGAGGAGCCAAGACCTGTCCAGAGAGGTTGGTCTCCCAGTGGGGGAGAAAAATGGGCAAGTGGGGGCACCCCATGTCTGGGAAATGTCATAGGCTGGGGCCAGCTCAGGGTGGGGTAGGGGAGAAGAGCCTACATAGACTGGCAGGGTACCTTGCCTGGGGAGCAGCAGCCTCCCAGGAGAGTGAGACTAAACTTGGAGGGGTGGAAGTGGGCGTTAAAGGTGGGCAGCCATGACTCATTGCAGATGCACATTTCAAAAGGTCCCTCTGGTGACAGACCCAGGACCTTCACCTCCTCAGCTACAAATTGAAGGCATCAACTATGGTCCCTCCCACCCTTCCAGGGCACTACAATAAAGGCCTCATTTTGGTTTCCTCATTTTGCAGAAGACAAAGGAGGGCCAGGAAGGCTCCTGAGTCCCTTCCTGTAGCCCTCCCTGCATGACTCACAGATACTTAGCTCCCTACTCCAGGATGACGTTGCTTTTAGCACAGGGGAGAAGCACTGGGCACCTATGGCACCCACAGATGTTAACTCTGCCTTGGCCTGGGATGAAGGCCACAGTGTACCAGTCACATAACTGCACAGCAGCCTTTGCTGGTACCACTGCCCACAGATACAATAAACAGCTGTGGAGACCTGTGTTTAATAAGCCAGATCCCCAAATGAAGGAGGATCTTTGGAGGAAAGGACTCTAATGTGCTCATCACTCTGGTGCTCTCTGCCAGGCTGGAGCACCGCCATCTAGTCATCTGTGGTCGCCTCAGCTCAGTCCAAGAAAGACCACAGGGAATCTTGGACTGGATGAAGTTTAGCCACTACAGGAACAGTCTTGGATGTGAAGATGAAACCATAAGATCCAGGAAGATATGAGATGATCCTCAAGTTGATAAAAGTTTCTTATTCATAGCCTCAACTAGTCCCAGGAAGCAGAGGCAGGACGATGGTAAGTTCAAGGCCAGAGGCAGCCTGTGAAACTTAGCTAGACTCTGACTCAAAATAAAAAATAAAAGATGGGCTGGGGGTGCAGCCCAGTGGTAGAGCCCTTGCAAGGTATGTGTGAGGTCCTGGGTTCAATCCCCACGTGCCACAAAAAAGGAATTTATGAGAAGTATTAATCACACATCCATACATCCATACATACACAATTCACACACCCCCACACACCCACACACATGCAGTGAAGGCTGTGACTGCTCAGGAGCCTTATTCTCCTGTAGTGCAAGGTGTGCCAGACCCTTTTATTTTATCACCATCTGCTGACTGTGCACCATGTGGCAAACCCTCTGCCTATCCTTCAGGATACCCAGTAGTAAATCACAGCCCTGCCTGCAAAACACAGGCCATTGAAATAATTATAAAAACACAGTGCAATGAGTCCATATCAATGGTAAGAGGAAAAAGGAATGGCAGAGGAAGAGGGCTTGCTTCAGCCTGGTGAGCATATCAGGCTTCACAAAAAGCTAATGTCTGAGCTCGGTCTTGAGGGATGAGGAAGAGGATGGTTAAAGAGTACTCTAGGAAATGAAGAAGGCATGTGTACAGCCATAGAGATCCTCAAGGTGGTTTTGCATCTGTAAGTCACCCCACAGGTCTACGTGTAGAAATCAAGATGGAGAGGTGGAAGGTGAAACTGAGACATGAGAGAGCTGTCACTGAGGCCAAGGGAGCTCCTCTAAAGAGTTTGAACTGAAACTTAAAGGCCATGGGGGTTCTCTGAGTGGTTCTATGAGACCAAAATACATGACTATCTTTACATTTCAAAAAAGAAATTCTTGTCACAAAATGGAAGATAGAAAGAAAGAAATCATGGCTAACAGAATCTTATATAGATGCCATCTAGCCAAGAGATGCGATCTAGCCAAGGATTTATTAACCCCAAGGAAACAGAGTATATACAAAGCCATTGTAGGAGAAATTGACCGGACTAGTTTTCCCATCAGATGGGTAGAGTCAAGAGTTAAAGAAAAGGTCAACTCTTCTAGGATGAGGTGACATTCACCACAGGCTGTGTAAGAGGAGCAACAGGGTCTGTGGACCCTCATGAGCTATATATAGACTCAGTGGACTCTAATATTTCTCATACGCTTACATGTGTGGAGGAGTATAAAGGGAAGTATGCTCTAGAGGATTTCAAATTGGTAAAATTCTTTTTAAGTAAAATTTTATCTTAGTGAAAAAACAGTAGAGGTTTATTAGAGAATATATACAAAATAGGGAAAATACTAAAAAGTAAATTGAAATCCCCAAACAATTTTTCTACTTATAGATGTTGTTGTTGTTAGGGGCCAGTAAGTCAGGTCAGACTCATAGCAACCCAATGTTCAGCAGAACAAAACACTCTCTGACTCTATGCCATGCCCAGCACTATGTCAGTGCTTCTCTGCTATTCATAGGGTTTTCAAGGACAGATTGTTTTAGGAGTAAATTGCCAGATCCTTCTCCCTAGCCTGCAGCACCTGGTATTTCTAGGTCATCTCCCATCCAAAGACTAACCAGGTTGACCCTGCTTAGCTTCTGAGATCAGCTGGGATTGGATGCCAGGGTGCTATGGCTGCAGACACTCAAAGATAGACATAGTAATATTTTGATATTTCTTATCCAAGAATTTTTCTCTGTAAGTATCCAAGTCATACATGCATACATACATATGCAAGTGTTCTCAGATGTCTTCCTAATTCTCTAACATTTGAGAAGGATGGCTTGATCACTTAGTTCATATGTTGCAGTTGAGCCAGGATTTCATTTAATAAATACTTAACAGCATTATTGGATTACCCTCACTTTTCACTTCAGTTCCCTGCATCTATGTTATGGTTTGAGTATGAATTGCCCCTCAGGGGATCATGTGTTTGAATGCTTGGTCCCCAGCTTGTGGCACTATTAGAGGAGGTTATGGAAACTTTGGGAGGTGGGGCCTAGCTAGAAGAAGCAGGTCACTGGGGACATGCCCTTGAAGGATATAGTGGGTCCTTAGTCTGCTCTTTGCTTCCTGTCGACCAAGAAGTGAAAACAGCCTCCGTCACACACTCCTGCTGCCATGATGTTCTGCCTAAGTATATGTGAGCAAAGATATGGACTGAATTCTTTGAAACTGTGAGCCAAAATAAATCCTTTCTGTCTTAAGTTGTTTCTGTCTAGTATTTTGTCACACTAATAAGAAAAGTAACTAATACAGACTAAAATATTTTTAATCCCACATTGTTCTCCCCCTATAGTTTCTGTTTACCCTCCAAAGACCTCTTATACTATTCCTTAATTCTCTGTAGCACCAGCATCCAAGGCTTTCAGATGCAGCAGATTGTCTTGAGGCACAGAAGACCACTTAATAGATCGGCTGGCACAGGCCTTTTATTTATGTATTTGTCATTTGCATGCCTCCATGTGTGACTTGTTTGTGTGTGTTTTGCTCTTGAGATATTTATATTTTTCTTTATGATTTGCAAGAGCTCTTGATATGATGATGATAACACAAATCTGTCACATGTGTGTTCTAAGACACATTAGTCCACATGCATGTGGGCTTGATTTTCTTCTTTTATTAAGCATAAATTCAATGTTTACCAACATTACAAACTGAAATGTCAGTCTGAAATTGTGTTAGTCAATGTTTAAATTTCTCAGAAATAAGTCTCAAGAAACTGTGGCATTACTCCATCAGAAAACAAGGCTCAGTAGTATTTGGACATTAGAAAGATACTAATTAAGAGCTTTGAGTCTGAAGCATGGCCAGCCCTACTGGGAGCCCAGGGTGGGAGCTCCTTTCCATGCCTCACTGAGCCTAAGGGCAGGCAGGAAGCCAGGGTGAAACTCTCTGGGTCTCCTTTAGCTATGATTTCTGCTATTTGAGGCCTCACCACTAGATGTGATAACAACCTCTGTCTCCCTATTTGATGATCCTGGCCTCCAGCCCCTTGCTGCTGGGTGTCAGAGGATATTACTGGAATCATGCTGGGACTGCCTCCTCCACTGAGGTTCACAGAGATCTATTCCTTTATGTAGTGCTTTACCTGCTGTCTGACACTTCCCCAAATCAAGTCCTATATTATGGAGCCACTGCTTGGAGATTTGGGGATGCTACCACACTCCTCTTTGACTTCTATTAGGAGATTTCTCCTCCTATTTTACCACAGGTTTGATGGGGCTAATAGCTATAATAAGATGCAAAAAGGCAAATGAAGGCATTCCAGCTAAAATCTCTTCTAAAATGTCTACTATTGGTGAGAAAAACACTGGCTGGGAATTGGGAATTTAAATATTTTAGAAATTTCCAGGTGCTGTGGTGCATTCTGTAATCCCTGTGACTTGGGAGGCTGAGGCAGAAGGATTGCAAGTTCAAACCCAGGGGCAACCTGTACAACTTAGTGAAATTCTTTCTCAAAGTAAATAAATTAATTAATTTAATCTAATCAAAAAGGGGTGGGGGTGTGGCTCAGTGGTGGAGTGCTTGCTTAGCATGTGCAAGGCCCCAAGTTCAATCCCCAGTACTGCGAAATGCATACATACATATATACATCTCTTTGTATTAACTGCCAGGGCCAACATTGATTTCAACTTCCACAACTTCCGGTTCTCCTTTCCTTTCTGGACATTTGAGGGGCTACAGCCATAGCCCCTGCAGTGTGGCAGAGCCATGGTCTAGTTCTGACCAACAAAGTGTAAGAATAAATTACAAGTGTCACTTCCATGCTGAGCTATCAAACACAGTCCTAGAGAGGTGGGCCCATCCCAGGGAGGACTTTGCACAGAGTGAGAGAGAAACCTTGGCTTTGTGAATCTGGAAGATTGCTGGTATTGGCTAATAGAACACAATCCAGGCTGTCCTGAATAAGAAGGTTACTCTAATGGCATCTATCTTCGTGTTTCCTGGTTTTCTCTTTGCTTTGAAAAGAGTATAACACAGCCAGGAGATTTAGAGGCTAAGTAATGACAGATCCTTAAGAAATTGCAGATCCCCGGGGACTTTTGGCAAGTCTTTCCCAAGTCTCTGGAACCCAAACCAGATTCCCTTGCAAGGTGACTGTGAAGGGTGGTGAAGATGTTCTAACACATTGTGATTCTAACACTGCACTGGCAATGGCTGACAGCAGCTAGAAATTTGGGGGAAGAGGATCTGATTTTACGCCAGGGTCTGAGATTTTAGGGATTTTGTTTCCAATGATCAGGATCATGAAAAGGGGAGGAAACTTAACTCCCTCCAAGGCCTGGGGCTGCTCACTTCATCTCAGCAAGGCCTCTGCCTGACTCCTGGGAAGCACTGCACGGCCCCTTGACTATGCAGCTTCCAAAATAAGATCTCGAGGCTCACTGCACCTATCACAAACCATAAACTCAGGCCATGAACTCTGGGGCTCAGAGGGGTCACAAGTAACCCCACCCCACCCATAATCACCTGGAAACTTGGGGATATCTTCCTTTTCCTCCCAAGTTTCAGTTTTCTTCCTGAAACTCTATTGCAACCTAGACCCCCTAATTATTCTGGATGGATCACTCTGCATTGATGACTTAATTCTTAGCCAAACCATAATCACTCCAGCTTAACAGTAGGCTAGTCACTGGTTTGGCTGCTTATATATTTAGTTTATTTATTTACACTCAAACTGTACAGTTTTGGCTTAACAGTGACCCAGAATCTAATCCACTCACAAGTTCAAAGCTGGCAGCCCCTATGTGAAGAGAAGCTGGCTGGAGCTGCCATGGCCTGCCAGTGTCCTCTGCTACCTTCTTCCTGCCATCAACAGCTGTCCTTACAGTCAGCTCTCTGCTTTTTAAGGCTGAAGTAATTTATCTTGTAAACAGAAAGGGTATAAAATGTGACCCAATTAAATTACAAATAATTACTGGGAAGCTAACAGAGAAAACTACCATAGTTTGGAGACTTTCCCATGTGACCTGCACTTCACTGGCTGCCTTTCATTCTCGATTCTTTATTCTATTTGTAACCATGGCCGGCAACACCAGCTCTTACCTAATCCCTCCAATCTGCTTTCTATTTTCAGACCCTAAGGATGAGTGACCTTCTCCTTCCCACTCAGAGAGAGTGCTCACCCCAATTTTCTTCAAATCTGGACACACTCATTGCTGTAGAGTAGGGAGTGGTTGCAAAAATAATCTGTCCAGTGAGAGGAGGGATTCTCCAACAGACTTCAAGGGTTATGAAGGTAAATGGTGGGATCCAGAATTACCTTGAAAATCTCCATTTTGAGGACTTGTTTTTTGAAATATTTCTTTTCCAAATCTTTGTCTTATGAATGAACCAGTGGAATTTTTTGGTTTCTTGTGGGTAGTTGAACCCAGGACCTCATGCATGTTATACAAGTACTCTACCACTGAGCTGCACCCAGGTCCCTTTCTAATTTTTAAAGAGAAGGTCTTGCTAAGTTGCAGAGGCTGCCACTGGCTGCACATTAACAATCTTCCTGCCTCAGCCTCCTAAGTGGTGGGATTACAGGTGTGGGCTACAGCATCTGGCTCAAATATTAAGCACATTAAGAGTAGCACTGTGGTCATCCAGAGATTGGCATTCCAGAACTTTCATAGCCCAGTATGCAGTCACGCACTCTGTGTGTGTGTGACAAAGACACTAGGAAGGAGCATAAGAGAAGGAGCCTAGCACACAGAGGGGCTGCAAGGCCTCACCTGCCTGGGCTCATCCCAGCTCTGCCACTCACTGGTGCCTTGAGCTGTTTCATTTCTCTGTGCCCTAGTTTACTCATTTATAAAAGGAGTGAATGATAATAATACATCCTACCTGGGGGTTGGGCTGGGAGTTAGCTCAGTTGGTAGAGCACTGTGCTGCAGTCTCTGAGGTCCCGAGTTCAATTCCAAGCACTGCAAAAATAGAAGGGCCTGGCAATCCACTCCCAAGGCAATCCTGAAACAGCCATTGAAAGCCCTATGAGGGTCGCTATGAGTTGGATACCGAATCGATGGCACCTAACAACAACCACCACCACCTAGGGGTTGGTATGAGGATCAATCAACTGATGTGTGTGTGTGTTGTGTATGTGTGTGTGTGTGTATGTGTGTGCGTATGTGTATATGCCCTCATGCACATGTGGTCATGCCTGGCTTGGATAAGGGCTATGTCAGCCTGGGCAGCTATCTTTGAAGGAAGGCAGATAATGCAGCAGGATGTGATAGGCAAGAACAGGGACCTATAGAAACAAAGGAGAAATCGTATTTCTCCTTCATCAAGCTAATGTACAACAGAGACATGCATAGCGTCTCTTTCTTCTGAGTCTGTCACACTGGGATCTTGCCCAGTGAGTCAGAGTGGAAATGACTGGTGATAGATGACAGGAACCTCTGCAGACCTTCCACACACCCTGACCCAGGGACTCTCAGGGGTGGGAGCAAGGAGGAGGGTGGGTCATGGAGCCCAAGCAGACAGGAAGGGAAGGAGGCAGGAAAGCAAGGTCTCAGAACCTGGTATAATGCTCCAGAGATGAGGAAATGTTGGCATTAAGAGTTCTTCCCTCTTTTCCCTTCTCATATGTAGATCTACCTGGGTCCCAGAAGTGTGGTGGAAGTTAGTCGATCACACATGGGTTCTAACACTACATCTGTAGTGGTTTTCATAGCTAAAGAATCTAGACACGGACCACTCATGTGTGAAGTGGCTTCAAATCCACATGATGTTTCCTGCTGAAATCAGTTATGACTAACAGATGTACTCAAGAATGGACAAAAAGGACACAATCAATAGTGTCAGTAGCTGATGTGGCCTGAATAATGGTGCCCTCACACAATTCATTGAAACTGTACCCCCAAGCTGACCATATTCGGAGGTGGGGCCTTTTGGAAGTAATTAGGTCATGAGAGCAATGTGTTTGTTTCAGTGATTGGTACCCTTATAAAAAAAGTTCTAGAGAGCTCTCTAACACTCCTGCCTTGTGAGGACACAAGATAACAGTTTGCAATCCACAACATCCCTCACCAGACACTGAATTGGCTGGTACCCTGATTTTTGGACTCCCTAGCCTCCAGAACTGTGAGAAATAAACCTGGTATTTATAAGTCACCTAGTCTATGATATTTTGTTATATCACCCTGAATAAACTCAAACAGTGGCTAATGGCTGCTTCCACCAGAAAGTGAGCTCCCTCACGCAGCCTCCCAGGTACTAGTAGCAACATTTTCCCTCTCCTCTACTCCCTACTCTTCCCTTCCCCTGGCCTCCTTTACTCTTTTCTCTTTGTTTCATTTGCTTTATTTCAGCCCTTCTTATCCATTTATATTAGTCTATTTCTCTGCTTTTTTTTTTGTGCCTCTCACATTTTTGGTGAGAGGAACAAAGCCATCCACAGGCACTTCCATTGAATTTTTTCACTATCAGGAAACATTTTAAAAGAAATCCTAAAAAGGAAATGTCTTCCTCAACTTAGAGAACATATAGGGGAGGTTGAGTTTTCTCTTCCTCCATTTATTTCTTTCCCTTTTTCTAAGAGAAAAAGAGCTAGCAGTCAGAATAACTCAGGATCCCAGATGGATTCTTCCTCCTCCTCCTCCTCTTCCTCTTCCTCTTCCTTTTCCTCTTCCTCCTCTCTCACTGGAACAAATCTGGGTATCTTACTCTATCAGGTCACTTCCTTTTACCCATTACACCTTTGGCACCATTAGACATCTCCTTAGTATCAAGGTCTGCTATTACCAAGACTTTGGCAGTGGGAGCAAGAAATTCTCATGAGAGTCTAAGGAATGTGGTCTAGCCAGGCCAAGCTAAGAACATGTACTGGGCATTTTGAACCAGTCTGTGATTAACTAGCCCACCATAACAACTCCTTGTGTCTTTGTGCCTTGAGTGGATCCCTTGGGAGTTTCAGGAAAAGGGGTGACAAAATCTGAACTCACTTGCAATAAAGTCCTAATGTATCCAAACTTCACCTTGCCTCTCTAACAACAATCAGGGGCATCATACATACTTATGAAGGTAGGTCACATGTACACATGAAGTTGAGTCTATTTACAGAATGAGAACAAGGCAAGTAAAAAAAAGGTGAAGTTTTGCAGAGATCCTTTGATTTACTCTGTAGTGCATTGTCTGATTTTGAGAGATGCCTCTATGCTGCTGAGGAGAGGTGGTTAGAGGCAATTGAATGAAAAGGAGTAAACAGCCTCTGTTGTTGCAATACGGCCCTTGTTAATCAAAGCAGTGGGGCAAACACACCATTTTTCTGATTCTTGACTTTCTCATCGGAAAACAATATATAACTTTATTTCTATTCTAATATTCTGTGGTATTCAATATCAAAGGACTTTTTTGAAGCTCAAAATATGAGGACAGCAGAAAGGAAATCCTGAGAGGTGTAGGAAGTTGGAGAATAAACAACAGGCAATGTGACTCTTGGAATTTTTCATGTAAGAAGTTAATAGTAAATTTAGTTGAAATTGGAACAACTGCACTCACCCAGAAATGAGCAATCAGAGGAGTAAGCATGTCTATATCCAACATGGACGCACTATCAAGAAAGTTTGTAAAGACTTCTTACTAAATAAACTCAGATAAAAAAAATCTCAACAGAAGTGATCTTAGCAAGATAAAATGTTGTTAGGTGCCATCAAGTTCATATCCAACTCATGGCAACCCTACATACAACAGTTGAAACACTATTGTCAGTGCTCCTCTCCTATTCATAGGGTTTTCAGTGGCAGATTGATTTTGGGGAGTGAGTTGCCAGGCCTATCCCCCAAGGCAAGATGAAACAGGAGACTCCAATTCTTACAGATGCAGTAAAATACTGATTTTGACAACCATCTATTGGTGGAAATGCCTCTGTAGGAATCTGGAAATCTCATAAAGAAATCCTAGCACACAGTTTTAGAAAAATATTCCAAGATTAGACACAATGAGAAGGTAAAATGGCTTTACTTTACCAGCATTCACCTCCCCCAAGGTGGAATGACTCAGTATCAAGGGAAACATCCTCATCGTGTAATTTCTCTCACATGGGGAAGCAAGAGTAAAGTGAAAGCCTGATTTCCCCAAGCTCAAAGGACAGTGACTAAGAGGTCTACTCCTGCCTCACTCCACCCAAATCACTGAGGGAATCCAAGTAGCTTTATAGGATGGGGACTGCCTGTTGTTGTTAGGTGCCGTCAAGTCGAGTCTAACTCATAGCTACCCTAAGTACAGCAGATCTAAACACTTCTCGATTCTGTGCCAGGCAAACTATCTTATTTATATTTAAGCCCATTGTTGCAGACACTGTGTCAATCCATCTGGTGGAGGGTTTTCCTCTTTTGCATTGACCTACCACTCTCCCAAACATGATGTCCTTCTCCAAGGATTGATCTCTCCTGACTACATGTCCAAAATATTTAAGGCGCAGTCTGGCCATTCTTGCTTCCAAGGAGCACTCTGGTTGCACTTCTTCTAGGACAGATTTGTTGATTCTTTTGGCAGTCCTTGGTATATTCAATAGACGTCTCCAGCACCACAATTCAAAAGCATCAATTCTTTTTCTGTCTCTCTTGTTCAATGTCCAGCTTTCACAACCATATGATGCGACTGAAAATACTATGGCATGAGTCAGACGCACCTTCGTCTTCAATGTGACATCTTTGCTTTTTAATACTCTAAAGAGATCTTTTGCCACAGCTTTTCCTAGAGCAATGCGTATTTTGATTTCTTGAGTGCTGCTTCCATGGGTGTTGATTATAGAGCCAAGCAAAGCAAAACCATGGACAACCTCAGTCTTTTCTCCATTTATTGTGAATTTGCATACTGGCCCAGTTGTAGGGATTTTTGCTTTGTTGATGTTTAGTCACAATCTATACCGAAGGCTAGGTTCTTTGATCCTCATCAGTAAATGTTTTAAGTCCTCTTCACTTTCAGCAAGCAGAGTCATGTCATCTGCATAATGCAGGTTGTTAATGAGTCTTCCTCCAATCCTGAGGCTGCATTCTTCCTCATAAAGTTCAGCTTCTCAGATTATTTGCTCAGCATATAAATTGAAGAGATATGGGTAAAGGATATAGCTCCGATGCACACCTTTCTCAACTTTAAACCAGGCAGTGTTTCCTTGTTCTATTCGAACAACTGCCTCCTGGTTCATGTACAGATTCCTCATGAGTATAATTGGGTGCTCTGGTATTCCCATTTTTGAAAGTGTAATCCATAATTTGTTATGATCCACACAGTCAAATGCCTTTGTATAATAAATAAAACATAGATAGACATCTTCCTGATATTCTCTGCTTTCAGCTAATATCCACCTGACATCAGCAATGATGTCTCTGGTTCCCCACCCTCTTCTGAATCTGCTTTATTTTCCAGTAATTCTCTGTGTACATACTGTTGCAGTCACTTTTGAATGATCTTTAGTAAAATTTTGCTTGTGTGTGATATTAATGATATTGTCCAATGGTTTTCACATTCAGTTGGATCTCCTTTTTTGGGAGTAGGCACAAATATGGATCTCTTCCAATCAGTTGGCCAGGTAGCTATTTTCCAAATCTGTTGAAATAAACTTGTTAACACTTCCAGTGCTGGATCTGTTTGTTGAAACATCTCTATAGGTATTCCATCAACTCCTAGAGCCTTGTGTTTTGCCAGTACTTTCAAGGCGGCTTCCACTTCATCCTTCAATACCATGGTTCCTCTTCATATGCAATCTTTTGAGATGGTTGGTCATCTACCAACTTTTTTATATAACAACTCGGTGTATTCCTTCCATCTTTTTTCTTTTCTTTTTTTTTGGTACTGGAGGTGGAACCCAGCGTCTTGCCCTTGCATGCTCTGCAAGTGCTGGACCACTGAGCTCCACCCTTAGCCCATTTTTTTACTTTGTGACACAGGGTCTCGCTAAGTTACAGAGACTGTGTTTGGCCTCGAACTTGTGATCATCCTGCCTCCACCTCCCTAGCTGCTGGGATGATAGGTGTGCACCACCATGCCCTGCTATTCCTTCCATCTACTTTTGATGTTTCCTACATTGTTTAATATTTTCCCTGTAGAATCTTTCACTATTGCCACTCAAGGTTTTAATTTTTTCTTCACTTCCTTAAGCTTGAGAAACACCGAGTGTGTTCTTCCTTTTTGGTTTTCTGCCTCCAGTTCTTTGCACATGTCATTATAATATTAGTTTTTGTCTTCTTGAGCTGCCTTTTGAAATCTTCTGTTTAAATCTTTAACTTCATCATGTCTTTCTTTTACTTTGGCTGCTTGACATTCAAGGGCAAGTTCCAGCATCTCTTTTGACATGTAATTTGGTCTTTTCTTTTTTGTCTTTTTAATAACCTTTTTCTTTCTTCTTGAATGATATCTTTTATGTCATGCCACAACTCTTCTGGTCTCCTATCATTTGTGTCTAATGCATTAAACCTATTTTTGAGGTGGTCTTTGAACTCAGGTATGATATACTCAAGGTCATACATTGGCTCTCGTACACTTGTTCTAATTTTCTTCAGCTTCAGTTTGAACTTGCATATGAGAAGTTGATAGTCTGATCCACAGTCAGCACCTGGTCTTGTTTTGACATTTGATATAGAGCTTTTCCATCATCTCTTTCCATATATGTAGTCAATTTGGTTCCTGTGTGTTCCATATGGTGAAGTCCATGTGTATAGTCACTGTTTATGTTGTTGAAAATTGAAATGAAAAAGTCATTGGCCTGACAAAATTCTATCATGTGATCTCAAGCATTTTTTCTGTTACCAAGACCATATTTTCCAACTACTGAGCCTTCTTGTTTGTTTCCAACCTTTGCATTCCAATCACCAGTAATTATCAGTATGTCCTGATTGCATGTTTGATCTATCTCAGATTGCAGAAGCTGATAAAAGTCTTCCCTTTCTTCATTTGTGGCCATAGTGGTGGGTGCATAAATTTGAATAATAGTCATATTAACTGGCCTTCCTTGTAGGCATATGGATATTATTCTATCACTGACAACATTGTATTTCATGACAGATCTTGAGATGTCTTTTTTGATGATGAATGCAACCCCATTTCTCTTTAGTTTGTCATTCCCAGCATAGTAGACCATATGATTATATGACTTAAAATGGCCCACACCAGTACATTTTAGTTCACTGATGCCTAGAATGTCAATGTTTATGTGTTCCATTGCTCTTTTATTGATTTCTAATTTTCCTAGATTCATACTGCATATATTCCATGTTCCAATTATTAATGGATATTTACAGTTTTTTTTCTCCTCATTTTGAGTCATGCCACATCAGCAGATGGAGATCCCTGGGGCTTTACTCCATTTCCATCATCAAGGTAGACTCAACTTGAGGAGGCAACTCTTCCCCAGTAGTCTTGTGAGTGCCTTCCAACCTAGAGGGCTCATTTTCTGGCACTATATCTGACAGTGTTTCTTTGCTATTCATAGGGTTTTCAATAGCTACTTGCTTCAGGAGTGGTTTGCCAGTGCCTACTCCCTAGTCTTTCTTGGTCTGGAAGCTCAACTGAAACCTGTCCACCATGGGTGACCCTTCTGGTATCTGATATACCAGTGGCATAGCTTTCAGCCTCATCACAACACACAAGCCTCCACAGTGCAGCAAACTGACGGACTTGTGGGGTTAGGGACTTCTAGGAGCAGGGAAAAGAGCTAAGTGTTCACACAAACCACCAAGTGTACTTCAAAAAGTGCTCACAGTACTATTAACTGGCTTGTGGAATCTACCAAGAGGACTTGCCATAAACTTTGTGGAACGTGTCTCCTGCACCACAATCTACACTAGGGCAACAAGTACCTCTTGCATTACATAGGTGCTCCTGAGATGTGCATGCAAGATTTTGCAGATGGTGTGCATGTACTATTGCAGATGGTCCAGGTGAGCTTCTGCACTCATAGGCTACTAGTGGTTCTGCAAGACTGAGAAAAGGCACATAATCCTAAACCTCCTCCCCCAAGGGGGAAAACGAGGAATGGACCTAATACACTCACAATGTATCCAACATTTGATAAACCCCCAAGTGTCTAGCTAGATGAAAGTCTCTCTCCCAAAGCCAGTTAATAAAAATTTCAGAAATGATTCTTCTTTAAATGTGAGAACAGTAAGGGAAGATTTCAAGGAACATGAAGAACCAAAGAAATATGCCACCAAAGGGGAAAAAAAATCTGTTGGATATGTGGTTCACGCCTCTAATCCCAGCAACCTGGGAGGCTGAGGCAGGAGGATCATAAGTTTGAGGCCAGAGGCAGTCTGCATAATTTAGCAAGGCCCTATCTCAAAATAAAAGCATAAAATAGGGACTGGGGGGTGCAGTTCAGTGGTGGAATACTTGCAAAGTATTTGTGAGGCATTGGGTTCAACCTTCAAGTATCACACAAAAAAATAGTCCCAGTAACTGAGCCCCCCAAAATGGAAATCCTTAAATTGCCTGAAAAATAATTAAAACATAATCATTTTTAAGAAGTTCAATGAGCTACCAGAGAACATAGATAAATAAATGATATCATGAAAAACAATACATGAACAAAATTAGAAGTTCTGTATTGTTTTGTTTATGTCAGTACCAGGGGGTAAACCAAGGGCCCTGCACATATTTTCCAAGATTTCTGCCACTAAGCTGCATTCTGGCCTATTTTTTTATCTTTTGAATTGAGATAGGTGCTTGCTAAGTTATGCAGACTGCCTCTGACCCCATGAATCCGTGATTCTCTTGCCTCCACCTCCACATTGCTGGTATTACATGTGTGTACCACCATGCCTGGTGAAATTAGAAGTTCAGGAAAAGAGAGAAACAACTACAACAATAAAACTAACATTCTGGAGCAGAAGAATATCATGACTGAAATGAAAATTTCAATGGAGAACTCCAACAACAGATTCAACCAAGCTGAGTAAAAGATCATCAAGCTTGAGGACAGATAATTTGAAAGTAAACAGACAGAGAACAAAAAGACTGAAGAATGCCTATGTGACTAATAGGACACCATCAACAGAAATAGCACAGGCATTTTGGAAGTCTCAGAAGGATCAGAGAAAGAGAAAGGGGCAAATTATTCAAAGAAATAATATCAGAAAATTTCCCAAATCGGAATGCAGAAATAAACATGCAGATCTATGATGCCCAAGGAACCTCAGTTCCTTGGTAGGCTGAACCTCAAGGGATCTCACTGAGACATAATATATCCAAATTATCTTAAGTTAAAGATAAAAAGAAAATTTTGGAGACAGAAAGACAAAAGTGAATCAGCATCTATAAGGGGACCCTTATAAGACTAATAGAAGATTTCTCAGTAGAAATCTTATAGTCCAGGAGAGAGTGGAATGATATATTCAAAGTACAGGAGAGCAGGAGAAAAAAAATCCTGCCAACCAAAAATACTTCACCTAGCAAAGCTGATCTTCAAACATGAAGAAGAGATAAAGATTTTTCAAACAAAAGCTAGGGAAGTTCACTGCCTCTAGTCCTGCCCTGGAGGAAACCCTAAAGGAAATTCTTTAACTTGAAACCAAAAGATACTACATAGCAACTTGAAAACATGTTGTTGTTGTTGTTGTTAGGTTGCACTCATAGTGACCCTATGTAAAACAGAATTAAATACTCTGCAATACTGTGCCAGCACGATGTCAGTGTTTCTCTGCTACTCATAGGATTTTCAATGGCTGATTGTTTTAAGGATTGTTTCAGGAGTGGGCCTCCAGGTTCTTCTCCTGTTTTTGTAGTGCTTGGGATGGAACCCAGGACCTCAGAGAGTACAGAGCAGCACTCTATCAACTGAGCTAAACCCCAGCCCAAGAAAACATATGAAAACAGAAAACTTATTTGTAAAGGTAAGTATGTAGTTTAATTCAGCATACTTGTAAAGCCCTGTCCCCTTGATGTACCCGAAGGGCAGAGAGACCAGCTGAGGAGGAAGCTTACTGCCCAGAGCCCAGACAAAATTCTTGGGAGACCAGTGTCTAGTTCTGCAATGTTTTATTGGGTCACAGGGATAGACCCAAGATATCTCCCCACCAAGCAGTCCTCAGAGTTTAAAGAGGCAAAATCCACAAATGGATACAGCAAATTAAGCATGGCAATTTGCTGACAGAGTACTCGGTGACAATCGCTTGAATGAGGTAAAATCCATCATTCAAGATACTTGTTGCCAAATTCACTATGCAGCACTGTATCATTATATAACAAGCTACCTAATACACCAATCACTATCTAAAAAGCTAGCTTGTTTCTTGCTTCTGCTGCAGATCTTTATCAGGCTTAGCTTGCCACATCTACAGGATGTGACCCATTTTCCTCCAAGCAACTCCATCCCAGGCTGCCTGCAAATCCATCAGATTGACTTAGCAATCATCTCAATTCTTCAGCCATTGCAGGTCCCAATGGCAAAAGTGCCCAAGGGCTAACAATACTTTAAGCTGGGTACAGTAGCACATACCTGTAATCCCAGTCTGTGTAATTTAGTGAACCTTGTCTCAAGATAAAAAATATAAAATAAGCTGGTAGTGCAGTTCAGTAGTAGAGCACTTGCGAAGAATATGCAAGGCCCTGGATTCAATCCCCAAATATTTTTTTAAAAATTCAGGATACTCTATCACTGTAATGATGGTATGTATATCATTTTAACAGTAATATAAAATTAAAATTCAAAAGAACTAAAATAATTATGGGCACAATAATTCATGGATAGATATACATTATGAAAATATTCAAGTAGTGACATGAATAACACAAAATGGGTGGATAAGTAAAATGTAGAGTTTTTATATGTGATAGAAATTAGTTCAGTTTCAAATATATTGTTATGCCTATAAGATGTTTAGTAAGCCTCATGATAACATCAAAGAAAAACCTGGAATATACAAAAAACAAAGAGAAAGGAATCAAACATAATCCTACAAAAAATAAAATGGCAAAAGAAGACAGCAAGAGAGGAATAAAGAACAAATGAACAACAAAACAGTCTAAAGATAATTAACTTAATTGACAGTCTAGGAAGAAGGACCTGGCAATCCACTCCTGAAACAATTTGCCATTGAAAACCCTATGAGTATCAGAGAAGCACTGACAAAGTGCCAGTCATGGCACAGTCTTGGGGAGGATTTCCTTTGTTGTACACAGGGTCGCAACGAGTTAGAGCTGACTTGATGGCACCTAAAAACAGTCAATAATTACTTTGAGTGTAAATGGACTAAATTCTTAAATAAAAAACATGTAGTGGCTAAATGGACAAAAATAAGATCTAACTAAATTCTATCTATAAAAGATGCATTTTAGCTCTAAAGACACATAGAAGCTGAAAGTGAAGGGATAGTAAAAGATACCCTGTGTAAATGATACACAAAAGAAAATAGGAGTAGGTACACCTATATCATTCAAAATTTACTTTAATTCCAACCTGTCACAAAAGACAAAGAAAGTCACCATATACTGATAAAGTAGTCAATTCTTCAATGAGAAATAATAATTATAAATAAATATGTGCCCAACATCAGAGCACCTAAATATATAACACAAATATTAACAGAACTGAAAGGAGAAATATACAGCAATATCATAATCATAAGTGCTATGGTTTGAATGGTAGTGTCTCCCAAAAATTCATATGTTGGAACTAATTCCCAATATGATATGACAGTGTCAGTAGGCAAGGTAATTGGGAAGTGATGGAGATATGAGAGTTTTGCCTTCAGGAATGGGATCAGTGTCTTTGATGTGAAGATAGTGCTTCCTTCTCTGCCATGGGAAGATGCAGCAAGAGGTCCTACCTATGAATCAGAGAGTGTACCCTCACCAGACACTGGATCTTCTGGCACCCTGAACTTGAACTTCCAAGCCCCAAGAACTGTGATAAATAATGTATTTCTATTATTTATAAATTACCTAGTCTAATGAATTTGTAGTATACTTCTGACAATATGACCTATTCTGGAGAATGTCAAGACAATAGAGGATTTCAAAATCCACTAGACAGAACTCAAGACAACATTAATCTTCAAAATTCCACTCAACACTGGATAAGTCATCCAGAAAAAAAAAAAAGGATCAATAAGGAAGCAGGGTATTTGAATCACACCATGGATCAAATTGACTCAATAGACATGTACAGAACATTTCACCCAAAAGCAGCAGAAAAAGATTTTTCTAAAGCACATATGGAACATTCTCCAGAGAAGTTCATACGTTAGCCCACAAAACAAGTCTTAACAAATTTGAGAGGACTGAAATCATATCAACTATCTTTTCTGACCATAATAGTACAAATATGGAAATCAGTAACAGGAAAGAAATTGGAAACTTAAAAATTATATGGAAATCAACCACATTCCTAAGGAATGAATGGATCAGAGAAGATATCAGAAGTGAAGTGGCATATATCTTGATACAAGTGAAATTGGATACACACATACCAAAACTTATACAGAAAAATCAGTTCTAATAGAAAGTTTATGCTGATTAACCCTTATATTAAAAAAAAAATTCTAAAATAAACAGCCTAACTTTATGTCTCAAGGAACTTCATAAAGAGTATACTAAGCCTAAAATCAGCAAAAAGATGGAGATAATAATGATCAGAGCAGAAATAAATAAAATAACAATTAGATAAAAGAGTAGAAAAGATCAAGATTAGAACATTTTTTAAAAAGATTTTAAAAATTGATAAACCTTTAGCAAGACTAAGAAAATGAGACCATAACCCTTCTTTCATAATTCTATAACTCCTCAACATAATTTTATAAATGAGAGGGAGTTTCTGCAACAGATATCACAGAAATACAAAGAAGCATGAAGTTACATGGAAAAATGTCATCCCATTAAATTGTATCTCCAGAGGAATTGGATAATATATTGGAACCATACAATTTACCAAGAGTGTACCATGGGGAAATAAAATCTGAAAATGTTAATAATGAGTAATGCAATGATTTGAATATAAAAATTTCCCCAATAAGCTCATGTTTGAATGCTTAGTCTCCAGTTGGTATGGCTATTTTGGCAAGCTGTGGAACCTTTGGTAGCTGAGTCCTAGCTGGTATAAGTAGGTCACTGGGACAGCTTTTGAAGGTGACTCTTGACACCTGGTTCTGGTCTCACTCATTACTTCCTGGTTCACCATGATGTAAACAGCTCTCCTTTGCCACATGCTCCTGTTTATTGCTCTGCCATGCCTTTCCTGCCAACATGGACTGACCCTCTGAAACTGTGAACCAACATAAACCTTTCCTTCCATAAATTGTTTCTGCCAGGTGTTTTGGTCACAGTGATGTAAAAGTCACTATTATGAGTGAGGAGATTGAATCTGTAGTCAGTAACTTCCCAACAAAGGAAAGTCCAAGATCAAGTGGCTTCACTGGTGAATTCTGCCAAACATTTAAAGAATAATGTTTGCCAATCTTTATCAAGCTTTTCTAAAACATTGAAGAGGAGGTGACATTTTCAACTTCTTTTTATAAGGTCCTCATTACCAGGATACCAAAGTCAGATAAGGGCACTAAAAGACAATAAAAGTACAGGCCAAAACACCTGGTGAACACAGATGTAAAAAAGTCTCCAACAAAACACCTGCACACCAAATTCCACAACACATTAAAAGAATCTTAAACCACAATTCACTGGGATTTATCTTTAGGATAAAAAGAAGGTTTAACATTTATAAAGTAATGAATATGACACATCATATTAACAGAAGTAAAGATAAAAGCCATAGCATCATCACAATAGATACAGCAACATTATTTGACAAAACTCAACATCTTCTTATGATAAGAACTCTCAACAAGCTAAATATAGAAGGAATGTTCCTCAACACAGTAAATGCTATATATGATGATCCTGCAACTAACATCTTACTCACCGGTGCTTTTCTTCCAAGATGAAGGAAAAGACAAGAATTGCCACTCTTTTCACTTCTGTTGAAAATAGTAATGGAAGTGCTAGAAGAAATAGAAAAGAAAAATCAATAAAGGGCATCCAAATCAGAAAGGAAGATGTAAAATTATCTTTATTTGTATCCTGTATGATATTTTTGTGCACAAAAGCTTAAAGTATCTGCAAAAAAAGTTAGAAGTAATAAATGAATTCAGCAAAGTTACAGGATACAAAATTAAAAATACAAAAACTGTTTGTGTTTAAAGTGCAAAATAATTTGTTTCTCTATTCCAATAATGATTTAGCTGAAAAAGAAATGAAGTAAACAATCTTCTTTATGATCACATAAAAATCATCTAGGAGTACATTTAAGGTGGTAAAAGATTTGTACCCTGAAAACTGTAAAATATTGATGAAAGAAATAAAAAGAGAAACAAATGGAAAGATATCCTATGTCCATGGATTCAACTGAAGAATCAATGTTGTTAAAATGTTCATATTAACCAAAGCTATATTCAGATTCAGCACAATACCTATCAAAATTCTAGGAAATACGGGGTACAGAGTCTCACTTGTATAAGGTAAATGCCTCTGGAAATCCTATGTACAGGATGGTGACTGTAGACTACAGTATTGTGCTCTTGCTTCAAATTTGCCACAAAGGTAGATTCTAAAAGTTCTCATCCCTTCCTCGTCAAAAGGTAGATGTGTCAAGTGATAAATCTATTTATTAGCACATGGTGGTGGTGGGTTGGGGTTTAGCTCAGTTGGTAGAGTGCTGCTCTGCACACTCTAAGTCTCTGGGTTCAATCCTCAGCACTGCAAAAATGGAAGAGGGACCTGGCAGCCCACTCCTGATACAATCAGCTATCGAAAACCCTATAAAAAGGAGAGAAGCACTGACATAGTGCTAAGCATGGCGCAATGTTGGGGAGTGCTTCATTCTGTAGTGCATAGTGTTGCTGTGAGTCAGACATGACTCGATGGCACCTAACAATAACAATGGTAGTGATCATTGCACAATATATAAGCATATCAAGTCATGATGTTGTACACTGTAAATATATACAATAAAATTGATTTAAAATATTTCATAAAGTCCCAAAGTATTAGTTGATCTTTTCTAAACTTAGATGAGGCACAGGCTTGGCATGGTAAGCTCTGAGAGGAGAAGATATTGAAAGATAAAAGGTTCACTTCGTGTGGGCTACATCGCAAGGTCAGAGCTACCTGCAGGTACCAAGTAGATTTGGGGTCCTCTAGAGACCTAGGGTTATACCAGAGCAGAGGTAGCAGCAAGAGATCTGTACTGAGGTCCCTGGGGACTTAGGCCATTGGCAGAAGCAAAGGAAGGACTTAAGAAGGCAGGGCCCCAGCCCCTATGGGTGGGTGCTCTAACCTGTAGGTGGGAAGAGTGTGCTCCGAATCTCCAGGCACTGTGAAGGCAGGGGTGGTCCTCACACACAGGCAGAGTCAGGGTGAGAGGTGTCAGGCTGGGCCTGGGGCCACTGCTAGATAACAAGGAAGCTGGGAAGAATCAGCATGTGTGAAGTGTACTTTACATTGTTATTGTTAGGTGCTGTCAAGTTGTCCAACTCATAGTGACCCTATGTACAACAGGTGAAACACTATTATTAGTGCTTCTCTACTACTCATAGGGTTTTCAATAGCAGATTGATTTTTGGGAGTGGGCTGCAAGGTCCTTCTCCCAAGCCTACAGCACCTGGTGTTCCCAGGAGGTCTGCCATCCAAGTACTAAGCAGGCTTGACCTTGCTTAGCTTCTGAGATCTGAGGGGATCGGACACCACAGTGGCACAGCAGCAGGCATACCTCACATAGCATATTCCAAATTCCACACAGGCTCCCCTTGCAAACTTTTTCCTATGGAGTCCTCACAGGCCAGAGAGGGTCATTTACAACTCACTTTACACATGGGGTCACTGGGCTCAGAGTTAGCAAGCACCATGTTCACCATGAAGACTTCGAGCAAGGCCAAATCCTTTTTGGGCTCCCAAGTCTGTACCCTCGGGCCAGTCTTCTGAAGTCCTCTGTGTTTGCAGGTTGCATTAGTCCTGAAGAGCCTGGATGATGGGAGTTAGGTAGAACTGTCCCCTGCCATCCCTGAGGGAGCGAGCATACTGATGTCTAGGCAGGCAATGAGCAGCCAGGAGAAGCCAGTTTAGGACTGACCTTCCCCGCACCTTCTGTGCTACAGCACACATGAGCCTCACTAACCCACCTTCCTGGCATGGGGCAGCACACATCTCCCCTGGCTCCTGCCACTGTCCTTTTTAGCCTGCTCCCATTCCTTGGGACACAGCTGAATCAAGTCCTAACCTACCTCATCTTTTTAGGTACCTGAGTCAGATGCACATTAAGCTCAATAAAAAGATCACAGCAGCTCTGTCACTGAAGCTAAAGACCCAGAGTCAGTGAGAGATCCAAGCAGCTTTCCCTCCATCCTTATGGGTTCTTGCCGGTCCCTGTGGATTTCAGTATATCCGTGCTCTCTTCTACTTCCGGTCCATCTTGCTGCAACCTCACTGCCTACAGGTGAAACATCAGAATAAACAGCCACACCTGACCACTTTAACCAGCCTCCACAAGGGGTTAGCTCCAATCCTCAAGATAAGGCCCTTATTTTTATCACTCCTGCTGGCTCTACTGCTTGTTTTGAGCTCTGACAGGTACTGTTTGTCATTGTGCACCCTGGAGATGGTCAGAGGGGTGTCAGCAATACAAGTCTTCTAGTTACTGCTCATGTTCCACATGCACACGGACAGGCCGACCTGGATGCCTAGCACCTGCTGGGGCTCAGTGGAGAGCTGTCCCTAATCATTTCATTAGGAAGCTGGTGGAGGCCTGGTAGGGATTTCCCCAGGGGCAGAAAGGATGCTTAGTTTCTAGAATCTAAATGTAAGATCAAAGGCTCTGCATTGCAATTCCCTTCACGAAGAGTTTAATTATGAACAATAGGAAGAATAATGTATCCAGATTGTTTATAGATAGCTAATGGCCTCAAATGCTAAATATAGTTGCAGCTTCCCAACCAAAACCTGGGTCTGCTCTGTGGAAACAAGAAGAAAGCCTGCTTCTGTGCAGTGTGGGTGTGAACAGCTGGAACAAAGCTCTCCGCCTTGCCACCGGTGACAAGTCTCACCTGTCAGTGAATAAAGCATTCCGTCTTGACAACCAAGCCATGGAGTTTTATCCCTTTTATCCCTTAACCATTGATTAGCTGCTGCGAAAGGCCATTTCGCCAGAGAGAGATGATAAGTGGGAGAACCGAGCTGCAACAAGCAAGACAAAGTGAGGTGGTGAATTTGCCCCCAGGACCTTGATAACATTTGCAGATGCCCCACAGCATTCAGGAAATGACCATGCCAGCAACCACATGTCACTGGAGTGTTTGTTATCCCTAACAGGTGCAGAGAGCAAAACAGGTCCACAGAACTCTAGAGGCCTGTGGAAATAAGCTGTGGCCTGGCATGTCAATGACAAAGAGGCAGAGCAGCCCTTAGGATCTGCATTTCACGCCTTCCCTAAATCCTCCCCCAGCCGCACATCACTTGGTTCAAGTTCCCTTTTCTCCTTTTGTTTGTGGAACATGACTGTGCTGGCTGAATGGGGTGCTCAGCTGCTCCCCAGGTGGTGTGCTGGTGAGTGTGTGACAGCTGGCCCTCCGAGGAAGAAGCCCTGGGTGCAGCAGGTACTGGGGCCTGTAGAACAAATCCTCCTGCTGCGATGGCCTCAAGCTGTCAGTGTGGGGCCACTGCACATGGAGTCAGGAAAATGCTAGAAACTGGCTCCTGGGAGACAACGTCAGCCCATCAGCTCCTGCTGATGCACCATCCTGCCTACTGTGGCTGTGGCCTGGTTACTCTTCCCTCCTGGTTAGAAGAAGAGTGACTTAGATGACTTTCTTATGTAAACTTCACATTTTTACCACACTTTATGCCAAAAGACCTTCTGCCAAGTGTTATAGCAGAGCTTTAGAAAACATGAAAGCTAAGTAAATTGCCAATGCCAGGAAGGGTTGGACGGTAGAGGTGGTTATGTACAATACTCACTTAGACCTGCTATCAAAGAAAACAGTAGTAGTCTTTCCCAGGCCAAAAGAAAAGTGGATAATTGGGCAACTGCTTTTCTAGATTAAATGCAGAGGATGTCACATTGGCCTGTTCTGTTGTTCTGTTTAACACGTTCAGCCATTCCTTGTCCTTCTCATGTCATGATGACTTTTCTTTATTACTTTATAGCCAGCTTTCTCATAGCTGGTCTCTGGAAATGGAAAGTAGCCTATGATTTGGAAAGATTTTATTTTTATCTTTGATGATGAACACTTTGAAGTAGTGCTATCAGCCTCCTTTTGGAGTCAGGATTTTTGACATCAGAACGAAGTGCTGAAATGCAGTGACTAAAGATGCAGTACACAGTGCAGACCAAACTGTTGGAGACGAGTATGAATATGGAGCCCCCTGCTCATCTCTTCTTGGAAAATTGCTTTCTTGCCTTAGTTTTCTCGACTATGAAATGGAAATACATGTTGTACTGCATGTAGCCAATGATGTCTGTGGAGTAAACTGACAGACATTACCAACTCCTGTTCTCTTTTTTTGGCAACTCACCCCACTCTACTCCAGCATATGCAAACAAGAAATACACATTTTGCCAAACTTCCTTGCTGAAAAGGATAACTCTATAACATAGTATTAGGGCCATCACATAGAAGTGGAAGTTTCTGGCATCTTGTAAGAACAATTTTACCTCATCTGATGAAAGGGGTAGATGTAACTGATAAGAGCCCTTTCTTCTGCTGTGATTGCAGATATAACGTCTGGGATGACAGCAGCTATTATGTGATCATGGGGTAACAGGCACATGGAAAAAGCCATGAGAGTCACAGGCAGCCCAGATTTCCTGAGATACAGGATTAATACCCTACTAACTTGCTGAATCAGAGAAGGACCTGGCAGCCCACTCCCAAAACAATCAGTTGTTGAAAACCCTAAAAATAGCAGAGAAATCCTAACATCTTGCCAGGCATGGCACAGTGTTGGGGAGTGTTTTGTTCTGTTATACATAGGGTTGCTATGAGTTGGACCAGACTCTACAGCACCTAACAACAACAACAACAACAACAACAACAACAACAACAACAACAACTTGTTGAAGCCGCCCTGTTCAGAGATTTTAATTTAATTGTGATGCTGAAAGCATTCCTAATAATATGCCACCTGACAGAAATGTTGGGGAGATGACATCTCATGGATAATGTGTGCTGAGTAAATAGTACATAGCCTGGGACATAGAAAGCACTGCAGAGTTTCTTCTCTTACCAGTTACCAGTCAACCTATCATTGTTCTTGCTAATCTAACAAGATCCATGCCTCCTACTGTGTCTCTAATAGCAGAGGGCCATTGGGCTGCAGGTCAAAGATTCCCATTGGAGACTTAGAGGAGCTTCAGGATTAATAAGGAAGCAATTACAGTGTGTGTAACAACTCAAGGCTTTTAAAGGCAGTGATTATCTATAGAGCATTAGGATTTCTGAAAAGGGGGATCCAAGTGGCCCAGAAGGTCCTGGGGAGGCTGGTCTTAAGATGGGCCTGAGGCAGGTGGTAGAGCAAACTGCAGGCCTGAAAAGCACACTAATTGGAAGTGCCCCAGGGCACGGCCCACATCTGCTTTGGGAGAAGCTGTGGTTCTCTGTTTGAATTCCCTTTACCCTCATGGTGTACCCCACCCCAACCCCCTTCATTTGTGTGCTAGCCACAGGGCCTCACAGCTGCCACCTTCTCTAGAAAATCACCCTGGCTAATGCAAGCTGCCTTGCTGAGAGCTTCAGCCCTGCCCTGTGGGCAGTTCCACAAAAGCCTGGCCACCTGCCTAACTGCCCTCTACCATAGAACTCACACCCCAGAGCTCCCAGACTCCAGCCAAGACTCTGTCTTTCCTTAGCTCTGTTTTCTTTTCTTTTCTTTTCTTTTTCTTTTCTGTTTTCTTTCTTTCAATACTGGGGATTTGAACCCAGTGCCTCATACTTGTGCGCTTTGTAAGTGATGTACCACTGAAGAGTACCCCCAGCCCATTTTTTTTTCATTTTATTTTGAGATAAGTTCTCACTAAATTATGCAGACTATCTCTGGTCTTGAACTTGCAAACCTCCTGCCTCTGCCTCCTGAGTCACTGTGATTGCAGGCATGAGTCACTGCATCCAGCTTTTCCTTAGCTCTTCATTCTGCTTGGGCTGGGATTTAGCTCAATTGGTAGAGCACTGCGCTGCAGTCTCTGAGATCCTGAGTTCTAGTCCCAGCACCACAAAAATGGGAGAAGGGGCTGGCAATCCACTCCCAAGGCAATCCCGAAACAGTCAGCCATTGAAAACCCTATGAGGGTCACTATGAGTCGGATACCGACTTGATGGCACCTGACTCATTCTGCTTGATCCTTCTTCCTACCTCTCTCTCCAAAGGGCATTCCCTTAATAAATTCAGTGTGTGCAAATCCCTGCCTCAGGCTCTGCTTCTAGGAACAATGGTCTATTTCAGGGTGGATGCTCAAGAAAGGTTGAGGAAATGAGCAACTAAGATAATGGAAGTTTTGCTGGCTCTTTCCTCCTTCAATTGATTATCCTTGCTTTCAGTAATACTAGGTTGAGCATCTATTGTGGGGGTGCTGTGCAGCATTCATGATGCAGAGCAGAGACATGATCCATAGCGTCAGCAGCCATGGCCAGACACAGGTAACGGTGCTGTCTAGAAATGGGACCCCATAAGACACAGGTCTTCAGAAGACCCAGACCTGGTATGGATACTGGCTGATTATTAGCAGTATCTCCTTGAACACGTTACTTAGCTTCTCTGAGCCTCTTTATATTCCTCTGAAGTATAAGAATAAGATAACCTACAGGGTGATTTATAGAATTAAGTGAGTTAATGAGTATTATTTCCCCTGCTCATAGCCAGAATCTGAAGTGCACTGGGAGTCTTAGGATCCTAAGTCTTTGCCTTCAACTCAAGAAGAATGATGTACACATGGAAGAGGTAGTGGTTGGAAAACACATGGTTACATTGACTTCTGGTTCTACTTTTGGATTTTTCTTTGAAGTTTACTTAGCAAATGATGTCCTGTTGTTAGGCGCTGTTGAATCAGGTCAGACTCATAGTGACCCTATGTACAACAGAGCGAAACACTACCTGATACTGTGCCATGCCCAGCCCTGTTCACAGAGTTTTCAGTAGTGGATTGTTTCAGGAGTGGGCTGCCAGATCCTTCTCCCAAGCCTGGTATTCCCAGGAGGTCTCCGATCCAAGTACTAACCAGGCAGACCCTGCTTAACTTCTGAGATCTGATGAAATTGGACATCGTTGTCCTGAGTGCTATTGAAACTTAACCTGAATCTCTCTTGTTATTTGCTTGATACCTAGATACTAAATTTGCCAACACAGGATAGCTCTATATGAAGAAGGAAAAAAAAAAAAAAAAAAAAGGAACAGAGAGAAGGAGGTGGAGGAAGAGGACAAGTAAAGAGTGGAAAGAAAAAGATGGGGGAAAAATACTATGGTCCAACACTGAGTTTTTGTAAGACAATTTCCTGGAGGGATTGACCTTTCAGAGCAGTCCCATTACTTTCTTTTGGGAAACAGGGATTCAGCTGACCCAGCAGCAGCTGAAGAGCATAATAAAATGAGAAACTGTTCTAATTTCCTGGACAAGCACATATTTGGATCACTTTGTGCCATATAAGATAAGCATTTTTCCTTCATCTTCAGTTCTAGGAGGTCACCTGGTTTGGATCTCTAGCACACAGATTAGGGAATTGCTAACTTGGCCTTAACAAAGGCTATTGTATTTATTTATTTGTTTTTTCTCATAACTGCCTAAAAAATTCACTTTTGATACAAATGAAACTATCTTTGACAGAAAGTGTAACTTAATAAAATTTCAAATTGTTATTAATTTGTTGTGTGATGGTTTAGGAAATGCTTCAGGATTTGTATTATGCCAAATATTTACCAGCTACCTGCCTCCTGCCAGGCCTCACCTATAGCAGCCCAGTGTCTATGAATATCGGATGCTTTCTGTCCCCCAGTATGCCATAGACATGAACTAATGAGCTGAAGTTGTAAGGGCAGTACAGGGTAACAACAGCAACACAATGGGGCCCCCCCGGAAGGCTTGGCTGGGCTGGGGCAAGTGGGTGGTCCCCTTCCATCCACATCCACACACTGGGAGGGCTGTAGTCTGTCAAAGCCACGGTGGGAGTGGGAGCCTCTGCAGCCCCATGCCAAATGTTCCCACAGCACACAGGATCTGCAGGAGGATCTCCTCCCTGTGAAATTGCTTCCTCCTTTTGGCCTCACCAACTACTTGTCTCTTTGGTACATGTTCCTGTATGATGCCTGTTCATTTGCTGGCTTTTCGTCATCAAATCCCTGGCACCTAGAGCAGCGTCTCACCCAGAACAGAGGCCCAGCAAATCTCAGTTGAATGTGATCATATCGAAATGACATTCCTTAAAGCACCTACATTAAAGATGCCAGCTCAGGGGACCTGGTTGCTTTAGGGTGCTCAGAGCCTCAAGCTCTATGTTTATGGATATGAATGTTCTGCAGCTTGTTTTAAGGTCACAATGAGCATATTTCCGGTGAGGAGACTTTAAACAGATCCTGGGGCTATTACTGAGACACCAATCAACAGCTGACTGGGTGTATGACTTGGAGCAAGCCACTTAATCTTTCCTTGGAGCAAGTCACTTCATCTTTCCAAATTAAAATGGCCTCACCCATGAGGTGGGGAAGGTCCAGGTGTCTTTGCAAGGTTGTCACAATAATCCATCCCGGGAAAGGTACAGGGACAGGAGGCCTCCACAGTGAGGTACACAAACTGCTGCTTAGTTAAGATGGTTGGCACCGAAGGGCTGCTGTTTGCAAGGGACTTTAAGTAGTCAGATGCAGAGGCCATGGTGAGAAGCCCTAGAGAAGAAGATTTCAGCAGAAAAGAGAGGGCTCTAATGGCTGGGCAGACCTGGCCCAGTCACCTGCTCTTCCCTGACAGGACAGCCTTGTAGAGATGGGTCAGGAGTTGAGGAAGCTATGTCGGCTGTATTACTTTGATGTTCCTAAAAATCTACCCAGATTTTCTGTGACTGTGTATGTTCTTTGTGCTCAGCAAAGGTCAGAGGTGTGAGAGCAGTGGGTAGCTTTTCTTCTGCCCCAAACATCTGCCCAACAGGCCAGGGTCCTGGAGTCACCTGAAAGTTTGCTTTACTTGGGGGAGAGCCTATGTTGCCCATGGCAATTACCAAGCCTGTCGTGAGCTCTCTCAGAATCTGACAAAACATGGACACCCAGTCTGAGAGTGCTGGAATGCTAATTTGTAAACCTGTCAGATTTGTCACTGTGGTGAGAAACGGTGTTAAAATTGCTTTCAACATCTTAATCAGCAGTAGCCTTGCGGAGAAATGCAGGATCCCCAGCCTCCTTTCTTGACTTGTTTTTCAAGAAAACAATTACAATTTAAATTGTCAGGGTGGCAGGAGGGACATGGATGTAAATGTGGTTGGGGTTGTGGCTCTCAGTTGTTCCAAAATGCTAAGCAGAGGACCCTTCTCTGTGTCCTGTGTCCTGTGTTGACAACTGACCTTTAGGTCTTGGGCTGAAGGTCCTTTGGAGAAACAAACAGAGGCTGCAAACCCTCTGGAAGAGGAGAGCTGGGAGCCCTTCCATCTGGTGGGAGAGACTTCATTCTCAGGTTCCAGGAAACTGTGGCGCTCTCATTGTTTGCTATTCTTTGCTAGACACTAAATTCACCCTGGTGTCCAATCCTTGCAGATCTTGGAAGCTCAGCAGGATTGGACCTGGTTAGTCTTTGGATGAGAGACCGTCTGGGAATACCAGGTGCTGCTGGCTAGGGAGAAGGACCTGGCAACCCACTCCCAAAAAACAGTCAGCCATTGAAAACCATAGGAATAGCAGAGCAGCTCTGACAATAGTGCCGGGAATGGCACAGTCCTGGGGAGGTTTCATTCTGTTGTGCATAGGGTCGTGATGAATCAGACGAGTCAAAGGCACCTAAAAAAGACCAAAAAACAAAAACAAAATAAAACACTGAGGCTCTGCTCTGGTAGACAACATACTTCTCCAATCCTCCCAGGAACTCCACCAGAGAAGCACCAGAGTGTCCGCAGGGTGCAGATGGGAACCAGAGGCTGAGAGGCTGTGTGACCCACCATGATCAGGCTGGTAAATCTTTCCAGTTCTGAAATCTGCGCTCATAACCAGCGCCTCATATTTCCCTTGGAGCAAAGGCTCATCACAGCTTCCCCAGGAAAGCTGATGGTAGCTGTGCTTGTTTCTCTAGGATATGGTCCTTCACATGGCCTCTGAGACTTGAATGGCTCTGTGCCCTGCCCCTTGGCTGCCTGCTCTCTGGCTGGACCCTGTCTTCTGTGTCTGCCTTGGCCGCAGGACCCTGCGGGTGCAGCTCCCTTCCTGGCCCCTCTGTTGCTTCTCATCTGCCCATTCCCGCCCCTGGCTCTGCCCATGTGTCCATTTCCCTTCTAAATGAGGCCCAGAGCCTTCCTCTGCTCCCCAGGTGCTACGTAGGCCCCGATGAGGACCTCCACCACCCACTTCTTCCCACACCAGGAGAGCAGATTGTGTGCTGCAGGTTTGTCTGAGCTCCCTAGTCTCTGCAGAGTGTATACAGAGGGAAAGAAAATTAATTTGGGTATTGTGGCAGGGCCTCTGCCTGCAGTTGGCACATCACACCATAATTTACATTTGGTGAGGTGGTGAGGTAGCGACACCTGAGGTGCTGCTGCTTCTAGCTTTCTGTCCGCAGCTGCTCTTTCTCTATGGAGTATCCTCCCAGGATGGGAAAAGACGGAGGAAGCAAACATTAAGAATCCAAGGAAAGAAGAGCTCCGGTGGCATCTATGGGGCTAAGATCAGCTTCTGCCTGTATCTGTTCTATTTCACTCCTGGAAACCAGGCAAGAGCCCTGGGCTTTCTCTTTACCATGACCTCCCCACTACCCATCATGGCTCGGGGCTCTGGCTGCACAGTGGACACTGCAGAGCTGAGCCTGGACAGTCCATTGGATTGGGCTACCACAGAGCCTGTGGGGTAGATTTAAATATCCCATGCCAGCGGGCAGCAATGCTTACACTGTGCAAGTTTTATTTTTTTATTTTTTTAAATTTTGTATCGACTAATCCTATATGAGGTATTCAGGGAATTATATTTCATTTGGTTTCTTAGTTCATTTTCTATTGCTAATAACTTGGACTGGTAACACCACAGACTGGTAAATTACAAAGAAGAGAGGCTCATTTTGGCTCCTGGTGGTGGTCCAAGGTCAGTGGGATGCAGCTGGTGATGAGCCTTGCTGGCAGAGTCCTCAGGGTGTCACATGACCAGAGATAGGAAATATGCTGGAGACCTGGCCAATGTTCCTTTCATAACAGACCCACTCTGCAGATGACCTATGAACCCATTTCCCCAATAATCACATGAATGGATTAACCCATTCACAGAACAGAACCCTAATCACCCCTTAAAGATCCCACGTGATCCCACCCCTTTATGTCTCCTAATAGGAATTACATCTCACTATGAGTGACAGTGGGGGATAGTCAAACCATAGCATCTGCATCCGCTTTTTTGTTTTTTCGCAAGTCTTCATGTAAATATTGAGAATAAAGACTTTGAGTACGTAACAGCAAACAGTGGGTTTCAATGGGTGGATTGAATCACACAGGGAATCAACAGTCAGGAAAAAAAAAATCAACCGGGTTCCTAATGAGAAATGCTGAGCACAGCTGTGGCCTAAGAGGAGGCATGTTAGGGAGACCAGTGCGCAGGTCAATCAAGAGAACACAGGGAAGCAAGCTCCTGCATCTCCCCACTGCCACCTTTTTCATGGACAAGCAGCAGCAGCGTTCCATATTCACACAGGAGGACTTCCTATAAGGAGTGGTCACTAAAACGGAGTGCAGTGTCTGGCAGCCCTAAACAAACAACAGCCATTGTGTTTGATACTCTCATTATCCTGTAGAAATGAGGTCACCTCAAACCACAGTATTAACCAGCAAAATATGTAATATCATTTAGTAAGACAGGAAATCTGTAGATAAAATTAACTAAAATCCCTGGCAGTAAACACACAACAATCTGAATGGCAAAAATAAAGATAAAAGACCCAAATCAAAAATCTCTTCCTGGAACCTTCTGAAGATGGAGTGAATGCCCCCAACTTGGGCCAGGGGATGGGTCCAAGTGATGGCGGGTGCTCTCGGGACCACAGGGGAACAGGATCAGAGGTGAAGGGAGCAATGAAGTGAGTCTCGCACAGGGTAGTGGGCAGTGGGGAGGGGGCGGGGAGGGACTCAGCTTAGGGAGCAGGGAACCACCAAGGAAACTGGCTTTCTCTGGTGGTACAGCCACAGTGCCCACAGCCCAGGGATGCCAGAGGGCTCGAGCTGAGCAGGGCTCCTTATAGAACCATCTGAGGAAATGGGTACTGGTGTGGAGGGACACCTGCTCTTCTCTGGATGGAGGCCAAAGTCCGAAGAGATTTCTAAGGAGGCTGGGAATCCCAAACATTAAAGAAACAACCAAGTTAGCATGGCATCACCCCATAGGCCCAGCTGATGGGGAGGCCGAGGCAGGATGATCCTTGAGTTCAAGAGTTGGAGGTCATCCTGGGGCACATAGTGACAGCTTGTCAAAAAAACAAAACGAGACAAGACAATGAGTTATAGAAAGAGTTGCACAACTGTGTACTCCCAGACCAGCCTGGCTTCAGCAAGTAGAGCACAGAGAGTCAAAGAAAAAAAAAAATTATCCAATGACACTTTTTGAGAGGCATAGTAAGAAGACGTTATCCATGCCTGTGGCTGTAGATGCAGGGAGAAACGCCATGGGATTGTTGGGGGATTAGGGAGCAAATTGAGCTCAACCCCAAATAAGGCACAAATAAGAGGGAAATTATAGCCAAGAATCAGGATGAGGGTCAGTGGATGGAAGATGGTGAGGAGGGAACAGCAATGGAAAGAGGGATTCTAGCTAATAGACCTCATGGGACTCTTGAGGAAGACAGGCAGGTGGTCGGACTTGGGAAGGAGGTGAGGAACCTGTGAGATGTGCAGGGGGTTGGACAGCGAGGGATGGTCAGGCAAGGCTGAGGGGGGATCTTGCTAAGCTGACTTAGCAGGGTTCTTTGCTAAAACTGGTGCTCAGGTGGACCTAGGTGAAGGTTCCAGAACCTGGCAAAATTGGGCCAGGCAGAGAGAATCTTTGTCAGTAGCCAGGACTTTTTACTGCTTATTACAAGAGGAAATATTCATAGAATATGTATTAAAAGTGGAACTAAGAGCAAGCCTTGAGAAGTCATCAGCAAATAGAAATGAAAGCTCCAATAGCACCATATGAAAAAACAGGTGGTGCATGACAGATGGGTGACTATACAATGTTTTTGGTCCAAACTAGGAAGCATTAAAATGAAGTAAAATCTGATAACTTTGTTAGTGATTACAAATTTCTCTACAATGTTGCAATATTGTAGCCACAGAATTCCATTCAAAATCATTTTAAAAACAAAATTCTTTTCAAACATAGTCTTAATAAATTAGCATTAAAGCAAAATTAACAAAAAATTTTACATCTATTACCCAGATGTTTTAAAATAGTATATTAAGATATTTAAAATAGTATGCTGAAAACTTATTCTTGGTATCATGTGGCTTACTCAATTTTTTTTTTTCTTGGCAGTACTGGGGGTTGAACCCAGGGCCTTGTGCTTGCATTCTTTGCAAGTGCAGTACCACTGAGCTGCACCCTCAGCCCAATTTCTTACTTTTTGAGACAGGGTCTCACTAAATTATGCAGATTGCCTCTGGTCTCGAACTTGCAATCCTCCTGCCTCTGCCTCCCGAGTCACTGGGATTACAGGCATGCTCCAGGGCGCCTGGCAGTTTACTCAGTTTTTAATGATATCTTCTCTAATATTAAGCCACACTATTTGTCTGAAGAATATTTCTTTTTACTACGGTTTTTACATTTTTGTAAATTGTGTTAAAGAAGGACACATATTCACAAAGATGTGCCTATCATAAGTGTAGAGTTTGATAACTTCTCATGAAGCAAACATATCCAAAGAACCAGCATCATTCGGGTAAAGAAGTAAAACATCACCAACATACTCAAAACTTTGTTATGTCACCTTCTTGCTCCTCTGTGACACTTAGCCAGTCTCTTCACTTCTAACACTGTAAGCGATTTTTGCTCATTTTTTAACTTTACATAAATTCCATTATGCAATATGTACTCTTCTGTGTCTGAAATCTTTTACTTAGTAGTGTTTGCAATGAGGGTTCCAGTAGCTGTGGATAATTGCAGCTCATTAATTCTCATGGCTACATATTATAGAAATATATCATAATTTTCTCTTTTACCTGTGTATTTTCAGTTGTTTCCAGGTTTTGTCTTTTATGAGTAATTTTGTAATTAATAGTCTTGCATGTGCTTGGGGTACATTCATCTCATGGACAAGCTCAGGGAGCTGAATTGCTGGGTGTAAAACTGTGTGTGTCCTGCCGTTAGGAGTGGGCTGCCAGGTCTATCTCCCAAGCCTACAGCACCTGGTATTTCCAGGTGGTCCCCCATCCAAAGACTAACCAGACCTGACTCTGCTTAGCTTCCAAGACCACACACGACTGGAGGCCATGGTGGCATGGCCTCCCTGGTAGGCACTATCAAGAAGTGTTCCAAAACGAGTGTGCTAGTGTACATTTCCAGCAGCAGAGAGTAAGTGATCCAGTTGCACCCAACTATAGTTAACGCTTACTGTCATCTCTCCTTTCACCTTAGCAACTGGTGGGTGAGTACTGCTGTATCTTTGCTTCAGTGAGCAAGTCCAGTGTCACAAGCCACACCAAAACCAACAGGCTTTAAATAGCAACAATATTATTACCTTGCACGATTACATGGTCAAATATTTGGGCTGGAGTCAGGGGGATAGTGCCAGTCATTCTGCTGTGGTTATGTGGAGGTTGAATAGGTGCTGGATGATCTGACGTGGCCACACTCACAGGTTGGATGTTCGTTACTGGGGTAGCCTCTGCCTCCTTGTCCGTATGCTCTCCTATCCTCAAGGAGGCTAGCCTGGGCTCCTTTGCATGGTGAGAGCAGCCAAGGAGACACAAGCATGACTTCCTCTGCTCTGTTGGCCAAAGCCAGATATAAAGCCATTCCAAATCAATTGATTCTGGTATCCTGTGTGCAAATATGTTGTGTTTGTGGAAATAAATGTCACTTCTTCATGAGATGAGAGGCAAATTCTCATTGCAAAGAGACAAGTCTGCAGAGAAATGAGAAATTAGTCTTTTCTTCCAAACAGAGTAACCACAATTATTTTGATATTAATTTGTTTTCTCCAGATCATTAATAAGACCGCAGCCATACCACCCTAGCCTCCAATCCTGTGTGATCTCAGAAGCTAAGCAGAGTTGGGTCTGATTAGTCCTTGGATGGGAGACCACCTGGGAATACCAGGTGCTGCAGGTTTGGAAGAAGAACCTGGCAGCCCACTTCCAAAAACACTCAGCCATACAAAACCCCGTGAATAGCAGAAAAGCACTAACATAGTGCTGGGCATGGCACAGTGTCAGTGTTTCCTCTGTTGTACAGAAGGTCACTATGAGTCAGACCTGACTCCACAACACCTAACAACAACATATCATTAATAGATTTAAGCACTTTTCCCCAAGTTTTTGGCCCTTGCACATGATCTTTTGTGAAGTGCTTGTTCACAGCTTTTGCACATTGAAGGTGTGCATTATATATTTTGGACAAATGTCTGTTATTAGATATGTCTATCACACATATTCTGTTCTAAATGCTGGCCTTTTCTTTCTCAAGAGTTTCATCTGAAGGATATTAAAATTGAGAATTTGCACTTATGATCCATTGGCTCCTTTTTAAAAAACAGCACTTATATATTCTCTATTTGAGAAACATTTCCCTACCAAAAAGTCATGATTTTCTGTTTTATTTTTAAAGAATTATGATTTTGCTTTTCATATTTTATGTCCAATCCACCTGAAGTTGATTTTTATATAAATTAGGAGAAAGCAGTCAAAATTTGTCATTTTTTGTATATGAGCCAATTGATTCAGAAAATGTGTTAAAAATAACAACTGTTGTGTACTGTACTGGAATGTCACCTTTACCTGGATGTATGTGACCACGTGTGTGTATCCGATTCTGGATCTTCTGCTTTGTTTAGTTTATCTATTCATCTTTTTTTGCACCACTATGACATATCTTAATTATTTCAAAAACCAGTCTTGATATCCGATATTGCAAGGCCTGCAGAATTACCCTTCCATGTTTCAACATTGCCTCAGTCCCTCTTGGCAATTCTATTTCCCTAAACAGTTTAGCATCAGTGAATTCATTTCCTGAAAACAACCAGCTGGAATTCTGATTGAGATTGTATGAAAGAGAACAATTTGGGAAGAAATGACATCTTTGAAATATTCAGTCTTCTAGTTAACTAACATGGGGTGTCCCTCCATTTATAGTGTTCTTCCTTAATATGTGGTAATAATATTATATAGTCCACAATGTAGAGTTGTAGAGCATACTTCATGACATTTACTTCTATGTGATTTTTATTTAATTTTTTAGATCATTGTAGATTCATCGTATCTGTAAAAACATAATCGAGAACCTGTGCACAATATATTAAGATCCCATTGAAGGTAACATTTTGTGAAAGTAGAGAATAATGTTGCATCCCAGGATACAGTCTACCAGTCTTATTAATGTTTCCCCAGTTTTACTTGTAGTCATTTGCATGGGTGTGTGTACTTCATTCCATACAATTTTATCACAATTATAGGCTTTTGTATCCATCACCATAAACAGTTCCATCATCACATGGATCCTCTGCATTGCCCATTTATGATGGACTCAATCCCTTCTCACCTCCCTCCTGTCCTAAACTTACCTATTTCATTTCTAAAATTATATTATCACAATGAGTTAAATAAATGAGCTCACATAGTGTGCAAAATCTTTGGATTAGTTCTTTTTTTTCACTCAACAAAATTACATGGTGATTCATCTAATTGTTGTCTGTATGTGAACCCATACATGACATCATTTATTAACCATGCCCTGTTTCAGGGTGTGTTGACTGTTAGCAGTTGTTGGTTATTTTGATGAAAGCTGTTTGAATATTCATGTATACCTTTTTTGGTGCGTGAGCATAAGTTTTCATTTAATTTTATTTCATTGCCAAGGGTGCAATTGCTGAGTTGTATGGTGATTGGATATTTAATTTTATTTTGTTGTTGTTAGGTTCTGTTGAGTCACGTCCAACTCATAGTAATGCTTTGTACAAGAGAATGAAACATTTCCTGACGTTGTGCCATGCCCGGCACTATGTCAGTGCTTTTCTGCTATTCATAAGGGTTTCAATGGCTAATTCTTTTGGTATTGTTTTGAGAGTGAGTTTCCAAGTCCTCCCATATTTTTGCAGTGCTGGTGATGGAACCCAAGGCCTCAGAACACACACAGCAAGTACTCCACCAACTCAGGTAAACCAACCCCATTTAATTTTATAAGAAACAGATTATCTAGTTTTCAGAGCAACTGGACTATATTACCTTCCCAAAGTGCATATAGGAGGAATCTGGCTTCTCTCCATTCTCACCAGTATTTGGTGTTGTTTCAATTCATTGTTTTAATTTTAGCCACCCTGATATATTTGTAGTGGTGCCTCATTGTGGTTTTAATTTGCATTTCCTTGGTGACTAATTATGTTGAATATCATTTCAAGGGTTCATTTGCCATCTATATGTTCTCTTTGTTGAGATTTCTGACTTTTGCTCATTTTTTCTATATATTTTTTAACCTGTTAAATTTTGAGTTCATTATACATTTTGCATAAAAGTCCTTTATCAGATATGTGGCTTGCAAATATTTTCATCCAGGTGATAGTTTGTCTTTTCAAATTCTTTGTGTAGCCTTTGCAGAGCAAAAGTATTTTTTTTTTGAAGTATAAATTATGTCTAATTGATTAAACTGTTCTTCTTTAACCATCTCTGAAAATCTTGCAAGTTTATATAGATGGATCCACTTATATAAATGCCAATACATTTGGTTTTTTCCTAGTATCTTACTATTTGTTTTCCATATTAGTAACTTCTTTTATGTCCCTTTTTTCTGTTTACCTTCTGGATTAATCAGACGTTTTATTCCTTTGTTTCTATTAACATATTATTTATGCATTCTTCCACTTTTCTTTCAAAATTTACCCTAAATATTCTAATTTGCATTCTTGATTTAAGTCTATCTAACAAAAATTGTTCATTTTACTTTTTCCTCAGTAATTCTTTTTTAGGGGCAGGGGTGCTTGGGACTGAACCTAGGGCATCTCAAATACTAGGGAAGTGCTCCACCAGTGAGCCACACCACCAGCCCCTTTTTAAATTATTTGTTTTGAGGCAGGGTCTCTCTAAGTTGCTAAGATGTGTCTGGCCTTGAACTCTCAATCCTCTTGCCTCCCTAGTCACTGAGATTATAGGCAAGTGCCATGGTGCCTGGCTTCCCCAGTACTTCTTAAACTTCAAAACATTTTACTTACACTTTCTAGTCTCTATTTTTGTGATGTTTACCCCATGTGTTTTAATTCTACATGTCCAGCATCAGAAGAGAGTAACTCTGGGCACAGTGGCCTTGTGACTCAGGAGGCTGAGGCAAGGGAATCTCAAGTTTGAGGCCAGAATAGCCTGGGCAACTTAAGGAGATTCGGTCACAAAATAGAAAATAACATGGAGCTGCAGGTGCAGCTCAGTAGCATAGCACTAACCTAGCATGTATGAGGGCCTCAGATCAACCACAAAGTACTTCAAAACAATAAAAAAGAGTATGTCATACTGACTATCAAGTATGACTACATATAATGAGATTTATTACAAGAAATATTTTAGGGGTTTGATCTCTTTTCACTGCCCCAAGGAAATTTGGGTCCCTGGACCTTTTTGGGGAGATGTCTACGTGGGGATGATGGGGTGGGGAAGGGAGAAGAGAGTCTTGACCTAGAAACTGCCCCGACTACTCTGGGCATAGCTGTGCACACCCAGACAGTGGGCGTTGGTGTTCCTAGCTATCTCAGACTCTGCTCTTTCCAAGGCTCTGGAGCCCACTTAGGTGACCATGGTCTCTTCAGACCCCACAAAGTCATTGAGGAGTGAGGATAGATGGGTAAAAGCCTGTTATAAACCCTAAATGTAATTAGTTTACACTTCTTCTAAGATAGATTGTAATGGGACAGATAGACAGGGAAGAACAGGGATCCTGATGTGCTACATAAGTGTGAGGTCTGAGAAATGATTCTTCTGTCAGTGGATTTCTTTACGGGAAACTAATAACCATGTCACTCTTTAGTTTGATTATGTTGTTGTTGTTAGGTGCCATCAAGTCATGTCCAACTCATAGCGACCCTCATAAGGTTTTCTAAGGCTGATTGTTTCAGGATTACCTCAGGAGTGGATTGCTATGTCCTTTTCCCATTTTTGCAGTGCTGGGAATCAAACTCGGGACCTCAGAGACTGCAGAGCAGTGCTCTACCAACCGAGCTAAATTCTAGCCCTTAGTTTGATTATAGTCAACAGATATTACATGAGTTCCTACTATGTGCCAAATGTGATAGGTGCAAAGGGTCGAGATGAACCATGCAGCTCCCATGGTGCTCATGGACAACTCCTTATCCACAGGGGCCCATTTGCCAGCACAGAAGCTTTGTGGTGCAAATGATTTCACAAAAAAAGCAAACAGTTTTGCTTAATCAACAAGAAATTGTGTTTGGTGACAAATTTTCAATTCTAGTTAGAGGTCTTACGAAATTGTGGCTTTTTTCCTCCCCCTAAGGAAGGCTGGAGTTGGCCATTCAGAGCTGTGGCATAGACTCTAGGAAGCTGACATAAACCCAGGCTTCTTCTTTCTGTTTGCCCATTCTGCTGTGCTTTTTCCTTGCTCAAGGTCACATGATGGCTGCTGAATCTTGTGCTTATGTCTGAAATCCAGAGAGAAAGACAAGAAGGGGGAAGGAGTGAAAAGGATACCCCTATCAACTTCCCAGAAGCTTATCAGATGCTATCCTTTACAACCTTTCACTGTCTGGTCTTACTGCAACAACATGTGAGAAATGTGCTCTTTTAGCTGAGCACATCAACACTGCATGAATCTGGGATTCGTTACTGAGTGTTTCAGTCAATATTCAATCACAGAAGGAGAATCACTGTGAAATACTTAGAATAAGGATTTTTAAAACAAGATTAGACCATTTACAATGTAGAAGATGATTCAGAAGTCTATATAAGACTTTATGGCTGGTACCATTCTAAGCCTGAAGTCATCCTGGCCATTAGACAGGAAGGGAAGCCAGAGGTGCTAGGGGAGCTTCCAAGGACAACCAGGAAACTATAAACATGACTGGAGCCCATAAGGACAAAAACAGGACCCCACGCCTGTCTCTCGCTGTCTCCAACCTTAGTGATGTGGTGATCTGCAGGAAGGCAGGTGCTTTGCAAAGGAGCTGTTCCTGCACTGCCGCCGAGGCTGGAGTGGCTAAGGGAGATGATCTGTCAGAACCACAGGAGCTGGGAACCAGCAAGGTGAGCCAACAAGCAGGATGGCCACCCATGTACAAGCACCTGGTGCTCTGCATGAAACTTCAGGGCCCAGACACTGCGCTGTTCCCTCTGCCTTCCAAATATTACAGAAGTTCTTTTCTGGGCAACTCCTACTGGAAACCTCACAGAAGGTAGTTGCATTTTAGGTAAACTGGTGCAATTCAAAACCATAGCCTCTAGGGGAAGGGGATGGCAGGCCCCCCTCTAGACAAGGAACCATGCCTCTCCAAGAGTGCTGAAAGGATGGGACATCCAACAAAGGACAGCAATGAGCCAGAGCTAGGGTGTAAAAGGGAGTCAGTTTCCAAATACAGAGGAAGCTTCTCAGTTCTAAACTGGAGCATATGCCAAAGAGGAAGAAAACACAGCTTGGGATCCTCAGTGCCTTCATCTTGCTGGAGCGTGAGATAGAAGTGGAGTGGAGGAAGTTGGAGAGGACAGAGCCGAGGGCCAGAGAGCCATTGTACCTTCTTCTTATTTACATGACCTCATAATAGAATGAAAACTCATGACTTCTAGCAGCCATAGGCTCATCAGGAACTTGACACCCTGTCAAACATGTAGGGGTGCAAATAATAGTTAGGATGGGGTCCAGGTGGAAGCAACAGAAATTCAAATGATAGAAGCTTAAGCTGAAAAGATTTTGCCTGTCACATGGGAGAACTTTGGGGCAGGTGTGATATCTGAGCAGTGGTATCAGCTTTTTTAGCACTGTGCCCTGCACAGCTGCTGAGTGAAGGAGATGGAGATCACTGAGAACAGATTCTCAGACCAGGCATGGCTTTGCGAAGGGTCACTGAGCAGAGCTTTGGGAAGGTCCACTGGCTGGGGACGTGAGGAAGGCTGATCTGAGCAGAAGCAGAAACAGAGCACCAAAGGATTGCACTTGATACCCTGGCCAACCCTGCCAGGCTCCGAAGCTGAGCTGCTTGCAGAATCACCTCTTTTTGGAGGTGTGCCATGGGGCTGCCACACCTCTGCACCCACCCATTATTGCCTGGGCAACAGTGACTCTCTTAGGCCAAGGGCAATTTCTAATCTTAACAGAAGGCATAGCTAGATGGCTGGAGAAAATCTAAGGAAAAGCATCCAGGGAAGGCTTTAGCTGCTTTTCAGCCCTTGGAAGTTCTCCAAGCCTAAAAGCCCCCTTCTGTTATCTCTCTGACCTTGGGCATAGACCCTGCTGTACAGATCCTGCTTAGCTCTGACTACACGCAAGGGGCAGAATATGAAAGAGTACCTAATCCTTCACTGTCTCACAATAAAACATACTTTAGCCCACTTTTCCCCTGACTCATAAGAAGATTAATGTTATGATAAGAGACTAATAAAAAGAGCTTGAGACACTCACTATGGGGCAGAACACCCAAAGGCACTGGCCCCTGACATTAGTTCTTGGTGTAGGATAATCCTTTTTGCATCTGTTGACCCCATGGCTACTGAACAGTCACAACACCTGACCAGCTATATAGGTGTGTCCTTGGCTACCATTCTCATAAAATGGGGGTAAGTGTGGGCACCTTCAAGAGGGGGTATCCATGGAGCCCCCAAGAATCTACCACCTTCAGCAAAGTTTCATCCTCAATTGTCACTTCATGCCACAAAATAGTTGCTGCACCTTACTGCCTCATCTCCCCTCTTAGGGAGGTTCTTGAGGATCAAAAGGACAAAGAGACCTTTTCTTTACAAGGCTAGGTCTTTTCCTTCATGAAGGTGTGTCCTCCTGAGGGATTTCTACCAACATTTCATTTGCTGAAAATTTGACCTCTTAGCAAGTTCACTGTAAGGGTAGCTGGGTATTAAATGGTAAGGGTGTTGTGAAGGACTCTGTAAAACATCTGATTTCCTCCTTTTACACTACTCAGGGGACTGCAAACTAATCCAGCCACTATGGAAGTCAGTAAGGAGGCCTCTCAGAAAACTAAAACTGTAACTACTATATGCTCCTGCTGTGCTACACCTGGACATACACCCAAAGGAATCCAAGTCAGCACACCATACACACCTGCAGCCCCACGCTCACTGCAGCACAGTTTGCAACAGCCAAGTCATGGAACCAGACTAAATGTCCAACAACAGATAAATCAATAAAAAATATTGTGATATATGTACACAATGGAGTTTTATTCAGCCATAAGAAAAGAACAAAATTGTGTCAGGAAAATGGATGGAACCGGAGATCATCATATTAAGCAAAGTGAGCCAGACTCAGAAAGAAAAATATCACATGTCCTCTCTCAAGTGTGGAAGCTAGACTGGAAAATAAAATAAAACATATGTGTATGAGATTTGAAAGTAAAAAGGGAACTATCTGGAGAAGGGACAGGAAAAGCAAGAGAGAGGAGGGAGTAAAAAGGGGAATTAAGAGGGGTGAATAAAAGCAAGGTACATAAATACAAGTGTATGAAAATGCCGTTATATTATATGCTATTTTTTTAAAATCTAAGTTCCTTAATAGAAGAAGAGGAGAATGAACATTTGGAAAGCAGGCAGCAGGCCTGATCACCACAAATGAAGATATTAAGAGGAATTATGTAGACCAGGTCCTTGCCCACTTGAACTTCAGGACACAGCTGGCAAATATTTAAGGAAAATAAACATAAAATGAAAGAACATTGGAGAACAACCCTGGAAAATAATTTGTGTGTGTCCATTAACATAAAAAAGCACATTCTACTCAGCACAAAATTCTTCTAGGGGTAGATTCTAGAGAAATTCCAGCACATGCATAAGAAGGAGACATGTATGTGTAAGTTCAAATCCAGCCTGTGCACCTCTCTGTCAGAGCAGAGAACTGGCTGGGAAGATCTACTCTTCCATGGTGCCCCGTGGCCGGCCTTACTGACACCTCTGTGCCCTGTCTGACTCAGTGGATCAGTGAGACTCCTATTTGTTCCTTTATTCAAGTTGGAGCAAGGTTTTAATTAGATTAATTGCATTTTGTCCTTTAACTGGAAAGGTGTGGTGACTATTATAGCCACAGGACACAAAATAGGGAGCAACTGGAACAGGTGCCGCCCCTGAAGCCCTGGTTTCCTGTCACTGTGGGCCAGACACCAGAGCCCAGGACAGCATCTGGGTCATGCAGAGCACGTGTGCAACTGATTATCTTTCATTGTTATTAGACACTTTTACTGAAGCCAATTATTAGATCCTTGAGAACAACTGAGTGTTGTGAAGCTCTAGACATAAACTGGCAGTACAATTGTATCAAATCCACCACAATTAATTTATCAGTTGTTTTATTTACGTGCTTCTTAACTCAAAATCATGTGGAATGACTATTCTTGTGGATTCAAAATAATATAATCTATTTATGTTTAATTATAAATTATATACAGCTATTTCATTATATGTCTGCAAGCTGTAGCCCTGTGGCATCCGATCCCACCAGATCTCGGAAGCTAAGCAGGGTCGGGCCTGGTTAGTACCTGGATGGGAGACCGCCTGGGAACACCAGAAGCTATAGGCTTGGGAGAAGGACCTGGAAACCCCCTCCCAAAAATCAATCTGCCAGCAGAGAAGCACTGACAATAGTGTTTCCCCTGTTGTGCAGAGGGTCGCTATGAGTCAGATACCAACTCGACGGCACCTAACAACAACAACAATTTCATTAGATGGGCTGGTTTTAGCTCAGTTGGTAGAGCGCCACTCTGAAGTCTCTGAGATCCTGAGTTCAATTCCCAGCACAGCAAAAATGGGAGAAGGATGTGGCAATCCACTCCCGAGGCAATCCCGAAACAATCGGCCATTGAAAACTCTGTGAGGGTCGCTGTGAGTCGGACACAACTCTGCAGCATGTAGCAACAAGAGTAATTTCATTCTATTTGTTTATGAATAAATATTTCAACAATAATAGCATTCCATATAAACCAGAAGGGTTCTCATTTATGATGTGTGGCATTTCTAAATTCACTTCACCATGCTGGCCTTATTGTAGGAGTGGAAACACCAAATGCCATCGCACTGCTGAAGGAAGTGAGCAGAGGTCCATGGGGACCTCCTCCAGACGCTGCTGGAAATAGGAGGGAATTGCTTATGCCCCAATGCACAAACACGCAAACGCCTCACACCCCCCGCCCCCCGGCCCATTGCAGAGAAGCCACATTGATTTCTTCAAAAACAAGCTGAGCAAACGGAGACCTGGCCTACAGCCAGCCTGACAGAGGAGAGAGGGGAGCCTGGCTCAGACCTCCTTCCTCCTGGGTCAGTGTGGAGCTTGAGGACTGCTGGAGGCCTACCCCACAGCTGCCCTTGTCCTGGAGGCTCTCTGGTGGCGCTTTCCACGTAGGGGTCACAGTCCCAAGACCCTCAAGGGAAATGTCTCTGGCCAGACACCAGCCCAGCTGTGCAAGCACCCCTTCTCACCATCCTGGAACAGCCTTGCAGGATCCCTCCTGTATGGACTGGGAGACCCCGCTGGGCACCCCGCCAGGGCCGAATGGCCATCCACTGCTCCTGTGCTGCTGCACCAATGTCGAGCTTCCCTTCCATCTTGTCCCTAAGCTCACTAGGACCCCATGAGAGACACATCGCAGTGACCCCACCTGCCAACGTGCCCCCTCCTATCCTGAGGGGGCTGGGGCTGCCCGGAGCCCCAAGGAGGGACCGCCCTGCCCCTGGATCCTGCCCTCTAGGCTGGGGGACCCTGAGCAGGAGGGTGGCACTCTCTGAGCCCCTTCTTCTGAGGACTCCTTCAGTCCTCGCAGCCACGGTCCAGGCCACCAGGCTCTAAGTTCAGGCTACAGCTGGGTGTCCTGGGGGCGCAGACTCTGAGGTGGGGTTAGAGGGTAAGGTGTGCTGGAGGTGTGACCCTGGTGTCCACACTGCCAAGGACTGGGCGGAGGCCAGGGACAGGAAGCCAGAGGCCAAGCTGGACCAGAGCCAAGGCCCGGTGCCGCCCACTGCACTGCACCCGCCAGCCTGGCCTGAGTAGCCATTGGGCCACACTGGCCCAGTCCCAGCGCTCCTGCCTGAGGACTCACCGGACTTCGGTGCCTGTGATCCCTGGGCAAGTGACTCTGCAGGGGCCACCTAGCCGCCATCAGCACCCCAGCGGCTGGTGCAGGGAGCCCTCCGCTGAAAGCACTCAGACCCCAACTCAGAACCACCACTGGGTTTCCACCGCAATTTTCCTTTGGGGCTTTGCTTTTCCTGTTTTGCCTGGCGCACAAGCCTTGCCCTCCCCCTGCCTGCCATCCTGTCCAGCAGACTGAATATAGTCCATCCTTGCAGTGCTGGTCCAGGGCTCTCCTCTCCAAAGACCATTTTCCTAAGGGAGCTCTGCCCTGTGGAGGAACACCAGGCCAGAGCGCAGAGAACTCCGGTGGGCATTCCTTCCCCTTATGGCAGCAGAAGAGACCACCTTTGTGTCCCTTCCCAAGAGGAAGAACATAGCCCTGTACACGGAAGGTAAAAGTGACCCGGAAACACTGGCTTTCAAAGTGGCACCTGAGGATGGGTTTCTGTGAGTCAGGGAACAGGACCAGCCTTTTTGGGCTGGCTCAGAGGCACCCTAAGAAGTGGAGGCCATCAGGGAGAGGTGGAGAGGGAAGAGGGAGAAAAAGGTGGAAGGAGAGAGAAAGGGGAGAGGGAGAGAGAGAGGGGAGGGAGAGAGAGGGGGGAGGGAGAGAGAAGGAGAGAGAGAAAGAAAAGATAGAGGGAAATGGGGAGACAGCGAAATCCAGGAGCCTCAGCAAGGAAGACACACACCCAGCAATCAGCTCCCTAGGAGCTTTGCCCATAGTCCTAGCCTCTTGCCTAGAAGATTTGAGTGGGGTGAGTTACTGAGATGAGTTGGTGCCAAAGGTGTCAGGCTCATGTACCCTGTGGAACAGAAGATGCAACTGGGCAGGGCTGCAGTGTCCAAGGAGTGCTGTCATTACAGTTGTATGAATGTGAGTGCACCCGGGTGTGAATGTGTGCAGTTACACAGGCACACATGCACACACAAAATCCAGAGCAAAGGCATGACCTTGTCGGACAAGCATGAAATTGCAAATTAGTTTTTCTGATATGCTATTGCCTCATGAATAATCAGGACATTTTCCTAACCTCAGGGTGTGATTTGAAATTGGAGTGTGGCCATATGGCACTATTATGCAGCAGTACGTCCATCAACACTGGCTTCAGGAACAGAATTATTTCCTGAAGAAGTCAGCTATGTTAAGTTTTCTTTTTGCTTTTATTTTTTACTGAATCCCATGAAACAGAGCAGTGAGCTGTGACCTGTAGGACAAGAATGCCTTCGCACCATCAGCTATCACTAGAATTTCCACTCAGCTAATGACAAATTGCCTGCAGCCATACCACTGTGGCATCCAATCTCGTCAGATCTCAGAAGCTAAGCAGGGTCGGACCTTGTCAGTACTTGGATGGAAGACCGCCTGGGAACACCAGATGCTGCAGACTTGGGAGAAGGACCCAGCAACTCACTCTCAAAAGACAATCGGCCAGTGAAAACCCTATGAATAGCAGACAAGCACTAACAATAGTGTTTTGTCTGCTGTACATAGGGTCACTGTGAGTCAGACATTGACTGGACTGCACCTAAAAACAACAATGACAAATCGCAGAGGCTTCTCACCATCACCTTCTTTCTCCAGCTTTTACCCCGTTGAAGGGCTGGGTATTCTGTGCTCTTCCCTGGAGTTAGTGCAGAGTCTCACAGGCCTTAGTGAATAGAGCAGCTGATGCTCAGCCACCTGATGTGAGTTCTGCTCCTTGGCCATTCACACTCCAGCACACACGCTCACACTGTGTCGACATGTCTCCTGCAACACTATGAACAGCCTTGACTGCATTTTCTTTCATAGACCTGGCACATTTGATACCTGTAGACCTTCCCAAATTTCTCTCAGCAGGAGATGTCAGGGCTGTGACTGAGACATGTCAATGGCGTCTCCTCCACCAGCTATATGCAACCTGGCCAGGTCAGTAACCTCCTCAGAACCCCATTTGTGATACTGAGTAATCTCACAGTGCACCACTGTGAAGATCCAGGAGGCCCCTCTTTCCTCTAGGTTATCTGAGTCTGACTTCTCTGTGTCTCCCGAAACTGTCAGTGAGAGGCAGGAACAACATTTCTGTTGGGGGGCAGACAATGTGCATGCACTCTTTCACCTCTTTTCTCCTCGGCAGAGTCTGACCCTCAGAATGGATCGCAAGAGACAGGGGAGTCCTCCAGTGCCCGAAAGGGTGTCCTCCAGTTACCGTGTATTCACCAAGCATCCTGAGAGAGCTATGGGGTCTTCTTCCCACCCCAGGCTTTTAAGCAAGCAGTGCCACCTCCCCCCGACACACACACCTCCCTGCCACTGCACTGCACCCCATTTCCCACCATGCCTTGGGGAGTACAGGAGCAAAAGATACAGTGAAACTAACCTTTTTCTTTGTCCTCAATCAACTTTATTGAGACCTACTTCACATACAATAAAATTTGCAGGTGTTAAGGGTATGATTTGATGAACCTGATACATGTATGCCCCTCTCTAATCCACATCCTAATAAAGACCCAGGATTTTGTATGACCTCAGAAAGGTATGTCATGCTCCTTTGCAGGCAGTTTCCCCACCTTAGTCCACCTCCACCCTGATTTCTTTCTTTGTAGCTTGGTTTGGGCAGTCCTAGAGCATCATGTGAATGGTGACCTACAGCTAGACTCTTTCACTGAACACAGTGTTCTGAGAGGAACCCATGTCACTGCGAGTCTCAGCAGTCCAGTATGCTCATCTTGGGTAGAGCTTTGCTGCTGCTGCTGCTGCTGCTGCTGTTGTTGTTATTGTTGTTGTTGTTGTTGTTAGGGACCATCAAGTCAGATCTGACTCATAGCAACCCTCATAAGGTTTTCAATGGCTTATTGTTTCATAATTTGCTTTGGGAGTGGATTGCCATGTCCTTCTCCTGTCATTTGCAGTGCTGGGAATCGAACGTGGGTCCTCAGAGAGTGCAAAGTAGCATTCTACCAACTAAGCTAAAGCTTGAGCTAAATTCCAGCCTGAGTAGCCCTTCAGTATATGGATATGCCATAATTAATTCACATATTCACCTGTTAATGGAGAAAAAAGTTATAACACTTTTTGACTCTCCTTTTTTTTAGCATATCAAGATTAAATGCAGACACTAATGCAAAGGTTTATAATAAATAGCTAAACACAAATTCAGAGCTCAAGTACAAAGTAAACATACTAGCAATGTGCTGGAAAGAACATGAAATTTCAGATAAAAAAAATAAGGTTCCCATTTCATTTCTTTAGTTACCCGAGGGCTGGGGCAACAAACCACCTTTTTAACGTTAGCCTTCTTTCATATAAAAAGAATGTATCAGCTTCTAGGACAGCACAGACAAAGATTTTCCTAGTCCTCCTGCCAAGAATAGCTGAACTCCTTGGACATTATATATAAAGCAAATAAAAGGCCACTAAGAGATGGACAGAAAGCGGCAGATCAGCAAGAGATTTCAGGGCGTAAGCAGCACGTGGCAAGGAGTCTCAACGTTTCATTTCACGTTCTGTATCCAAGGCTAGGAGCCCAGAAGCCAGCAACCCAGGAAAGCACCAAAGGCACAGACAAAAGAAGGCACACAATATCCTGATCTGGGAGGGGAAGAGGGCACAAGAGCAGGTAGGTGGGGGCTGAATATGAACAAAATAGATTACATACACATAGGACAATGTACAATTCATAAATGCTAATATTTAAAAGGAGGAAAAATCCTCTGCCTTCTCTGCCCAAAGGGGTCAGCCTGGTAAGACACAGCCTTTTACACAGTCACCACAGTACTCAAATCAGAAAGAAACCCTCTGTGGGAAAGGCCAAGTGTGGCACCAAGACATCGCCCTGCTCTGCGTGCGATGAGGCGCTCAGTGCGCCCCCGCGCTGGGGTCAGGAAAGGCCGCGGAGGGGCCAGGGGCTGCAGCCCAGAGGCTCACCCACGGCTGCCCTGCCATGGCGTTGATAGAGCCCCCCGAAGACTGAGCTTCCACCTCTATCGCAAAGTACCAATTCCCTGCTCCTCCTGCTGCGGGGGGTGTCAGACGGACCTGGTGAGGAAGCAGGTCTGGCCCGTCACAGTGGAAGCGAGGCCACGCACCTCTGTGGTGGCCGGGATCAGGGTTGGGGGCTGCAATCAGTCCCCGCTTCCTGTCCAAGCCAAGCAGGAACAAGTGGCCGCCCAAGGCAGCCACAACCCTCACCTTCCCCCATGGCAGCAAGCAGCACCCAGGCCCAGGGGTCTATGGGGGGGCAGTGGGGAAGCTGGATTTTCACTGTTGCTGGCAGCAAGGAAGTGGCAGCCCCTCCCTACTCCATCAGAGTAGAGGCAGAGAGAGCCAGATAAACAAAAGATGTAAGTGAGATCCAGACACTCCAAAATTATACCCAATATGTCCAGGTCACTCATCATCCAAGAACAGGAAGATCTCGAGCTGACTGAAGAAGACATTCAATAGTAACACCAACATGATAAAAATATCAACAAAGATTTTAAGCAACCACGATAAAAACACTTCAAAGAGAAATTACAAACATTTAGGAAACAAAGATTAAGAAGCCTTATTAGCAAAAGAAACAAACAACTTCTCACAAAATCCCCAGAAAATTTCAGTAAAGAAAGCCAAAATGTAAAGAAAAACCAAATGGGTAATGTATAACTGAAAGACACTGCCGCCAAGATAAAGAGCTGGATGGACGGGATCCATGGCAGAATGGAAGAGTAGAGCAGTAGAGGTTACTTGATGTAAACAACAGAGGAAATAGATTGAAAACACTCAGAGCCTAAGGAATTTGGGGGACTATAACTGAACATCTAATTATATCACAGGAATCCCAGAAGAGGATAAAGAGCTACCTTCTTTCTACTGGCTGAAAATGTTCTTAAAGAAATACTGGATGATGGTGGAGAAGACAGGAGGGGAAGGAGGGACAAGGAGGAGCAAGGAATGAGAGAGAGGTCTACCTCAAAGTAAATAACCCAACTTTAATAGAGCAGGAAATAATTATAATAATACCAACAATACCAAAGGATTCCAATAACACAAACGGGGTAGATTATTCATGTAATACTGCTGACAATGTAAAAAAAATAGATCACTATAGAAAAAAGTTTGGACTTAAATCATAATCAGGATGTAAGGGTATAGAAAAATATTCCCACAAAAAGACACACAAGTAGAGAGGAGGTCATTGGTTTGGGAGTGGGAGGGCGGAGGAGAGGCACAAGAGGGTAAGGGGGAAGTTATGTTAGGAATGTACAATGTAATGCATATAAGGAAATGTCACAATGAAATACATGTCAGAATGAAACACATTAAGTTGTACATTAAACATTTCTAATAAAAAATAAAAATGAAAACTTTTAAAATTTTTTTAAAAAGAAATACTGGATGAAAACCTCCCAAATATGGAAAAATAAATCTATAAATTCATGAGACTAACTGACCCTTAACTGGATTTAACTCAAAGAAATCCACACCCAGGTAAATTGTTAACATTCTGGAAATGAAAACCATGACACAAATATTTAAATTCGCAAGAAAAAAATGACAAAGTACTGAGGGAAAAAACAATATTACCCATGAGTACAGATTCAAAAATCATTAACAAAATATAGAATTCATCAATGAAGAAAAAGAGTCACACTGTGACCAGGTGTGTTTTTGTTTGTTCATTGCAGTTGTTATAGTTCTAGTTTTTTTGTTTTGTTTTGTTTTGTTTTGTGTGTGTGTTACTTGGTGGTTGAACCCATGGCCTCTTACACACTTTGCAAGCGCTCAGCCACAGGTCTGCACCCTCAGCCCATTTTTATTTTTTATTTTGAGACAAGGTCTTGGTAATTTATGCAGGCTGCTCCTGGCCTGGAGCCTCCACCTCCCCAGTTGCTGGGATTGACAGGCATGCACCACTGCACCTGGCTACCACGTATGGTTTATTTCAGGGATGCATGACAGTACATATTTGAAAATCAATCAGTACAATCCACAATCTTAACATGACATGGATAAAAACCATAGAATTATGTCAACTGATGTAGAAAAGCATTTGTTTATAATTCAACAATCAGAAAATAAGAATAGAAGGACACTTCCTCAACTTGAAAAACAGCTTGTATGTATAACCTAGAGCTAACGCTATAGTTAGTGGAGAAAAACAGAATGCTTAATCTTTCAGATTAGGAGCAGGGTGGTGATGCCAGCTCTCATCAAGTTCTATTCAGTGCAATCAAGCAATAAATGAAAGTGGAAGGCCACCAGACTGCAAAGGAATGAATAAAATTACCCCTACCTCAGTTGTGATAGTGTATATGGACAATCCCAGAAAAAAAAAATCTTGTAGGAATTAATAAGCAAGTTCAACAAAGTTGCAGTTTACCAGATCAGTATGCAAAAATTAATTGTACATACAAATATATATATTAGCAATTAACTCATGGAGACTGATATTTAAAATGAAATATCATTTCGGTCATTTACAATATGAAAAAATAGGTAGAAATTTAACAGAGCATGTATGGGATTTGTATGTTGAAAATAGAAAATGCTGATGAAAGAAATCAGTGAGCAGCTTTATAAAATTAAGAAAAAAAAGAAAAATGTTTTTAAAAAGGGAATCCATACCTTGAGCATGGATTGTTGTTGTCATTAGGTGCCCTTGAGTCAGGTTGAACTCATAGCGACCCTACGTACACTCCCTGGCACTGTGTCATGCCCAGCACTATGTCAGTGCTTCTCTGATATTCATAGGGCTTTTGATGGTTGATTATTTCAGGATTGTTTTGGGACTGGGAATCCAGGTCCTTCTCCAATTTTTCTGGTGCTGGGGCCCAGGGCCTCAGAGAGCACAGAGCAGCACTACACCAACTGAGCATGAATCAGAGGATTTAAATAAATGAAATTGTCAGTTATCCCTAAATAGATACACAAGTTAAAAACAATTCCTATAGGGCACTGCCTAAAGAGGCAGTTTGCCCTGGGGCCTATCTAGGCCCTTTGGAGGACTGAGGCTTGTTCCCCAAGCAATCACCTTTACCCTACATCGGGGAACTCAGGGTCATTGAGCTCCCAAAGATGGCACTAGCATCCAATCCCTTTCCTTAGGCCCCTGGACACTGATTGGCTATTTCCAAACCCCTGAACAGCTCCCGATTGGACCATTCGGGAACCACCCCTGATTGGCTACTTTTACAAAACCAAATTTGCATATCCCCTCTGATTGGCTGAAACCCGTATGGGGTGACTGCCTCTGATTGGTCCCTGGCTAGCCCCTGGAGAGCATATAAAGGGCAATACATGGAGCAGTGTGGGTCCATTTCCATCGACCAGGACAGACAAGGAAATAATAAAGAGCTGTTGGAGCAGAGCACTTGGAGTTGGCGTCTTCACTGGGAAGAAAGAAGCAAGGAGCTGCTGTGGGCATAAGCCTCTGAGCCTGCCTTTCTCAAGGCTTCTCAGAGCAGCTGTGGGCATAAGGCTCCTTTCTGGGCGGCACGGCTCTTGGGTGCTTGGCTCCCCCTCACCAGATGACAGGTCTTTGATGGCTGGTTCCTGCTTACAGCCAGAGCGAGTCCAGCAGCAGGGCGACACCCCACAAATTCCTATTAAAACCTTGGGGTTTAATTTTAATTATAATCTTTGTAGATAAAGATAAGAGTATTCTAAATTTTATACAGAAAGACAAAAGAACTAAAATAGCCAAAAGAAGTTTGAAAACAAGTGGAAGAAAACTCAGTCTATCCAATGTTAACCTTTCTTCTGTGGGCTCAGCATCAAGCCGGTGCCAAGCTAAGAGGGGGAGAAACAAGCATTACTTAAATGATCTATATGCAATTGGGAGGATGTTTTTTAATTGCTAAATATTTGCAGAATTTTGAAAAATGATTTCCCGTATAATTCCATTGTCATCTGAGGACACACTTATTGTGCTTTTAAACCAGTTCTGGTATGGTATGGGGTCTAGAATGATATGTATCTTAGAGGCTTTTTCATGTGAGCTCGAGGAGAATGTGTGTTCCACTGTCAAGGAGTATTTCATAAATGTCATCTACGTAACATTGATTAATAATGCCGATCAGGTTCCAGCTATTTTTTACATATGTTAAAAAAAGAAATTCAAAGGAAGAAAACAGTCTTTTCAATAAATGCAGCTAGCACAATGGAACATCATAGGTAAAGAAAAATGAACCTCAGCCTAGACCATACACCGTGTACAAAAATAACATAAATGCACCATAGATTTAAATATAGAATTTAAAACTTAAAAATTTTAGAACAAAGAGAAATTCTTAGGATTTATTACTGAGCAAAGAGGTCTTCCACCTAATGCCAAAAGAGCAATCTATAAAAGGAAAAAAACAGATGAATTAGACCTCAGCAAAAGTAGAACTTTTGCTCCTTTGAAGACTGTTAAAAAACAAAAAGACAGGTTTCAGACCTGAAATACAATTGGTAAACCACATGTCTGACAAAAGGACTATTGTGTAGAATGTATAATAAAACTCACCAAACCCAACATTAAAGAAAGAATCCAACTAGAAAACTGGGCAAAAGATATGAAGAGATATTTCACTCCAGGGGGTGTGTAGATGGAAAGATGTGCATGAAAAGACATTTACCATCACTAATCATCAGGAGGGGCTGGGATTTAGCTCAGTTGGTAGAGTGCCGCTCTGCAGTCTCTGAGGTCCCAAGTTTGATTCCCAGCACCACAAAAATGGGAGAAGGATGTGGCAACATATTCCCAAGGCAATCCTGAAACAATCTGCCATTGAAAACCCTATGAGGGTCACTATGAGTTGGACATGACTTGATGGCACCTAACAACAACAACAATGGTTGAAAAGCTAAAGCTATAAAACACAAAAAATGATTTCTCAGAAAGTTAAGTTTTTGGGCTGGAATTTAGCTCAGTTGGTAGAGAGCTGCACAGCAGTCTCTGAGGACCCAAGTTCAATTCCCAGCACCACGAAAATGGAAGAAGGGCCTGACAATCCACTCCCAAGGCAATCCCAAAACAGCCATTGAAAACCCTATATGAGGGTCGCTATGAGTCGGATACCGACTTGACGACACACAACAACAACAACAACAACAACAACCATCAGGAAAACACATACTGAAACCATAATAAGATATGACTGTAGAACTATCAAAATGTCTAAAGCAGAAATAGTGAAAATGCTAACTATAGGCAAACATGAAAAGAAACTGAATCACTCACATATTGTTGGTAAGAATACAGAATGGTATGTTGTTATTGTTCAATGCCGTCAAGTTGGGTCTGACTCATAGCAACCCTGTGTACAACAGAATGAAACATTGTTCCATGCACATGATCTTTTTTATGTTTAATCCCATTGTTGTAGACACTGTGTCAATCCATCCAGGTGAGGGTCTTCCTTTTTTTCATTGACACACTACTCTCCCAAACATGATGTCCTTCTCCAGGGATTGGTCCTTCCTGACAACATGTCCAAAATATGGAAGATGCAGTCTAACCATCCTTGCTTCCAAGGAGCACTCTGGTTGCACTTCATCTAGGATAGATCTGTTGGTTCTTTTGGTAGTCTGTGCTGTAATCAATATTCAGATCCAGCACCATATTTCAAAACATCAATTCTTCTCCTTTATTCACTGTCCAGCTTTCACAACCATGTGGTGCAACTGAAAATACCATGGCATGAGTCAGGCTCACCTTCATCTTCAATGTGATATCTTTACTTTTCAACACTTTAAAAAGGTCTTTTGCAACAGCCTTTCCCAATGCAATGCATCTTTTGATTTCTTGACTGCTGCTTTTGTGGGTGTTGATTATTGAACCAAGTAAAGCAAAATCTTGTACAACCTCAGTCTTTTCTCTAGGTATCCTGAATTTCCTTACTAACCCAGTTGCAAGGATTTTTGTTTTCGTGGTGTTGAGGTATAATCCATACTGAAGGCTGTGTTCTTTGCTCTTTATTGGTAAATGTTTCAAATGCTCTTCACTTTCAGAAAGCAAAGTTGTGTCATCTGCATAATGCAGGTTGTTAATGAATCTTCCTCCAATCATGATGTCACATTTTTCTTCATAAAGTGTAGTTTCTTGGATTATTTTCTCAGCATAGAGATTGAAGAGATATGGTGAAAGGATACAGCTCTGACACACACCATTCCTAACTTTAAACAAATCACTGTTTCATTGTTCTGTTTGAACAATGACCTCCTGGTCCATGAGTACAATTAAGTGCTCTGGTGTCCATTCTTCACAAGGTTATCCATAATTTGTTATGATCTACACAGCCAAATTGGGAGAAGGGCCTGGCAATCCACTCCCAAGGCAATCCCGAAGCACTCAGCCATTGAAAACCCTATGAGGGTCGCTATGAGTTGGATACCAACTCCACAGCACCTAACAACAACAACAACAACACAGCCAAATGCTTTTGCATAGTCAATAAAACACAGATAGACATCTTTCTGGTATACTCTGCTTTCAGCCAATATCCATCTGATATCCACAATGATGTCCCTGGTTCCATGTCCTCTTCTGAATCCAATTTGATATTCCATCAGTTCCCGACAATATGTTACTGCAGTTGCTTTTGAATGATCTTTAGCAAAATTTTACTTGCATGTTATGATAGTGTTTGATAATTTCTACATATGGTCGGATCACCTTTCTTGGGAATGGGCAAAAATATGGATTTCTTCTAGTCAGTTGGCCAGGTATCTGTTTTCCAAATCTCTTGACATAAACAAGTGAGTAGTCACTTGAAAAATAGTAGGTGGTGTCTTAGATGACTAAACATGTAGCTACCCTGTGAGGCAAATGCCCTCTTGAGAATTTATCCCAGAGAAATGAAAACTTAGCTGCACAAATGTTTATAAAGTAGCAGCTTTAATAACATAACTCTCAAATGGAGACAATACAAATCTCATTCATTTGTGAATGGTTAGATAATAATGGTATATCCATTCCATAATATATCAGCCAGCAATGACACAGAACAGACTACTATATCTGCCAAGAACCACTATGAACCACCAAAGAATTATGCTGAGCAAAATAAGTTAACCTCCAAAGGTAATATATATTATGTGCTGCAATTTATATCCTTGCATGGATATCATGTCTCCTATATGATTCTTGGGAGAAGGACCCAGCAGTTCACTCTCCCCCACAAAAAAAAAATAATCAGCCATTGGAAACCTTATGAATAATAGAGAAGCACGACAATAGTGTTTCATCTGTTGTACATAAGTCGCTATGAGTCAGACACCAACTTGATGGCACCTAGCAACAACAACAATGTATGATTCTATTTATATAGTTATAAGGATATCATACTTGCTGTATGATTCCATTTATATCATTGAAAAGGAAAAATTTACAGAAATGGAGAGCAGACCAAGGATTAAAGAGGGAGTAAGCCGGAAGTATGCGGAGGTTCCTTGTAAAAGGCAACATGAGGGATCTTTTTTTATTTCTTTATGAGATGGGATCTTGCTATGCTGCCCATCCTGGTCTGGAACTCCTGAACTCAAGTGATCCTCCTTCCTCAGCCTCTCCAGTAGCTGGGCATACACACATGTACCACCAGGCCTGGATTAACATCAGGGATTTTTGTGGGTATGTAATATTCCATATCTTGACTGTATCAGTGTCAATATCTCAGTTGTTATATTTTACTGCAGATTTACATGATGTTATTATGAAAGTATCTGCAGCCACAGCACCCCTGGCATCTGATTCCACCTGATCTTGGAAACTAAGCAGTGTCGGCCTGGTTAATCCTTGGATGGGAGACAGCCTGGGAATACCAGGTGCTGTAGGCTAGGAAGAAGGACCTGGCAATGCACTCCCAAGACAATCCACCATTGAAAACCCTAAATATAGCAGAGAAGTAGTGACAATAATGCCGGGCATGGCAAAGTGTCAGAGAATGTTTTGTTCTGTTAATATGAGTCACACCAACTCCATGGCACCTAATAGTAACAATCAACAATTATTAAAATGGGTAAAAGGCATAAAAGCATATAAGATATCTGCATGCTTTCTTACAATTGCATGTGAATCTACAATTATCTCCCAATAAATAGTTTAATAGAAAATAGATACAACCCTCATCTACCATCTTGTTCATACAGTTCTATGGTTTAGACAAACTCATACAGACTCAAATGTACTTTCTATTCAACTTAAATTATTTTTAATAGATAATCATTACACTTATTTATGGGGAATGTGATGTTTGATATATGTACATACTGTGGTATAATTATGTCAAATGAAATATAAAAATATAGTTTTTCAATTTATATTATTTTCTTAATGCTTAGTGGCAAATACAGTTTATGAACATTTTGGACAACTATCTATTGCGCAGATGGAACCAAGCTAGGGGCCATTCTTGAACTGGATTCTTACACAGAGGTGTGAAGTTTGCTTTTTGCCTAAACAAATACCCAAATGTAAAACATATTCTAGAGAAACTAGCTAGTTGGGCTAAAACTAGCTCAAGTAATTAAAGAGTTTTAGGTAAATCATATATTTATGTAAATATTAATTGGGTTGCTCTAATACAATTCATGAAACATCTCTTGCTGACCCACTCTGCCAGGAATTCATGGTCTAGCAGTGGACACCACATGCCCTGTGCACTCAAAGCACTGACAATACTACAGGGAGGGAGACCCAGCGAGACACTGCTGTGAAATCAGAGAGCACAAGAGATCAGTACTTGACCTCCTGAGGATGCCAGGCAGGCTTTGGTAAGGAAGACCTCGCTGAGCTGCACCTTAAGGAAGCCTTAGAATGTCCCCTGGAACAAGGTGGGGAGCTGCAGTTTAGGAGGAAGCCCATGGAGGAGTGGGACAACACATCAGTTGGTGGTAGTGGTGACTAATGGTCCCTGAGGTGGTGGTGTCGGAGTTGACAGCAGTATTGGAGGTCCTGTGTTGGTGGCAATGCCCTGGCTGGTGATGGTGGTAATTTTGAGACCAGTCCTGTGGAATGTGTTGGTGTGGGTGGTCTTGGTGTCACTGGAAGTGTGGGTAGAAGCAGGACTGGGATGGGAGTGGCAAAGTTGATCTTGGTGATAATGGTGGCAGTGTAGGTAGTGGTCATGGTGTGGATCATGGAATGTGGGCCCAAGGTCATGTTGGAGACACTGGTGTTACTGCTGGTGGTGTTGGTGGCACTGGTGATCAGAGGTGGGAGCAGTGCTGGTGATGGTCATGGCAGTGGTGGTGGTGACAGTGGTGGTGGTTGTCAAAGCAGTTCTGTAGCTGGTGATAGTATTTGCAGTGGCAGTTCTAATGGTAGTGACAGTTTTAGTGGAGGTGTTGGCAGTGATGGCCATGATAACAGTACAGTGTCATGGCTGTAGTGGGAGCGGTAGCCATGGTTATAGTGATCCTAGTGTTGCTGTTGATGTTATACTTGTGGGTGGTCATGGAGGTTGTGTTGGTCATGGTAGTGGCAATGTTGATGGTGTTGGCAATGATGATGTTGGTGGTCATGGGAAGGAAGAGGCAGATGACCTGAGAAATAGCTTAGGACCAGATAGATATTCCTGCATCTGTTTACATAATGGTGGCTGTGGACAAGCAAACAAGTAGCTTCATGACATGTCTCCTAAAAAGGACAGAAGTGGCAGAATGGTGCATTTGTACACATGTGGGGAGGTCCAATAGCAAAGACCAACAGCTTCCTACAATTTCAACAATACTCCCTACAAGAGTTGTTTTATTCCTCAGGCTTATCAAGCCTTCAAATCTTCCTTTCGCCTATCTCCATCTCTGCCCTTGAGTCAGGATGTAACCTTCAGTGAGTGATTTACGCTCCTCCCCTACATGTTCACATTCCCCAAATTAAAGCATCCACCTCACTAATGATTCTCCTGGAAAGGATGACAGCTCTTATGCTCAAAGGAGCTGAAAAGGCACATGCTATCATTATGGGGCTGGAACACAAAAGGACTTCTCTTGTGGAAAATCAGCCTGACAGGGATTGTGGGCTGAAGGTCCCAAAGCTGCTGCAGAGAGGAGGAATCAGGGACTGTGGGCAGAGGAAAGTAAAGAACAGGGCAAAGTTTGAAAGTCTTTCATTATGGAGTGTGAAAAATGGGAACAAAAAGAGCAAAGGGATTCAGAGCAGTGTGATTATAGGGGTCTCAGGAAGAAGAGAAAGCCAGTGTCTCCCATTATTTAAAAATAGAAGAATAGAAGAAATAACTGAACAGAGCAATTACCTTAAATATGTGCATCAAAACTTTGCCCTTTTAAATCGATTTTTCAAACACCATTATTGTAAGTAGCTAGACAATTTAGAACAGGAACCTGAAGGAAGTTCTCCAGGGGAACAGAACTGGTTTATGAGCTGAAGTCTTGGCATCCTGGAAAGAGCTCAGAGATAGGTAGATAGATCTGCTTGTTTATTGAGATGTGCTATTTTTGTCAGAGTATTTCCATTTTTTCTTTGATTTGAATGTGCTCTCAGTCCTCTGAGGATGCGCTCCTGAAAACCTGTCTTCCCCACTCCTTCAGGAGGGAGCTCACCCCTGAAGGAGAGGCAGGGACCCTACAGACATTTCTTCCCATACACTTGAGGATAGTATGAAGATAAAACCTCCCCCAGAAGACAGATGCGGTAGAGAGAAAGGAGACTTAAGACCTCTGAGAGACCCTCTACCCCAGAGGGGATGGAGGAGAAGGAGGAGAAGGAGTGAGCTGGTGTCTTCATCAGCCACTGCCAGGCACCCAGGCTTGACTAAAGACGAAATGCCTTTCCAATAAGAGAGCGTGGTAAACAACCATGTAATTTTTTCATTATATTTTCCTCCCCTTAACTTCAGAAGAATAATTAGGAACTGTTATCTTCTGCCATGAAGAAAGAATTAACCAATTGCTAATTTTTCTTCCCACTCAGCTTTTGATTCAGCACTGTTGAAATTTAAAATGACATATTCATATAAGTTCATTTTTGTCAAATATGATTCATCCAATTTTCTCACTGAGTGATATCTGGAGTGGTGATTAGTAAACATTGAGTAAAATTAATGTTGCATGGGCACTTGGACTAATGTTTTTGGTTTGTCTTTTCACTTTTCCATGTTGCTGCAGTTTTATCCAAGGTTTAAAACAAAACAAAAGACAACCACTAATATAATAAGACAAGAATGCACCAAATTGCAAGAAACAAAGCAAAAAATTTTTAAAGTCCGTTTAACAAAACTAACAAAAAGAACAAAGAGGAAATAGACTATAAATATTATAAATTCTAACTATAAAATAAGATAAAGGGAATATATCTAATTGCATCAATTATAAAATGAAATTGATTGAACTAGATTTGGTTACAAAATAAAAAAAAATACAGGAAGAGCAAAACAAAGCAAAAAGGTAAGAGAAACTGCCAGGTGTGGTCACTGACAGCTGTAATCCCAGAAACCTGGGAGGCTGAGGCAGGAGGATCATGAGTTTAAGACCACAGGAAGCCTGATAGGTTAGCTAGACCCTGTCTCAAAATAAAAAGTTAAAAAATAGGCTTGGGGATGCAGCCCAGTGGTACAGCACTTATAAACCATGCACAAGGCCCTGGGTTCAAACCCCAAGTACCAAAAAAGAAAAAAGAAAAAAAAAAAAACCAGAAAATTTATATGAAAGTACAAAAGATCTATTGATAAGTAGAAACAAAAAGGCAGTCATTTGGATATACAATGTGTTCAGGGCAAGTACTACCAGAAAATACAAGCCGTTGATTTCATAACATGGAAATAAATACAAGACATTTACATTACAACAAAACTATTACAGACTTGATTTCTGTAAAGATAGACTACATGTACTTATTCCTATCCATTCAGCTACACAGAACTAAAAATCTTAGAATCTATATGAAATCAGTGTCAGAATACTCTGACAGATAGAGACAATTGTCTAGGGACTTCAGTATCCAAAGGAGAACAGGATGGCAACAGTGGAGGCTGAGCAGAGAACTGGAATACCGCCCTTCTTCCAAAGTAACTAAGCCATGCAGTCTGCTTATAAAATATGATTCTTCCTATCTGATTGTACTTTGGTACCCATCTCCCATACCTGCTCTGTTTTCCCACTCACCCACCCTTCCTACCCTCCAGTGGCCATGATTTCAGAAGCAGGTGTGACTCTCCCACCCGACCCAGGACCACAGAGGAGAGAGTGCCCCTGTGGATCATAGTCTGCTGAAGTGCAGACCTGGCAGGGACCCTGTCAGGATCTGGCCACGAGTTTCCTGGTGTGGAGGAAGGAGGGAAAGTATGATAGAGTGTAGCAGAGGAGAGGGCCAGAGGGACAGATGCTTCCCACTCAGAACTCCCAGGGTTGATGCAGCGACACCCACTCAGCTTGGCTTCATGACTAGGGCTGCTATGCCTTGAGCTCTGCATCCTGGTCCTGGCAGAGCTATGGGCAGGGCATCCTGAGAGAGGGGTTGTCAGGGATGCATCCCATAGCATACTACTCTTCCTTACCAACTGGAGTGGGACTTCCTCTGGAGGGCTGCTGGGAAGGGCAGTCCCAAAGAGCTCTAGGCATTTTGCTTTCTGAAATTCCATCAACTTCCTGCATGAAAAGGTGTTGATTTGTACCAAGGATCTGCTTCGAGCTCCTCAGCTCACAGGAGCCCCTGCACGGTCTCTGGTCCTATCGTAGGTGCATAAGTGGTAGTAAAAAGCTGCTTTCTCTGCTGGATATGCAATGTGACCCTCTGGGAGACCTGAGCCAGGGCCTAAGGAGAGGAGCTACCTCCCCTTTAAAACTGAAAAGCAAGTATGTGCAACCCAGCTATCTTTCACCAATGCCCAGTGGTTTCTGCCAGCATTTTCCAGACCCATTGGATTGTCTGGCAAAGGGCCTGATGGGGTCTTCTAGCCACTTTCAAAGTCCATTGGCAAAGCCCCTTGTGGGACCCTCAACTTTCACAAACTATTTGCTAGCATGTCCTCCGCCAGCACTTCCCAAAGGTGACCCATGGGATCTTCAGGCTTTTTGCTCTTATAGAACAGAACAGTGCTTAATCAACTACCCTGCTGAACATGCCAGTGTGTCGGAGGCTCAGCTGAGCTGGAGAGAGCTGAGGATCCAGGAGTCAAGGTGGCCAATTAAGACAGCAAAACAAAATGAAAGCAATAGGCAAGTCTTTCAGCACACTCTGTGATCGAAAAGCAAGAGTCTAAAACCAAAGCACACATGGCCACCCCCTGTTTCACTGTCCCCACTTGGGAGTCAGGTGCAGCAGACCTGAGCAATATCTCCCTGCCAAATGAGTCCTGAACAAAAGGTCTTCACATATTATAGACAAGATGCTGAGCAAGAGGGATGAAGAAGAAGTAGGAGCAGAAAATTATGGAGTACTGTGAAGTACTAAGAAAAAACAGCTGTCTTGAAGGTACTTCATGCCTTCTGCCAATAGGAAGTCCTCAGCATAGGCACAGGAAACAGGAAGGCTTTGGCCAAAGGACCCAGACAAAGAGGCTGTGCAGGAAGGGCCTGTGCTAGGAATGCAGGTCCATGAAGGAGCCCGCACAGGTCTGTGACTGTGTGCCGCATCTGGAATGGTGAGGGTAGCAAAGGCTTTGAACTTGTTATGTATGTCTGAAAAATCACACAGAGGTTGCAGGTACAGCTCAGTGCTAGAGAGTGTACTCAGCATACATGAGGCCCTGGGCTCAATGCCCAGCACTACAAAAACAAATTAAAAAAAAAAAAAAAAACATAGATTATTAACCAGTAGCTAGATTCCTCAGACACTCAGACACTAGAAAATGACCAATGTAGGCCAGATGCAGTGGTGTATGCTTGTAATCTCAGCAACTCTGAAGCAGAGGCAGGAGGATCACAAGTTCAAGGAGAGAGGCACCCCACATGACTTAATAAGACTCTGTCTCAAACTAAAAAAATAAATTGGCCTGGGGATGCAGCCTAGTGGCAGAGCACTTGCAAAGCATGTGCAAGGCCCTGGGTTCAAGCTCCAAGTATTGAAAAAAAAAAGAAAGAAAGAAAAGAAAAGAAAGAGAAAAGAAAAAAAAAAAAAA
>VMDO01000178.1:0-238024 GCA_007922755.1 Pedetes capensis
ACAGATCTGTCCTAGAAGAGGTACAACCAGAGTGCTCCTTGGAAGCAAAAATGGCCAAACTGCATCTTACATATTTCGGACATGTAGTCAGGAGAGAACAATCCCTGGAGAAGGACATCATGTTTGGAAGAGTGGCAGGTCAACGCAAAAGAGGAAAACCCTCCACCAGATGGATTGACACAGTGTCTGCAACAATGGGTTTAAACATAAATAAGATGGTTTGCCTGGCACAGAATCGGCAAGTGTTTCGATCTGCTGTACATAGGGTCGCTATGAGTCGGACTCCCACTCGACGGCACCTAACAACAACAACAGATTGAAATGGTCAAAGGAATTCTTCCTATTCCCAGTCACTGGGGAGTTGTCTAAGCATATGTTGACTGCAAACATGGTCTGTAATCTTGCTTGGGAAATTCTCAGAGAAGCACAGGATTATAGAGGAGAAAATAAGGTTAAACTTGAAGGCCACATCCATCTTGACCCTAAGCATGTTTTATTGCTATATTTCTGTTTGAAATCTCTCTCAAAATATCTCCACACAGGCAGTCCTCACCACAGTTTTGTTGTTGATTGTTGTATCAAAATCATTACTCCTAGCCAGTGAGATTTAAACCAGCTCCCCGGGGTGAGGGCTGTTTTCCCTTCCTGTTGTTGTTGTTGTTAGGTGCCCTCGAGTGGGTATCCGACTCATAGCGACCCTCTGTACAACAGGGGAAACACTATTGTCAGTGCTTCTCTGCTGTTCATAGGGTTTTCAATGGCAGGTTGATTTTTGGGAGGGGGTTGCCAGGTCCTTTTCCCAAGCCTACAGCATCTGGTGTTCCCAGGGGGTCTCCCAATCCAGGTCCTAACCAGGCCCAACCCTGCTTAGCTTCCAAGCTCTGACGGAATCGGATGCCACAGGGCTACAGCTGCAGGCTTTCCCTTCCTATGTCCCCTTAATTTTCCTATCTTTCTATCCTGCCTCAGTACTGTCTGGGGTTTTGAGGCAGATTAGAAAGATAGGGAAATCTGGGGGACATGGAAAGGGAAAGAACTTTCCCCCCAGGATCTGGTTTGAAATCTCACCAGCTGAGAGTCGAGAACTTTGACATAACTCCCAAGAAGACTGCTGTGAGGCCTGCCTGCACAGACACATTATTTCTGAGAGATTTTAAATAATGAGCATGTTAAAATAGGTATAAGCCATGCTTAGAGTCAAAATGTAAGTAACCTTTCAGTTTCGCCTTCTCTGTAATTCTGTGCTGCTTTGAGACATGCCTGAGGCAACTCCCTTGTGAGTCTTTTCTTAACCCCTTACCATGTATAATCTCATTTTGCTAAACCTAAGTTCCTCCAAACCCTGCAGCCATAGCCCTATGGCATCCAATCCTGTCAGATTTCGGAAGCTAAGCAAGGTCAGGCCTGGTTAGTACTTGGATGGGAGACCGCCTGGGAATACTAGGTGCTGTAGGCTTGGGAGACGGACCTGACAACCCCCTTCCAGAAATCAATCCACCATTGAAAACCCTATAAACAGCAGAGAAGCACTGACAGTAGTGTTTAGCCTGTTGTACATAGGGTCGTTATGAGTCAGATACCAATTCAATGGCACCTAACAGCATCAAGTTCCTCCAGTAGAAAAATCCAAACAATGGAGCTTCTTTTGATCTTACTGGCACATCCCCAGCCTATGATGGGGCCTCATGTCACACTCGGGGGCCCAGAGCTAGGCACCCAGGACTGACATAACGTGGGGCTCACCCTAGGTTAAAGAAAACTGGAGGGAACTCATGTGCCACCTGCCTTTTAGGCTTCCTTCTCTTGGCTGTCTTGGTGGGGCCCCATCTGTGTCTTGGATGCCTAGCCCTCTCTCTGAGTGTCCATGTATTCTAAAGTGTGCACTTAATAAACTCTATAATCCCAGCGGCTTGGGAGCGGAGGCAGGAGGATCGCAAGTTCGAGACCAGAGGCAGTCTGTGTAACTTAGCGAGACCCTGTCTCAAAAAATAAAAAAACGGGCTGGGGGTGCAACTCAGTGGTCCAGCACTTACAGAGCATGCAAGTGTGAGGCCCTGGGTTCAATTGCCAGTACCGCAAAAATAAAATAAAATAAAATAAAAATAAATAAATAAACTCTATAACTTTTTTTCACTCTCCCTGGCTTATCATGAAATTCTTTTCTGCAGTGAAGCCAAGAATCCAGCTTAGCCTGAGTGGAGTCCCAATTAAGGGAACTCCCTAGGCTAGGTGTCCACACCAAGCTGTACCTCTCTGCTGTGCTGCCAGTGATAGTTTCAGCCATCCACTGGGGTCTTGGAGTGCATTTCCTGAGGATAAAGGGAAGCCGACTATAAATTCCACTTCCTGCCCTTTGGGGAGTGATGGTCCAGCAGAAGGAGAGTACCTGAGCACAGGGCAGTGCTAGAGATGCATCCATCACCCCTGAAAGCTTAGGCCATCGTTTTTTGCCTGGATTCACACGACAGCTTCCTCACCCCTCCTCTGCCTCTGCCTGGCTGGCCTGCTGGGATATTCTCCTTCGAGCCAGTGTGATCTTTGTAACATGGGGATCTGTCCACACCAGTCTTCTGATAAAAGCCCCTCAAGGATCAACCCCAAACCACTGCTTCTCTAGTTCTACTTCACCCCTGTTCAGTTTTCTACTCTTCATGCTGCCCCTGGCAAACCAAACTTGCAGGCAACATGAACTTCCTCAGTCCCCAGAACATAACATCCTCCATGGCGGCCATGGACCCTTGGTGGTTGCCATTTCTACTTCCTGAAATATTTTCTTCAGGGCTCAGCTCACTAATCATGTCATCTGGAAGCCTTCCTACCCTTGGCCTAATTGTTGTTGTTGTTAGGTGTCATTGAGTCAGGTCTGACTCATAGCGACCCTCATAGGGTTTTTAATGGCTGATTATTTCAGGTTTGCTTTAAGAGTGGATTGCCACATCCTTCTCCTGTCTTTGTGGTACAGGAGATCGAACCTGGGTCCTCAGAGAGTATGGAGCGGCACTCTACCCACTGAGCTAAACCCCAGCCAGTCGTCTAATTAGGTGCCCCTAATGACATTCTGCTAGTTCCCTGGACTTAACTGTTATCTCATAATCATCATAGCTGCCTCCACTCTTCCCACCTCACTTTCTAAGCTCATGTTGCCTCTCAGTGTCTCCCCAGCACCCAGCATGATACCTGGCTCAATAAACCATATTCTATAATAAATTCCTGTGCTAAACTAGGCTTCTCCAGGATACAGGTTATCTTAGGTGACTGAAGGTTTTCAGAAGGATCTCAGCAATGTGCAGGCAGCCATTCCAGCAACTCTCAGAGCTCCTGAGGGGAAATGACTTACTAAGAAAGCCTTCAGGAGCTAGGTGTGGTGGCGCAAATTTGTAATCCTAGCACTTGGGAGGTAGAGACAGGGAGGAGCCCTGCAAGCTCAAGGCCAACCTGGGCTGCATAGACCCTATCTCAAAAAAAAAAAAAAAAAAACCTTTCCTACAGGGGGAATCTTTGAGCTGAGTGTTGAAGGATGAATAGGTGTATGCCAAGGCCCAAGGCAGGGGAGGGGGTGTCACAGACCCACCTGAGACAATCGGCTGCTCACAGTTGTCACCTTCTGTTCAACATCCATGTTGTTGTTGTCAAGTCATGTATGACTCATAGAGACCCTCACAGGGTTTTCAATGGCAGATTGTTTCGGGGTTGCCACGTCCTTCTCCCAACTCAGGACCTCAGAGACTGTAGAGCGGCACTCTACCAACTGAGCTAAATCCCAGCCCTCAGTATCCATTGTTGTTGTTGTTGTTAGGTGCTGTCGAGTCGGTGTCCGACTCATAGCGACCCTCATAGGGTTTTCAATGGCTGACTGTTTCTGGTTTGCCTTGGGAGTGGATTGCCAGGCCCTTCTCCCATTTTTGCGGTGCTGGGAATTGAACTAGGGACCTCAGAGACTGCAGCGCAGCGCTCTACCAACTGAGCTAAATCCCAGCCCTCAGCATCCATAGCCTCCCCTTACCAGGAAAGGGTGAGAACGACATGTCTCCTGCCCTGTGTCCTCACTACCAAGTGTAGGTTACCATGAAAGCAGCTCCTGACTCTCGCTGGGGATAGAGTAGGTATGAGCAAGCAGGCCTAGAAATAACCCCACAACCTGCTTTTAGAGGTTTGGTCGTGTCTCCGATCAGCCGCTCCCTAGCACGTTCTCTCCGAAGCAAGTAGAATAGTCCTCTGAAGGAAGAATCCCCTGACTTTATCATTAGGCCCAGAAACAGAATCCTCCATTAACTGGGCACTGTGCATCATCCCCCCAGCTGAAGCTGACACTCAGGCAGGGACCTGGCTCACTCTGATTCTTCCAGCCCAGGAGGCAACAACAGAAGTGCTTACAAACCTTCCTAACCAACCTACCTTGAAAATCTCTTATTCCACAGATGAGAAAGAGATCTGTAACTTCCATTTTGGTAACTATGGAACCTTCTGTTGCAGATTTAGATAATGATATTTCCAGGGTTCACTGCAGCTGCAGAGCGTAGACTCATAATCGGTGTCCTTCAAATGCTAGCTCGCAGCCTCTGGACTACAGAGTATGGTTGACTTTCTTTGACACCACTTGTGCTGCATCAAAATACACTAAAGTAAATTCCAAACAAAATGAAGAGTGCAGGGACATTCCAGGCAGGGTGACAGCCAGCAGCAAAGCTCAAGAGTGAATTCACAATAACCCTTTTTTTAAGTTGGTATACCTTTGTTGTTGTTGTTAGGTGCCATCAAGTCAGTGTCTAACCCATAGTGACCCTATGTATAACAGACAAAACACTATTGTCATGCTTCTCTGCTAGTCATAGGGTTTTCAATGGCTGATTGTTCTTTGGGAGTGGATTGCTGGGTCCTTCTCCTAAGCCTACAGCACCTGGTATTCCCAGGCAGTCTTCCATCCAAGTACTAACCAGGGCCAACCCTGCTTAGCTTCCGAGATCTGACAGGATCGGTTGCCACAGTGGTACATCTGCAGGCTGGTATACACATTAAGCCCCTGTTAATAGACTCAGGAAATTTAAACGTCAGAGATTCTTTTATATTAAGGTTCATGTGAGTAACTTGATGTTTTTTCTACATCTGTACAATGGGAATCATAATAGTATCTGCTGCATATGTTTGGCCAGGAGGATTAAAAAAGAATACATAGAAGGGCTTAGCATGATGACTAATATGTTGTAGTCATATTATATGTATGTAGTAATATGTATGTCCAATAAGTATTATGCATGGTCTTTTTGTTTTTGTTTTCTGTTTGTTTTGCTGTACTTAGGGGTTGCATCCAGGGGATTGTACATAATTTGCAAGTGGTCTACCAATGGGCTTCCCCCACTAGCCCATTTTTAAGTTTTTATTTTGAGACAAGGTCTCACTGTTACCAAGGCCGCCTCTGTCCTTGAACTCATGATCTTCCCAGCTCCACCTCCCAAGTCACTGGGATTACAGACAGACACCACTGGACCCAGATTCCATGGTTCTTTTTATTCTAGTAGTAGTAGTGGTTGTTGTTATTGTTAATGCTAGGGTAGCAATAGTTGTTCTTCTGGGGCATAGCCGTGTATGTGGCTCATACCAGGTACTCAGTAAGTAACTATAGGAATGAATACATTTGGAAGTCTCTTAGCTTATTCTCATTCATTCAACAAATATGAATAAGACACCTGTATGTGCAGGGCACAGTGCTAGGCTCTGGGAATGAAGTAGAGAAGTCCACATGGCCTTCCCCTAAAAGAGCTTGGGGTGGGGGTCCCTGGAGAAGGTGGTGTCTGAGTCTGGGGAGGTGAGTAGGAGTTGCCCAGGTGCAGGTGGGCAGAGTGGGGAGGACAACCCCAGCCTCAGTGTGTTCAGAGGCCCCAAGTGAGACAGAACCTATCTTGCTCTGCACAGATCTGGGCAGGCAATTTAACATCACCGAAAGAAGCTTAGAGGTGACTGGAGACTACCATTACGTTTTGCATTTTCTCATATACAACTACACACACAAAAAAACCCACACACATTTTCTGACTGTAAAAGGTAGAAGTAGAAGAAAATGTTGTCATCAAATCTGGAGAATAGGGGATAGAAAGAAGTCTGTCTGTGTACTTGTCTCTCTGTTTCTGTCTTACGGTTTCTGTTAATGGGACTTATGCTGTTATCTAAGAATGGAGGCTTTCACTTGAGAGTTTCCAGTTCTTGCACCAATTTGACTAAACCCACTGAAGCCTCCAAGTCATGACTGCTTGTTCTTTTTGCTTGCACTCCAGTTGTCAACAGCAGTCTTGTGAAAGTTTGTTTGGGCTGAGACTGATGGAGGCTCCAGGTTGCATGTGGTTGTTGCAGGAGTGGGTGGGAAAGGAGGACTGAGAGGTTGAGCAAATGCTTTCATGAGCTTTGGGTTCACGTGCTCTGTTTATTCTCTGGAATGGGGTGCGAAGGGGCTGAAGGAGCATTCTCAGCACAATGGCAAGTCACAACGGAAGCCGTCAGTGAGAAGAAGCTGACCTCTGCACGCTTCAGTCAGCTTGGACATCCTTTGCATTGGGCCAGGCCTCCAGTATCAGGTTGGGTTCGTGCCAGGGTTCCTTTCACTGGGCATGGGCATATGAAGGTTCCGGTCATAGGTTAATTAATTCCCAGCAAGCTCTGGCTGTGGCAAGCCCAACCCTCAACTTAGATGTTACTACCAAAACATCCTAGGACTCATATGTCTACTCCCTCTGTTTACAAATAGGCTGACTGGACAATGGGATTTACTGAGTCCCTACTAAAAGCATGGCACCCTAACTAATGAGAAAAAGGAAGAGGGTGGGGGCTTAGATTTTTAATGGACTTTAAAGAGCTGAAGGGCTGGGATTTAGCTCAGTTGGTAGAGCGCTGCTCTGCAGTCTCTGAGGTCCTAAGTTCGATTCCCAGCACCACAAAAATGGGAGAAGGAGGTGGCAACCCACTCCCGAGGCAATCCCAAAACAATCAGCCATTGAAAACCCTGTAAGGGTCACTATGAGCCTGACACAACTGGAGGGTACCTAACAACAACAACAAATAGCTGACAGCACAGTTTCTCATCCTCAACTATCTTTATATTTTGAATTTTGTTGAGGGGTCTGTCCTGTGCTTTGTAGGATGTATAACTGCATCTCGGGCCCCTGCCCACTAGAGGCCAATAAGCATCCCTCCCTAAGCTATGACTGCAAAAGTGTCAGGTTCTTTCTGGGGTTTCTCTCTGCACTGTGGGTGGAAACAAGAGGTGGGTGCTCTGACACTGTACCCAGGGGCAAGGCTATGGCCAGAGAACAGAGCATCATGCACAGGATAAAAGGATAGGGGTTTATTCACACAGGAGGGGAAAGGAATGGAGGATTAGGGAGAGGGGAAAGGAGAAGTGGAGAAGGGAAGCGCTCAGCTGCTGTCTCTGTTGCTGGGACAGAGACTTCTGGGTGTCATTGCTCTTCCAGCTCGAAGGCTTTGCCACTTCAGGGGCCCTGTGCTTGACTCCCAGAGTCTTGCCTCTTGAAGCTGTCAGTCTGGATAGAGGTCAGGGTCAGATAGAGGTGGCAAGTGGGTTGAAGTATGATGAAGGCAGGTCAGAGGAAGGCTGAAGGCTAGGCTAGGCAGACAAGGAAATGGGCCTTAGGCCCTTAAGAAACCTCAAGGACCCAGTGAGCTTGTTGTCTTGGATGGTGTTCAGAATGGCTGCTGAACTCTGAGCTCCAGAGTTCATATGGCTTGACAGCCAGCCAATCAAGGGAACAGGGTTGGATCAGAAATGAGCCACTGGGCAGCAGGGGGACTTTAGATGTTACCATACCTTGGGTGCCATATTGGCCCAGTGGATGGGAGGGGGGAAGAGTGAGATACCTGGATGTATAGCAAAGGTGACCCATTGCTATCTTGTCCCATAAGATTCAATGGGAGCAAATTACCCAGATATAGGGTGAGGGGTCAGTCCTCCAAGTGGGCTAGATGAGCTCCTGAGACTGGCCATGTTTGGGGTACTCTCTATCCCCCTGGGAATTCCAACACAAAAGTATCTCCAGACACTGCCAGGTGTCCCTGATAGAGTACAAAATAGCCCCTGCTTGAGAATCACCCGCATACCATAGCTGGCACCATCCTGGACATTTTCGCACTTTCTCTTTCCTCTTTGAAAAGCCCTGAAGGAAGATGGTTTGAATATGAGAGGAGGAAATGTTAAGTGATTCCCCCATGTCCTATAGCCACTCATGGTGGGATTTGGACTTTAAACCGAGGTCTTTCTTATTCCTCTGCATCTCCAGACTGGCATACCGCACAACTCCAACCTCAAGGGAACATCAGAGCTGGTTGGAGAGTCGCGTGAGCTGTGTAACCTACCATGTGTTTATCGGAGAGCTCTGAGAGAGGCACCAGTGGGCAAGAGAGGTCAGGGAGCACATCCTGTAGAGCTCAGAGTGTTCTCTGCATGTTTGTTGGTAAACATATTGACTGGGGAAGTGAGTTTGGTGGGCGGCAGGAGGTAAGATTTGGACAGGAAGCGCTGCTTCCAGAAGGACTCTGTGTGAGTTCCAGCTCTATTACTCACTAGCTGTGAGCTAATTAGGTAATCTTGTGGCCCAGTTTCATTGCCTGAAAAAAAAAATGTTCCTAATAATGATACATGTGCTGGAGTTTAGCTCAGTTAGTAGAGTGCTGCTCTGCACTCTGAGGACCCAGGTTCCATCCCAGCACTACAAAAACAGGAGAAGGGCATGGCCATCCACTGGAGAAGCAATCTTGAAACAATCACCTATTGAAAACCCTATGAGGGTCTCCATGCGTTGGACTCGAATTGACGGCACCTAACAACCACCACAAAAACAATAATACATACTCTACTATAGTTTGGATGTTGAGTGGGACCCACAGGCCCATGTGCTAAAGGCTTGGTCCTCAAGATGTTGCTATGAGGAGGTATTGTGGACTTTTAGGAGGTGGGGTCCTCTGGGAGGTCCTTAGGTCATGGCGGGTGGTGTGAGACCCCAGCTGCTGCTGCTTTCTTTTTTTCTTCCTGGCATGAGTTGAGCAATTTGCTTCCCCATATGCACCCCAGTATTGCCATCTGATGTTCCCACCAAAGGACTAAAAGCAAAGGGTCTACCTCATTATGGACAGGAATCTCCAACACCATGAGCCAAAATTAACCTTTTCTCTTTATAAGTTAATTATCTCAAGTATTTTGTTATAGTGATGAAAACATGATTAGCATATATGCTAAGATCGTTGTAAGGATTTAGTGAGTTCAATGTAAAGGGCCTAGGACAGGACATGGCTCCAGCAAGTCATTAATAGATGCTAGGTATTTGATTCTGTTGGACTTCAAGTAGAGTTTAGAATTCATACAGTAAATAATAGCAGCTTTTGAATCAAAGTTTGCAAAGAGTTCCATAAGTACCACAATTCCCCATTCTGTATTCATGGCAATATCACAGCTGGTATCTTTGGATTGGCAGCCAGTCTCTGGCTCCATGCACTGTTCCCAGGATACTGGGGACAAATGTTCACCCCTTTGTGGGTGTCTTGAGGTGGGAGCATAGACAACATCTTCCCAACAGAGATTCACAGAGGGAAAGAGGCAGTGAGAGTATCTATCAAGACATCCATTCACATCCATCCATACAACCAACATTTACTGAGAGCCTTCTTAATTCAGAGCATCATGTTTCTATTAACTCCATCTGGAACACCAGTTAGTCACCATTCTGCCCATATGTCAGTCGAAAGTTTATTAGGTAGAAATGTTGTTTAGTTTCAGGACAATTCAAAGTTATTTATGTGGATTATTTCAAAATCCTGAGGTTTCTTCTCATGCTTTGCTTGGTGTCACTACTGGGCTTCGTATTTACCGGGATCTGAAGGCCTGGATGTGGTCAGGGATCTTCTCCTGGGAATTTCCGCTTTATTCCTCTCTCCAGCTTTTTATAACTACATAAGGTTTAGATCTGTTACCAAACACTTGTACAATTATGCCCAAGTTAATAGACTCAGGATAAATTGTCCTAATGGGAAAATATGTGCCCTCTGGAGTAATTTGGATCAAGGCTTTTCATTTTTTGTTTGTGTGTGATTCATTTGCCTTCCTAAAAATCATTTTGATGTCTGTTTCACTCATGAATCATCTATTGTTGATAAACAACACTCAATAAACCTCATTAAAAATCTTATCTTGATCTAAAAGTAGTTGACACTGGGAAAATGTTAACCATCCATGTCCCTTCTCATGGATGCTGAATCAAAAGAAACCATTGGATTTTAAGACTCTTTGATAAGAGGGCCATAGATATGACCAACTAGATCTTTGGCCAGAACATGCTAGAGAACCTCAGTTCAGCTCAATTTATCTTAGGGCATCACAAGACAATATGTTTGTATTCATTTATGCAGCAGACAAAGAAGACCTATGATATTCAGTGTCATATTCTAAATGAATAAAGTTTTCTAGTTAATAGTGGTGAATCTTGTTTGGATTCTTCAGCTCTCTGGGAGATAGATATGCACTTTCTGGATCAGAAAGTGAACTCTGTCCTCCGGTTCCTCTGCTGTACTGGAAAAGGATGGTTTCATTCCCCAGGTGATGTCAAATTGTGAAGGCTTGATTTTTTTACTTACTTTGGGCCAGTAATGATAAATACATTATTGTTGCAATGTTTCTTCCCTCTGAATAGCTAAAACCACTTAATGGAGGGAGAGTCTTCAGCCATGCCACCCTGGCGTCCACTCCCCTCTGATCTCAGAAATTAAGCAGGGTTGGGCCTGCTTAGTCCTGGGATGGGAGACTACCTGGGAATACCAAGTGTTGTAGGTTTGGGAGAGGGACCTGGCAGCCCACTTCCAAAACAGTCAGGTATAGAAAACCCTATGACCAGCAGAGAAGCACTGATAGAGTGCCCGGCATGGCACAGTGTTGGGGAATGTTTCATTCTATTGTACCTAGGGTCGCTATGAGTCGGATCCATCTGATGGGCACCTAAGAATAACAATGATGGGAGGTAGTGGTGTAGTGATTAAGCACACCCTTTTGAGTCAGCCTAAATGGGTTTGAATGGGGACTCCCAACATTTACTAGTTGTGTTACTTAACCTATTTGTGACTCAGTTTCTTTGTATTAGAATAAAGCTAATAATTATTCCCATTTCACAAGGCTGCTGCAAAAAATAATGCAATAGACAGTCTATATAAAATAGATTGGCCACAGTGGACAACATAATTATTTTAAGAGCATAATAATTCATAGCTTTAATATAATCATTAACTAATATGTGTGTGCCCACACAAAAAGCAATGCTTCCTATACATTTAAACAATATACATAAGCGAGTGAAACTATAAACTACACTTACTATCTGTTCAATATCCGAAGTTAGACATATTCTTAGAGGTACTCATCCCAATACAAAGGTCCAGTTTGGGGGATCAAGACATTCTCATGGCACCTTGTTCACGAGTTAGGGAACATAGAGGCTCAGGGTCTCTGCTCCTCCATTTGATGGAATAACTGAGAACAACGTAGTTCTAGAAGGGAGTGGAAGGAGTTCGTCAGCATAGCTTCTGCCTAAACATGCAAGACTCACTTGGGATGCCATCTGGTAAGGGAAGATGGCACAGTGATGTCAAATGAGACTATTCTAATGTTAAGTCAGTTCCCATTAGGAGAAGCAAGTCGCCTTTATGTCTGACCCAGATTTTAATGCTGTATTTTGAGTCTCTTACCTCTTCCATCCTCCGTAGAGATGATGAACAGCTGGTCAGTATCCTCTTTATAATAACCCTTCAAATAGGAGACGACGGTTAAGTTTGCCTTGAGGCATTTTTCAGTCCAGACTAAACAACTCCAAGTCCTTTAACCTTCCCTCATAGGTTCTATTTTCTGTCTCTTTCATCGTTTAGGTTCTCTCCTTTGGAACTTTTCCAGCGTCTCCACATCTTCCTTAAAATAAGCGACGTCAGACTGGATATACCCGCTTATAAGATTCTGTCTGCTACCAGATACTTTATTATGGGGTGGGGAGCAGTGGGAGTGCTTCCCTTTCATGTCAGACTCCCACCAATGTGAACATCTTAGTGTGGTGTTGCCTGTGTCTTATCAATACTGCAAGATGATTCCTACTGAGTGCATAATCTACTGTGATCTTCATCTCTGTCAGTTTTTCTTGACTCCAGACATGAAGCCATTTGTGCCTGTCCAGCTGATTATCACCCCCGAGGATGCTATTTTGTAGTCAGCCATCATACTAAACTCTAGACTGTCTTTCATGAACCATTTCCTTCATGTGTTGAGGCTACTTTGGATTTTCTTAACATATCAGCAGTTCCCACTCAAATTCATGCTATTTGTAGACTCTGGGTGTGCACAGAACAATATAAGTATTATTTAAACCAGATCCAGGATAAAATTGTAGAGCACATTTTAAGCCCCCCCTTTGTTTACGGAGCCATTGATCTCTTTTCCAGTCTGCAGTGGAGCCCGGGGAGGGAAAAGACAGACCAGATCCTATCTTGCTGGCTTGCTGATGAGAATGGCACATGCTTTCAAAAGCTTTCCTGAAATTAAGACATTATGCAGATGTGGTCAATTTTTCAATTCCCAGCACATACACACCCAAAACTGACCATAAGCAACAAAGGTGGATGGAGCAGAATATTTCTTTGCCTTATATTTGGAATCACAGATTATTCCTTTAAAGGGTTCTGATTTACACATCATAAATACTATACCATGTTGAAGGAATGGACAAAGTTTGAACCTGATGCATTAGGAAACCTTCCATAAAAACAGCACCCAGAAAAGGAAGAAAAGGAGCACCTCTGAAGTTATTAATAAAAATGATTCAATTTGAACTTAGTTGCTGTAAAACTTATCAAATGCTATGATACCCATAAAAGGGTATTCAGGAATCCACTAAGATGTCCACCCCACAGCAGAAGAGCAGGAAAAGGGAAGCGGGGAAGAGCTGACATTCATTATAATATCTGTAAGCCAGGCACTTTATCTATCAGACCTCTGATACGCTTGGCTTTTTCTGAAATCATCAGCCTCACTTGCTTCCACCCAGGAACCGAGGTCTTTTGCATCCTGGTTTGCACAGCTGGTCTCCCTGTGCCAAGCAAGGGTTCCCCTCAACTCCACCAGGTGGTGTTGGCTGCAGTGCTCACACCTAGAGATAAAATTTATCCTGAGGGTTTGTCCCCCTCTTCTGCTTCCAAAGGAGGAATGCCACAGCCTGGCACTCCTGCCTGTTTCCAGATTTGCTCTTGTGCTGACCTGAATGAAGCAAATGGGGGTGGTTTCAGGACTGGTGATTAGGATGGTTATTTACCCTGTGCTCTTGGGCAGGTTTCCAGCCAGGACTTGACATGGGTTGGCCCCTCCTAGGCTCTAATTACCCACTCCAGCAGCAGGCATGGTACTGGGAATGCAGCCTTCTTTGGTCTCTTCCATTATAATTAATTATAATTAATTGCTTCGATTTCCACCAGATCTGTCGCAAACCTGATTTGCTTTCAGGGGCTGCAGGATGTCTAGGAAGAGAACCATAGCTTGGAAACAGGGGCGGAGTGGGACTGGGACAACATTTTGGTACAAAATCAAGGCGTTTGAGGGTGTGTGCCTGTCTCTGCAAGTCCCAGGAGGGAGGCACAAGGCTAGAGTGAGTTTGTTTGTCCTGAGATCCCTGCCATTTAGCCCCAGGAGCTCTCCAGACCCCTAGCTCAGCTCCCCCTGGGATCTGCCCCCTGGAGCCTTTCCAAAGCCAGGTGAAAGTGTTTTAAGAATTTCCTTAATGGTTTGAGGTTTGGTACAACGATGCTTTCACTTTTCAACAAGTTAGGAATGGAAACATGGAATAAAATACAATCTAAGTTATGCAAAGCAATGAAATGATGTGGGGTGGTCCCCTCCGCTCAGCCAACCCCCTCTCCTGCTTTAAGAAAAGTAAACACTCTTTTCCTGTCTTATTTGTATTCCCATTAATTTAAGACAGGAAGCCTTCAGTGGGTGTGATGTAAACATTTTGGCCTCGTAGGTCGGGCTTCCTCATCAGTTCGCAGATGGAGAGATGGCTGCTCAGCCCAAGCCCTTGGGGAAGACTCCTTGACTGAACCCCAGAGAAGGTGGGAGTGGCAGGCGAGAGGGAGAAGGTATAAAGGAAATGCTTGAGTTGTGCAGTCAATGGCGATTGTGATTCAGGGGTGGTGAAATTGGTCACTCCAGCAGAAAGGACCCGGCGATGTCTGGAAAGTTCCCTGACATCCTGCCGGGTGTGATAGCTGTGACTTGACTTACCCCTCTCGCCCTGTCCACCCCACCCCACCCCCTCCGCCCTTAAGAACCCAAGCTTCTGCTGATTGTGAAACGGAGTGGTTATGAAATGAGTGATGTTACGGAGGTGGAGCTTCTGAGGGTGGTTCCGAGGGAGAACTTTGGGTCAGGGCTGGGGGCCCCGGAGAACCGGGGAGGGCGTCTTCTCCTTCCATCCTGCTCCCGCTTTGGCGCAGGAAGCTCCTGAGCACTGGGTGTAAACAAAAGTGTCTGAAAGAGAAACTCCAAACTCCTCCATCCTCCCCGGGGCGGTTTCCTTTTCCCTGCGAGAGGCGGGGAGGGCCCGGGGAGGGGATTCTGGAATGCGGTGGAGTTTTGACAAGTGAGCCCGGAGCGCCGTGCCGCCTTGCGATTGCATTACAGTCTTTTCATAACCTCCTCCACCGGGCCGGGGCGGGAGGATCCTCCCGCAGGTCCCTCGCCAACGAGAGCAGCGTTGGGGAAGTCCTGCGGGAGCCGCGCTCCGCAAGGACCGCCGTGGAGCCCTGGCGAGGGCCGCGTCCCGGGCGGGGACCCAGCCCTGCCCCAGCCCTGCCCGGCCGCGCCCGCGGGCTGCGCGCAGGTGATTAGGCTAATGCGCGGCGCCTGGGGGCTGCGGAACCCGGCCGAGCGGATTACCCCGCGGCCAGCTGCGCGGCACCGAGGCTGCGAGGAAGCCCCGCGAAGAGGGAGGAGGACGCTTCCATAGGTGACTTCAGAACCGCAGGTAGGAATCCGCCTAACAGACAAAACCTTCGGGCTTCCCGATATGATCTGGGTTGGGGCGCAGACTGAGGCCGAATCCATAAAGGCGGGGGTGTAGCCACCGCCTGCGAAGGAGGGAGCTGGACCTGCCGCCTGCTGCGCTCGCCCCGCGGGTCACTTGGGCGTTTTGTTTTTGACCTGGCGCGTTTGCGTGCTTGGAGCTGGTGTGTGTTCCTCGGGAGGAGCGACTTAGACCTGGACGGAAGGAGGCGCCGTGTGCGTGCGGGATGGGCAGGGAAGGTGGGAGCGCCCGAGTAAGACGCCTTTTGTAAGGGGTGCTGTGGAAAGCACGAGGTTTGGCGGGGAGGGGTCAGCCAGCAATTCGGGCACCTGTCGTACTGTCCTTAGCCCTTGCTTCTCCGCGTGGCCAGGAGGTCAGCAAATCCTGGGGCAGAGCAAAGCTGTGTCCTCCACCGGTGGGATCTGTATTGATGACCCCCCCATGAGGTTGCCAACTCCTTCGGGGACAGATCTGTGCCCCAAACTACTAACCAGTCTGCCTGGACAGCAGCCCCACCCCTGATTCTATTGATTGGAGTACCCACAAATCAAAAGGAAGGATGCTTGGGAAGAAAGTGGCCTTTTCTATCATGCAGCCCCTCTCCTAGGCAGTTTACAAACACTAGGAGTGAAATGAAGTCTTGTCTTAGGAGATGGAGGGAAAGGAGATTCCTTCAGCTGTCATCCTGAGAGAAAAAGACTATGTAAATAAACAGTGGGTGCTTTTCATAAAAATGGGTCAAGCTGAGCATGCTATAACCGGGAGAGCATAAATTCTGTGAATAATACAGAGGTATCTTTGTTGTTGTTAGGTGCCATTGAGTGGGGTCCGACTCATAGTGACCCTTTGTACAACAGAACGAAAACTCTCCCCGACACTGTCCCATGCCTAGCACTATGTCAGTGCTTCTCTGCTGTTCCTAAGGTTTTCAGTGGCTGATTGTCTTGGGAGTGGGCTGCTAGGTCCTTCTCTCATTTTTTAAATACGCAAAATATAGTACTATGGTTGTTTTGCAACTCTAAATTCACACTGCAGCTGAAGTTAAAAAAAAAAAAAGTTCTCAGATGGGGCCACAGTCAGAAGAAATGGAAATAGGGCGCAGGGGGGAGTGACTGGGGAAACCAGTATGAACTAAACACCTGAGGCTCTGAGTGTACCACCTACACTGCTGGGGATAACTGTCCCAAAGACCTCCATATGCCACCTCCCCACCATCCATGATGAAAGGAACACAGTGCGAGAGGAGCAGAGTTACCAAACACTGCCTTTCTACCTACGCCATGCTGTGCCTCTAACCCCCTATTCCTGCTGATTTTTGTAAGCTCCGGGCGCTCCAGGTAGCTCACACTTTGGAGTTTCCTTGAAGGGACCCTGTTCCACCTTCTCTCCTGAGACATCACCGTGTCTCCTCATTTGCACTGCCATGCCCCCCTCTCCCCAGTACTTGGGGGCTGAACCCAGGGCCTCTTGCATACTTTGAAAGTGCTCTACCACTGAGCTGCACCATCAGCCCCTTTTTTATTTTTTGTCTTGAGACAGGGTCTCCCTAAATTGCAGGGGCTGCCTCTGGCCTCCAATTTGCGATCCTCCTGCCTCAGTCTCCTGAGTCCCTGGAATTACAGGTGTGAGCCACCCCACCTGGCCTGCATTGCCATGTTTCTCTGCCCTGCCTTCTTCATCAAGACTTTGGTTTCACAGAGCTTTGCCCCAGCACCTGTGGCTCTGCCCTCCAGGGAATGGAAGCTGCAGGTGCTGCTTTGGAATCTCTTCTTGACTCTTGCTCGGCTTCTCATTCTAGCATCCAGCCTTAGCCTGAGCGACCCTTCTTCCTCGCTCTCTCAAAAGTACACATGTATGTAATTTTAAAAGTCAAATCTTTCTGTAAGGCTAATAACTAGGGTTAGCAGTTACTTCCCCTACCCCTCACCAACCTCAATTCCTGTGCCCCCACTTCCAACTCTTCGTACTTATTTCTAAATGACAAGTGCTCCCTACCCCCTGGCTCATCTCTCTTACTGGCTCTGCTCTGGATTTGGTTTTCTTAATGCTGGCTACATGGCCACCATCACAGGGTGCCATTTTGTCTGCATATTGGGGATTTATTCTGCCTCTTATATGGTATCCCCTGTCCTTTAATGCTCATTGCTTTTTTGTTTATTTTGCATTCTCTTCCTGGTAAAACACATCTTCCAGAATTTTCTGGAAAAAAAAACACATGGGAGGTAACTTTTGAGCTCTTCCAAGGTTGACTGACAGGTTGGACAGGGTATGAACTCCATGTTGGAAGTCTATTTCCCTTTGAATTTGGGCAAGCATTGCCCTTCCACGTTTCAATATTGCTGTTCAGATGTCAGTTGTTACTCTAGTTCTTCTCGTCTGGAAGTTTTTAGGATTTCCTCCTTGTCCCTTGTGAAATTTCACTATAATATGCCTTGGGTGGGAGGCTTTTTCCATTCCAGTGGGGTTTCACATTGTGGAAACTGCCCTTCAGAACAGTTTTCTAAGGAGTTTTTTTGGTTTTGTTTTTTAATAAGATTTCCCTTCCCTGCTTCTGGAACACCTCGTAAGTGATTCAGTCTAGAGACTGAATCTCTAGATTTCTTTTTCTATTACATTTTCTATTTCCCTTTTTATAAATTCCACTTCCTAGGAAATTTCCTCATTTTATCTTCCAAGACATATATTTAATTTTAAGTCTACCGTCAGATTTCTAACTCCCAAGAGCTCCTTAACATTCTGAGATTTTCTTATAACCTCCTGTAATTGTTTTGTGGATGAAAAGCTTCTCGACTCTGCAGATCTCATTACCGTTTCTTTGAAGTACTTCTCTCCTCCCTGCATTGTTTCTGTTTCCTCTGATTTCCCCTCAGTTTTGTTTGGTTTTGTTTGTTAATCTCTTCCGTGTTAAAGGCTTTCCTCAAATTTCTGATGGTCCATGACCTAATGCTAATTGGAAGGTCTGCATGGATGGAGTTTCCACCCAGGAATATTTCCTTCTTACCAAGGAGCCCCAGAGCAGTGTTTCAGAATCTAGAACAATACCTGGCACACATAAACTTCCCATATGTATTTGCAAAGTAACTGAATGACATTCAGTTTTGCCAATTCCTAGGCAGTAGAGAGGGCTGGGATTTAGCTCAGTTGGTAGAGCACCATTCTGCAGTCTCTGAGGTCCTGGTTTCAATTCCCAGCACCGCTAAAATGGGAGAAGGATGTTGCAATCTACTCCCATGGCAATCCCGAAATAATCAGCCATTGAAAACCCTATGAGGGCCCTGTGAGTCAGACAAGATTGGACAGCGCCTAACAACAACAACAGGTAGTAGAGATTATTGAAGGCTCTGCAGGTGTCTTGAATGTGTGGCTAGAATGGAGGATCTCCAGGATTAGCTTGCTAGTGGCTTCATCGGAGTCCTCCCCTCATTAGTGGGAGGTGTTTCCTCTCTGGGGAAGCTGCCCAGGTGAAACATCTGAGAGACAGAATTAGTTGGCTGTGGCATTCTGGGAACCAGATGGAGAGAAAAGCAGGAGTCTAACCTCGAGTTCCCCTCCCCACCTCCCCTATCCTGTTTTCTGAGCAACGCCCCTTCTCTCAGCCACAACCTGATTTCTCCTCGTGCAGAGCGGCTCTGATTCAGCAGAGCAAAAGGGTACAGAATGCAGACCCTTGCCTGGGGTCTAAGAACTAAGGGAGATGATGGCGGGGGGGTCTGATGGCTTCATCCACAGTCCTCCTGCTTTGAGGGGTCGCCCTGCCTGTTCAGTGCCGGGTGCTCCCAATTCTGGGGGCTCTCAGGCTCTGGTCATGAATTCCAGGCTTCCTGCACCGCTGTACTAAGCTTCAGCTTCCTCTGACCTGTGGAGTCAGATACCACTAGTTTCTGTGCTTTCCAGCTCCCAAATTTTTGTTGCAATCGTTTCTTCTCCAGTTTTGTCTTTGAGAGTTTAGCTCCCCTCACTTCCTCCAAACCTTAAAGTCCCTTCAGTCCATCATTTTTACTAGCAAGGGAGTCTCCCTGCCTGATACACCCACTTTTGCCCAGGAGCTACCCTCTCAGTTCTTCCTGCTGCATTTCTGCCCTGGTACTGCAGGGGCCACTTGGGACAGCCTTGCAAATAGGCCCCATTGCACATTCTACTGTTATCTGGGCTGTGGTACTTAACACTGCCCCAGGCTCTGAAGAGAGAGGTTGGTGGGCATTGCTAACGACATGTTAAAGCCTTCTCTGTTAAGGGTCATGTGGCTGGTTACATATGGAGTATCCATCTGGCACAGGGCATTTCTGAATGCTGCTGTGGCTTTTAGGTTCTATCTGCGCATATAAGTGGATAGTACATAAACTTCGTTGGCCCTCACCAGCAGCCCCTTCAGTGGCAGAGTGGTTGTGTGGACTTGGAAGCATTGTTCTCTGAGATGATCAGCCTGTTCAGGTCAAGGTACCTCCACCCCACGCCCCTGAGACAAGGGAAGGAAAGAATCTGCAATATACTCTGGGCAATGAATGTGAAGGCAAGTCTGTTGCAGGGTTTTTTACGGGATGGTTTACTCATTCCTAAGGAAAAGATGGCCTCTGGGCTTTCTCTGGACCTTGCTGTCTGGAACGGCTACTGGCCCATTGCCTCCAACCATAGGATGGAGCCAACATGAGACAGAGCCAGCACAGGTTGTAGAGGGCCCCGCCTTTCCTCCTCTCTTCCTGTCCTGTTTAAGCCATTTTGAGTCAGGGTTTGGTATTATTTGCTGCCAAACTGATACAGGTGGAGATTTATTTATGCATCACCTCCTCCCCCAAAAGAACTAAGGAAACCATAGCTCACTCAGGTCTGAGTGGCCTGATTCCTCATTGGATTCTTATTTTGATTCCAAGTAGGATTCCTCTCGATGCTGTCTTCTAGGCAGATGAAAGTAATTCTATTCTCTTCCAACTTCAAAGGTAGGAATGACTGCTGAGACATTTAAGGGAGGAAAAGGAGGTTCTTTGCTTTGGAGATTGCTAGCTGATCCCAGCGTGAGACCATCCTGGGCTATCCCCAAAGTGAAGACTGTTCACACAAAGCCAAGCACTTGTATTCACTCACTGCGGGCTACACGTTTGTTATTGTTTTCCCTGTCTTCCATCCTTTGTCTTTGTGCATCCCAGACTATGGGAAGCTCTGAAGATGAAATCAACTCTGGAAGTGCTCAGTGATGTCAGGAAGACCAGAACGCAGGAGAAAGTAGACTTTGGATCCTGTGTTTCCTGGTTGGATTCAAGTGGTGTCGATGCACTCTATGAATGAAAGTCCCGCCTGAGTGGTTCCATTCCTGATACAGTGTTTTAGCTTGAAGCGAAGCACTTATTTGTCCTGAGCATTATGCCATCATTGTCCTCTTTACATAACACTGTCTTTTACTAAACCAAGACTTTAAGGAGGAGTGCTTCATGTGATAATACAGCTAAGATTTATATGAGCCTTACTGTCTGCCAAGCACTGTTATAAGCATCACGTGTATGAGGTTATTTCATCCTTACAAGGACCCTGTTGTTCTTATTAAGTGACATCAAGTTGGATCTGACTCACAGTGACCCTGTGTACAACAGAATGAATCACTAACTCAACACTAAGCCATCCACATGATTTTTTTATATGTGAGCCCGATGTTGCATGCACTGTTTTTCTCATTTGGAGTTATCCTACATCAACAACTGGAGGTCACAGGGGTTTTACTCTGTTCCCACCATTAAGGTAAACTCTGCTTTGAGGTGGCAACTCTTTTCCAGTCATCCTTTGAATGTCTTCTGCCTGGGGGGAGCACCCACTATCGACAGTGCTTCTCTGCTGTTGATAGGGTTTTCAATCGGTAATTGTTTCAGGAGTGGGCTGCCGGGTTCTCCTCCCTAGTCTTGGTCTGGATGCTCAGCTGAAACCTGTCTACTATGAGTGGCCCTGCTGATATCTGAAATACCAGTGGCATAGCTTTCAGCATCAGAGCAACACACAAGCCCCCATCACATGACGTGCTGACAGACACATGAGGGACAAGGACTAGGAAGAGGTTATTATCTATCTCCCCTTTACAAGAGAGCTCACTGGGACTCACAGCATTTAGAGAAATTGTTCAAGGTTGTTCACTTTTCAGTGATGGAGCAGAGATTGAAATGTCACTGGTCCAGTGCCAGAGCCCATTCTATACTAGTGCCTACCTTGCACTATATAATTCTTCATGTCTTGACTACTTATATACCATCTGTGGTATATACCAGGAATTCAGACATTATTATAAATAAGTAAACACCAAGATTTTTCATGTTAGTATAGACTCATCTTTTATTAGTGTTTTAATTGCATGTATTTATGGAGTAGTTGTTGTTAGGTGCCATCGAGTTGGTACGGCTACAGGCTATTTACGGAGTACAGAGTAAGAATTCAGTTCAGATATACAGTGTGCCAACAACAATTATCAAATCAGGATAGTTAACTATTCTACTCATTAAACATTTAAAAATTTTTGATTAACATGCAATGATAATTGTACTTATTTATGAGGTGTAAAATGATTTTTAAAAATTGCATACAGTATACTGAGATTCATTATGGGATTTTCATACAGGTGCATCCTGTATTTTGCCCTTGTTCTCTCCCTCTTTACCCCACTATGTTGCCCCCCAACCCATCCTGGTTGTCCCATCTCCCTCCTCCTCCCACTACAGACTCATTCATTTTAATGTCAGCATATTTCCCCATAGAGTCACAGGACCATGATTTATACAACTCTTCGTCCAGGACTGGACATATAAGTAGTATGGGTTAAAGTATCTGAAGCCATCCTGAGAAATCTCAGCCATGTGGTTTCTAATTGGGAGATGGGCATGAGGCGTTTTATTTTTAATTCTCTTCCATCTTGGACCTCATGCTTCTCTCTACCCTCACCCCTCATCTTTAGGACAAATCCTAATCTTTTGTCTCATTGCCATCAGTAAACTCCTGCACAAAAACAGATGGCATTTGGGAGATGCTGATACCTTTGGAATGTTTTCCAGGGGTCCCTGTTGAAGGTTAAGCATTAGTGGGCAGAGAATTACCATTTGAAATGGGGGTCCCTGAAATATTGCCCACCAAGTGCCATTATGCAGGTGGTTTCTCATAACAGGTCTTATTACACTTTGGACTCTAGAGGTCATATCTCTTTCATTCATTAAGACCTTTCGGCTGACCTGAGATTCTTGTTTTAGTTGCCAAGTGATAGAAAGTAGAAATGAAAAAATACATTAGAGTGCCAATTTTGGAGTTTGTTTTATCTTTGGAAATTGGGAGAATTTGCAGGGATTAGAGGATAAACGAAAACTTATGAGACAATTTGTCTAGTTTGTAAGATGTCTTTTTCTTTCTTTCTTTTTTTTTTTTTTTTTTTTGGTGTGGTAATTGGGTGCTGAACCCAGGGCCCGAGGGCCTCACACGTCCTTAGCAAGCACTCTACCACTGTGCTGCACCTCCAGCCCCCTTTTCATTTTTTTATCTTGATACAGGTCTTGCCAAGTTATGCAGGCTGCCTCTGGCCTCGAAGGTAGGATCCTCTAGCCTCCACCTCATGAGTTGCTGGGATTACAAGCATGTGCCACCACACCTGGCTGGGCTGTCCTCTTTAACAGCTTCACTTTTTAGGCCTTTTGTGAACAAATGTGCCATGCTTTAAAGAGTATCAATGTCCTGAAGAAGTTATTTGGACTCAAAATTCCCACTTTGATAAGTGCATCTGAAATATGCTTAAAGACTTTATTTCCATCTAGATTAATCTTATAGAAGAACCCTTTTGTAGAACATATAATCCTTTTTAAAAATTCAGAAATATATTTGTCCCAAATATATCTCAGATCTGTGTGTGTGAGAGAGAGAACACACATGCGTTGTGTCAACTTGTGTCACTGTGATGTTACCTGACAGTTAAGGAAAGGAAGATTTACTTTGGCTCATGGTGTCCGAGGGTCTCAGGCCACGTCTATGACCTATAGCATACAGATTCCCTTCCCTTCTGCTTCTGGTTGAGTTCACCCAGTGGGTTCAGCCAATGGAAGGCACTGGCAGGAGATCAGAAGGCAAGAGGACAGAGTGTTGGTGTATTTGTTATTCCCCTCACTGTCCTTGCAGCCTCGCCAAGGTTCTGACGAGACAACTCTTCAAAGCTGTCAAGGCACAGCTCACTTTCACGCCTCCTTCTCCCACATAGTCCAATAATGGCAGGGAAAGCATGAAGGAGCAGGGGCAGGAGCATGTGGCGGAGGAGAGTTCTTCACATCATGGCAGACAGGAACAGAGAGTCTGACTGGAATCAGGAGCTGGGTAAAACCTTTAAAGGCCCACTGTCAGGGACCTGCTTCTTCCAGGCAGACCCCATCTACCAAAGGCCTACAGACTCCCCAAGCAGCACCACCTACTAGGGGTCAATCATTCAAACATAGCCTTGGGGGACATTTATATTCAAACCATCACAGTGTGTGTATATTCTTGTCAACCCCTCCACCCCACCCCTCAATTCATTAGCTGCCTTCCTCTATACAAAAGAGGATCATGTCTATGACCTATAGCATACAAATTCCCTTCCCTTCCACTTCTGGTTGAGTTCACCCAGTGGGTTCAACCAATGGAAGGCACTGGCAGGAGATCAGAAGGCAGGAGGAGAGAGTGTTGGGGTATTTATCATCCCCCTCACTGTCCTCGTAACCTAGCCAAGGTTCTGACGAGAGATCTCTTCAGAGCTGTCAAGGCACAGCTAGCTCACTTTCATGCCTCCTTCTCCCACATAGTCCAATAATGCTGTTTCCTCCCCTTGCCTTTAAGATTCAGAGGTGGTAATAATTCCCTGCCATTGCTAGCCCCTGGGTGCTGCACCCTGCCTGACTCCTGCCTGCACGTCTGCAGATCATTCCTACATAAAACTCCTCACTTCATCCTCTGAGCATGCTTCACACTTCTGATTCCTGCCAGACCCTCAGTGACAGAGACAATGTCCATCTCTTTCATATATGTGTGTGTGTATATACATATATATATACATATATACATATATATACATATATACATATACATATATATATATATATTTTTTTTTTCTTTGCAGAGCTGGACATTAAACCCAGGACCTCGGTGCATGCTAAGCAAGCACTCTACCAAATGAGCTAAACCCTCAGCCATCCCTCTTTTTTGTTTGTATAATCTTGTCAAGTCTCATGCTACCATGTCCGTAACATTGACTTCACCACATCCAAATTGAAACTGCATCTTGTCTGAAAGTTGGCATCTTTTTCCTGTGTCTGTTCTATATTCTGTTAGATTACTAGCCTCAGGTGTGGTGGGGGGTTAGAAGGATTCTTGTGTCCTCTTCTTACAATCACATTAATCCCACTCAAAATACTGCCCCGGCTTAGAATATACTTATTCCATCACTCTTGCAACTTTCTGAAGTAGTTCTGCAAATCCTTTTCATAAGTGTCTTTAGCTCCATCCTCCATCATAACAGTGTTCCATGTCACGTCATTTCTGGTACGTCAGTTTCTGTCAAATAAAAACATTAGGGTGGTCCTCTTCTACCTTATTCACTGTATCTGGCGCCATGCAACTTATGGCTTTTTCCCAAAGTCAAAATGACCATTAAAAGTAACCATTTGGAATGGATTCAAGACATCAAGGCAGCCATGACAGTATAACTAAAGACATGAAGGAGGACTTCCAGAATCCCTTCAGAAAGTGGTGAGAATGGTGCAATACGTGTGTTAGAAGTCAGGAGGAGCATATGGAGAGGTAATGGCAGTGTGTTTTTTACTGTAAAATTTTTAAAAAATTTAATCACTCATCGTACCTTTTGAACGTACCTCGAATGTGAATATCATGTGGCTGTGTTAATGAATTTTCATAACCTTCACTTCCATCCTTATCAGTGCTGCCTCATTCATTTACAAGGTAAACAAGGACCAAGTGCCAGTTAGAGGTAGCTCACTGTGCTAGGTATTAGTACTCAACGCTTTTTTTCAGCATCAGGAATCTCTTAATGGACTGAAGTACTGGAATTTTCAAGCTAGAAGGAAACTCGGAATGTATCTAATCCAGTTTTATTTTTTCAAGGTAAAACTCAGGCTGAGAGGTTCCAGGCTTTGTCTAAAACACATATAGTGGATGGTAGGGATGGTACCTGAACTGGGCGTCCTGATTCCCTTGCCAGATTCCTTTTCCTCTCTTTCTCCAGTCACACCACCTGGTCATCTCCTAGGTGCTTTCTGGTGCAACTAACCTCTACCATGTGTCCTTTAAGAAGCCCCTCTGCTGCCCCTATCACTGGCTTCTGTAGTGCAAATGCAACCCAGACAGTCATGTGCTGAGCTCATAAAAGGGCCCTAATGGGATGCAGACGGTGGATTCCAATCCAGGCTCCGCTGTTGGCCCCACATGCACACAGCGAGGGGAACATTCAGACCAACGCACAGCTGTTCTTGGTCGTGGCTCTCCACCAACTTGGAGCAACATTTTATATGTGTGTGTGAGGTGCTGGGGTTTGGTTGGGTGAGTTATAGGTTCTGTGGTTATGGGAGCCAGAGCCTCTGCACTCATCTACAGGAGGTATGGCCTCCTTCCAGCCAGGCCAGCGCTGCTGCTGGCTGAGGCTTTCCCTAAGGATTATTTTTAATTTTTTAATTTTTAATTTTTATTTGTTTGCAGTACTGAGGGTTGAACCCAGGGCCTTGCACTTGCATGCTTTGCAAATGCTGGACCACTGAGCTGCACTCCCAGCCCATTTTTTCTACTTTTTTTGAGACAAGGTCTCTCTAAATTACATAGACTGCCTCTGGTCTCGAACTTGCAATCCTCCTGCCTCCGCGTCTGAGCCGCTGGGATTACAGGCGTGTGCCCCCATGCCCAGCCCTGAAGGATGTTTGCTGATACGTGCATGGGGACCAGTGCTGCATGGTAATGACAACTTTTCGTGAATCTACTTAGTGTAAGGATCAGCCTGTAAGGTGTTCCCTACAAAACCAAAGCCTGTGGCTCCACTGAATTCACAGCTGGAAGATGGTTTAGGGTGGACAAGAAAAAGCCTTTCCTCAAAGAGTAGAAACAAAGCAAATTAGGTAGGCTGCCGAGAGCAAGCTTTGGGCTCTGTGCAGTAAGATCAATGCCCCTAGTTAGTGTTCCAGGCTCTGTGTGCTGTGGTCTTTCATATGTCCGAGTCAACCAGGGGCCTGATGAATTGTGGCCGCATGGCTATGACGTGGGTCTAGGAAGATTAGGGAAAGGATGGAGGGTTGGTAGCTTTTACTGAGTCCCTGTTACTTATCACACAGTGCTGGGATTTTAACTGGAAGATCTCACCCTGTAATATGTCAGTGTTCTCATTTTGCAGATCTGGACCCTGGCTCAGAGCCCTGTGACACACTCAGAGTTATATAGGTGGTGTGAGGTGGCTTATCACAAACTCAGTTCTGACTCCACAAATAAAACTGTGTCAATCAGTGAAGTAGCATGTTCCAATCCCTGCTGTCCCACATGACTGTGGGCAAAGTCAATTAGCATCCCTGCCTTGGTTTTCTCAACTGTATAGTGGGGATGAGGTTTGTCACCCCCTCATAAGTTCGTGATGAGAATTAAATGAGGTATGATAGCACATAAAATGTTTAATACTGTCCTGGGCACATAAGCTGTAATAAAATATAACTCCTGGGCCCCTTGAGCTGGGCTTCCTGCTTCTCCCTTCTCTAGTGTTCTTTGTCGCTTTGGTGCCAACTATTAAGGTCCCTGAATCAGTTTCCTCATTCATAAGATGAAGGCTTGAGTTAAAGATCATTTTCCTTAGAGGGAAAAAACCTAAGGAGGATGAAGCAAGTTCATGCCATAACTATCAACCTTCCAAACATGCTCGGTCCGTTACTTTAGGACATAATCCATTCATGTCTACTGGTAAGAATCTAGACTTGATCACTTGCCCTGCAGTAACCTTCTCTGTCTCTAGCTTGTCCATTTTCTGTTGCTATATCAGAGTACCTGAGACTGAATCAAAGGAAGAGGCTGGCAACTCCAAGATGGAGTAGCCACATCAAGCAAGGGCCTTAGGTTTCCTAGCCTTCGTGACTCACGGTCCCTGCTAGTGTGCTTTCATTACCACCATCATCATCAGTCTTTTTCCCCTTTCCATCCTTCCTGCTGCCCATTGAAGAGAAATTTATTGGCAGTTGTTGTTGTTGTTAGGTGCCCTCGAGTGGGTATCCGACTCAGTGACCCTCATAGGGTTTTCAATGGCTGACTGTTTCGGGGTTGCCTTGGGAGTGGATTGCCAGGTCCTTCTCCCATTTTTGCGGTGCTGGGAATTGAACTTGGGACCTCAGAGACTGCAGCGCAACGCTCTACCAACTGAGCTAAATCCCAGCCCTTATTGGCAGTCGTGAGCATTATTTGCAGCTTGAAGTAGTGCTCATTGTTTCTTTCCCCTTCAGTCAGTGACATAAGTAACAGGTATTCCTGTGGTGCTTCCAAGGTATTTAGGCCCTTTTTCAGACCAGAAAATTCTCTGTATCTCTACTCACACTGCTGTTGGCAGTGCTTTCTAGCAATGGTAGGGCTGAGCTCAGATTCTAATTCCTGATGCCACTTGGGCGGGGCATTGGGGGCAGAATGGGTGCGTCCAGCCCCTTCAGAAAGTAGTGATGACATCGTGAGGATTCATGGCCATGTAGGCCCCCAGGAGTTGGCTGTCTGCAGATATTCCTCTACCCTTAACAGCATCGTACCAGACTGCACAGATGATTTTAAAAAAGAAACGAAGGAAGAAAGGCAGCCAGTGGCCCTCAGCCTCACTTGGCTCAGGGCTGCACCCATCTGCCCTGTGAGAGAGGCACCTTTTTCTGGATCCTCTGCACCCAACATTTTGGATTCTTCTGGAGTCCCCCTATCTACCCTGAGAAAGTCTAATTATGATTGTGTTCCATGTAGTCATGGCTGCCTGCTGAGGAAAACAGGCAGGTGAGAGAAAATGTGAGAAAGGAAATTATACAGTTTATCATATGTGCCTAGATATAAGGTAGGGTCAAGTCCCTCCTGCAAAGTCACCCTCAGAAATGAGAGCTTTGCCTTTTGTTTAAGTCTTTACAATTCTCTCGTGCCGTGGGAGGCTCTTACGCTTACTTTATTTTAAACATCAAAGTGTTATTTAGGGAAAATGCATTAGTTGATGCTTATGGAGGTCAACTGAGGAAATCATATTTTAAAAGGGGGAGTGGTTTAAAAAAAAAAAAAAACTTCAAAATATTCCAGGGCATCTGACCTCACAGTAACAAGTGTCGGATTTCTTTGTAAACAGACTTTTAAAGATCATTTAAAAATGGAACAAGAACCTTATTCAAATAGCTTAGATCAAAGTGAAGAGGATATGTTCCAGGAAACTCAAAATAAAGCTGTAATCACAGGAATAGATTTAAAAATGCCAGTGACACTGAAGCATGAGAGCCAGAGGGATAGATGGAAACCGGAAATCTGAATTAACAATAATTATAATGTTGACATAGGGCTGGGATTTAGCTCAGTTGGTAGAGTGCTGCGCTGCAGTCTCTGAGGTCCTGAGTTCAATTCCCAGCACTGCAAAAATGGGAGAAGGACCTGGCAATCCACTCCCAAGACAATCCCGAAACAGTCAGCCATTGAAAACCCTATGAGGGTCTCTATGAGTCGGATACCGACTCGACGGCACCTAACAACAACAACAACAACATAGTCTTGACATAATATTTGTATCTGTACTTATATACACAATTTTGTGTATAGCTATATTTAAGATCTTAAGGTAAAACTCTTAAATGTAGCATATTTTAATATTGAATATTTATATCTAGTGATATAGATTCATTTATATCACTTATATTTATCTAACCAGACTGTCCCCCAAACCTTTTCAGCTATCATCTGACCGGGACAATAGAGGATTGCTTATATTTGGAGTTGCCTCTTAATCCATTGGTGATGTCTTTAATTTTCCTCTAATTACATAGGAAATGAAAATTGATGTCAATAAGTGTTGATAATATATTTTGTCACATTGACCCACTGCTTCAGTAACCTCATTCTTGTTTCTCGTTGGAGCTTTCTTGTTTGCAAGAGCTAAATCAGAATTTTGAAAGATGAACAGAAATGTAGAAAATTAAAATGAGGCAGATATATTTTCTCTAAAATTGATAAGGTATCCGTAACTAGGAAAAGGGGTACCAACTTGCATTGGGGGGGGGGGGTCACCGCATATCCAGGCACATGTGGTGTCTGTAGGTGTGATGAGTGTTCTCTATTGTGTACAGCCAGCCCGTGCCACACTGTTGCTAATGGTCTGAGCACAGCAGAGTGCCCCCGTGCAGAAGTCCTCTGCAGAGAGTAATTGATCGCAGACAGCCTGCCAATCTGTGGTTTTGGTGAAGCAAGCATGGAAACTTTCTCTGAGGAAGTATCCCAGGTATAGGAAGGACTGACCTCACTTCTCTGGATCTTCATCATTATTAGATGTCTGTCCTCTCTACAAGGCATCTTGCCAATAAGTAATCACAGGTAGACAGGGAAATTTCCACTAGGAAAAGGAAAACATATCCAACAAGAAGCCACCGCACTGAAGAACTTTATCTTCTCATAAGATATATTTGCCTGGAATATAAGCACAAGATGGGTTAAATCTTTACATGCCAATGTTAACCAGCCTATTATTGACCCTCTTCCCCCAAAGCATATTTTTCTACCTTTGGCAATGTTGCAAACATTGTGGACCATGTTGATTGTTATAGAGACTATGGCTGCCCCAAAACTGGCAATGTTAATGTATGAGTCAGGGTTCTCTAGAGAAACAGAACCAAGAGGGTATGTGTACATATATATACGTATATGTGTAGAGAAAGAGACAGAAAATATTTATTTTTATTTTTTTAAAGAAATTGGTTTACATAATTGTGGAGGTTTGTAAGTCCAAAATCTGGAGAGCAAGCTAACAGTTAGTGTTGCAGTCTTCAGTCCGAATTCCATAGGGCAGGCAGGGTAGCCTGGAAACTCAGGCAGGGTGTCTGGGTTGGAGTCTTGACAATTCTTTGTCTTTCTGCAAACCTTAATCTTTCCCTTAAGGTCTTCAGCTGCTTGGATGAGGCCTGCCCGTATTATGGTGGGTGCTCTGTTTTACTCAAGAGTCTACTGACTTAAATGCTCATCTCAGCCAGGCACAATGGCGCATTCCTGGAATCCCAGGCAGGAGGAATCAAGTTTCAAGCCAGCCTGGGTTACATAATGAAACCCAATAAATAAATAAATAAATAAATGAATAGGTAGGTAGGTAGATAGACAAATATATAGACAGACAGACAATGTTGATGTTATCTAAAAATATACTTTCATAGCAACATCTCCACTGGTGTTTGACTAGACCACTGGGCACCATAGCCTAACCACAATGACATATAACATTAACCATGACGATTGGGATCAAAAACTGTGTTTGTCTGCAGTATTTATATTCTATATTTTGAAAAGTATAATTACAAATAATAAGAAGATACTCTGGGTTGATAAAGAAAATTCCAGATGTAACATTTGTGTTTTGAGAACTTTTAAAGACTTAAAAAATGCAAACTGGCAAACATCGTGTTTTTGCCAATAGGATTTAATAGCCATTAGTATTTTGCTATATTGACTTTTAGCTTTGTTTGTTTAAACTGAAAATGATAGTTTTTAGCCAAGTCTTTTTTAATCTTGGGGAATTCCAGCCCCATCTCATTCCAGCTTAGTGATAGCCTTCCAGACTAGGTTTTGGGTTTCTACATGTTACTTAGAGGTAAACATATGCATTTTCAGTGCATCTTAATTGACATATGTGGTATCATATTGCATGCCTACCTGAATCCTTTTTGAGATCTGGCCATGTTAAAGTACCAAAAGTACCAAAAAAGGTACTTTTAAAGTACCTTTTTTGTTTTAAGCACAATTCTCTGCTTTCTTTATATTTTTCTTAAAGCAATTTTTCAGATTTAGGGGAGATTCTTTGGCTTTTGTGTGGTAATATACAATTAAACCTTTACCTCATTCTGAAGACAAAATCAAAGTTAAGATGGATCAAGAATTTCATAAAAATTGGATTAAAAATCATTGCAGTGTTTAGCATGTTCTTGCCCCATATATGTCATATAATCCATGAAAATATATAGATTACTGTTAGGGCTCCTATTGACTTCTGATGATTTGTCTCTTCCTCCAGTATCACCTTGTCTTAATCACTATAGTCTTCTAATGTGTCTCAATATCTGATAAAGTCAGTCGGCTCTTTTGTACTACTTGTTTAGAATTGCCTTATTCTCAGTCCAGTACTGTCCCATATTATAGTATTTTTCAAGTTTTCTAAAAATTCTTCAGAGGGTTGTTTTTTTGTTTTGTTTTGTTTTGTTTTTTGAATTTCACTGAAGATACTGCTTAATTGGAGAGCACTGACATCCTTAAAATGTCTCCCTCTCTCGATAAGTAAGCCTTCTCACTCCATTAACACAAACCTCACTGTACATCCTTCATTAAAAGTACATCATTTCTTACCAGAGTGGCTTTGGACTTGTGCCTGTGTACTTTGTAATTTTGATTACTGTGGCAGCCAATTTTAGCTTCTGTTCTCTTATTTGATTACTGCTGATGTAAAGGAAGGGAATTGATCTTTGAATTTAGATTTTTGTTTCCAGCAATCCTGCAACATCCATGTATTAATTCCAATTGTTTGGAGGTTGGTTTTGATAGTTAAATGTAAACAACTGACTGCAGGTCTTCAGTAGGTTTTAAATGATAAATCTGTAATTACATTGTCACCCACAGTTGCACAAACTCCCCTGCGCATGATGTCATACAGAGAGCACATACCTACCAGGGCACATAAAGGTGAAAACACTGGAGCTCCAGTTGTGGGTGATGACCAGGTCTGGCCTCAAATTCAATTCTTAACAAAATTGCAATGTCTGTGCAAGCTTTTAGACCCCTGAGTTCTCGTGCCAGATTGCCTGGCTTCCAACATATTCACATCTGTGTGACTTTGGAAACTATGCATCTGATTGAGCTAATGGTAATAGCCTGCAGCCATAGCACTGTGGTGTCCAATCCCGTCAAATCTCGGAAGCTAAGCAGGGTCAAGCCTGGTTAGTACTTGGATTGGAGACTGCCTGGGAACACCAGGTGCTATAGGTTTGGGAAAAGGACCCGGCAGCCCACTGCCAAAAAACAATCCACCATTGAAAACCCTATGCAGAGAAGTACTGACAATAATATTTCGCTGTTGTATGTAGGGTTATTATGAGTCGGACACTGACTTGACAGTACACAACAACAACAACAACAACAACAACAACAACAAACTAATATCTATTCATGGAGGTGTGAGGAGGCAATGAGTTATAGAATGTACCTAGCCCAGTGTAAACTGTCAATAAATGCTAACTATTTTTATAGGATAACATTACTGCATTTTAAATTTTTCAGCTATTTTGAAACTCTTGTGAGTTAGCATAGGATTGGTAATAGTTTTGACTTATTAGTGCTTTATCAGAAAGTCAATCATTTCCCTCTCATAATTTGTTTTAAAGTGCTGTGTTTTGCTCATTGCATTCCTATCACTTCTGGTAAGATCATGTCTAGTGTCTTTAAGCCAGTCAAAAGGAAAATTGCTTCACAGAAATTTGCATTACCAACTTTGCTGAAAGGCCTCTGTTTGTTATTGAGGATGTCTTACAGCTCTATGTTAATTGGCTTTACCCTTGGTGTCTGAACAGAGTGATAAGCCAGAGTCCAGAGATTTGAAGTGTTTTGCATCTTAATTTTTGAGACAGAAAAAATAACATGACTGTGACTTATGAGCTTGACACATACTCCAGCACCTCTGTGCTGAGATTGCACATGATTATGGCGGCTAAACATGCCTGGGGGGCTGGAATTTAGCTCAGTAGGTAGACCGCCCCTCTGTAGTTTCTGAGGTTCCATGTTGAATTCCCAGCACCTCAAAAATGGGAGAAGGATGTGGTAATCCACTCCCAAGGCAATTCTGAGACAGCCATTGATAACCCTATGAGGGTCACTATGTGTCAGACATGACTCCTCGGCACCTAACAACAACAACAACAACAACAACAAGCATGCCTGGGAGGTACCCTGACCCTTTCTCAATATGCTGAATGTGCTCTCAGCTCATGCCTACCCAGTAGCTTTTTTCTTGGTCCCAAACAGCTGCTCTAACCCATCTTAGTGTCCCCATTCAACCAACCTGTCTTCTAAGAATTTACTTTTAAAAAGCACTGTTCTCTTCATCTGAAACTCAGAAGTACACAAGCTATCTTAAGACCCTGAATGGCATAGCTTGCTGGGAGGTTTCTGGGCTTCTTAAAGGGGACGATAGTGAGAGAGGAGGGGAGAAGTGCTTAGAAATGGGCAGGCTTTATCTTCTGTGCTAGAGTGGCTGTGTTAGTTAGCTTGTGTGTCACTGTGGCAAAATACTAGACACACAACTTACGGAAGAAGGATAGGTTTACTTGGCTGACTTAGAGGATCACAGTCCATAATGGCAAGGAGGCATGGCAAGGCAGCAGGCAGAGAGGACCTCCTCACATCATGGCAGAGAGAAGCAGAGAGAGCCTACTGGAACAGGGGCCTGCATGTAGCCTCCAAAGGCCCATCCCCAGTGACCTAGTTCTATAAGCCTGGTCCCACCTCCCAAAGTTCCATAGTCTCCACTAACAGTGCCACCACCTGGAGATCTTTGGAGGACATTGTAGATTCAAACCATAACAGTGGCCGTGGTTCATTTTGGAAATTGGTAGAAGATGGCTAGCCCAGTGTTTAAATAGCTATCATCGTCCACCCCATTGGACTTGGTACCATGTGGCAGTGAGGGTAGGTGAGTAGTTGGACTGCGCCAATGATGTGCTCATTCATTGGGGATGGCCTATTTATATTCTAATTCTTGTAAGTGCTGTATTGAGAATTGACCTTTCTCCTCCAATATTGTCACACACTTTCTTTTTTGGAGAATAAAGGCTGGGATCTAGAGAAACAGTTATCACAGTAGTTTCCTCCTGTGTCTCTTCTCAGCAGGAGACGCAGAGCATCTAGTATTCTTAAGAACAGTCAGATCAGCCAGGCACCTTAGTGCACACTGGTAATCCCAGTGACTTGGGAGGTGGAGGCAGGAGGATCACAAGTTCGAGTCCAGAGGCAGCCTGCACAAGTTAGTGAGACCCTGTCTCAAACAAAAAATAAGGGATGGGGTGCATCTCAGTGGTAGAACACCTGCCTAGCATGGGGAAGGCCCTGGGTCCAACCCCCCACTGCTGAAAGAAAAAGAAAACTCAACTTTGGCAAGAGACAAACTTAGCTTGTCAATTTTTTGGTGTTTCCTACAATCTTCATCATCATCATTAGTGCGGGGGATCAAAGCAAGGGCCTCACCACTGAGATAACACGCCTGACTCTATAAATTTTGCACATTTTTCCCCTGCCTACATTTTAATTGCCTTTTCCTTTTCTTTCTTCTAAGCTATCTTCAGAGATCTGTAAGGACCGGAGATTTTTTTTTTCCTTCCAAACAAGATCTCAAAATATTTTCTTCTTAGTTGTCTTATCTTCAGCATGTCAGATTAAAAAAAACATCCTGTTGTTATGAATAGAAGGGTACCTTCAGTGATCAGACAGATGTGTTATTCAGTCCAAAATCTGATTTTGGTTCTGCTACAGATGGGGTTCTAAAACTATGCATAATTTCTCCAGCAGTACCGGCCTTTAAGAGACCAGAGGAATGATAGACCTTTTTGTTCATGCTTTGTACTAAAAATATATTAATATTTTTCAAATTTGGCCAACTTGAAGACACAGATTTTTGGATTACTATTGCCTGTGTCTCAACCTTCTACCCACAATGCATTTCATCATGGCCTCAGTAGCCATATCTATGAATGGATGAAAGCAAAAAATGTTCAAAACCTGTGAACAGAGTATTTTCTCTTTTGTTCTTGTCCAGAGTGGCTTTAGCCTGTACCCTCATTGGCAAAGATCAAGATCGGATCTACAGGAACCCTACTTTGATTGGCTGTCAAGGCTTCATAGCACTGTAACTAAATACCAATGTATGAAATGGTTATTGTTCCCTGGAGTGAGGGGCCTGGGCCAGGACACATTCTTTGTGATTTCAAGGGCGCCAAATGGAAGCTGTAAATGTCCTAGCAGCCAGATTGGGTAAATACGAGCTCCTGTAACATAGATAGGAAGGTGGCTTTCTGTCTGTGCTTTAGGACTGGGATCTCTGATCAGCAGGTTGGCACTGAACCGAAGGCTCCCTATACATTTTCCCCTGTGCAGCCTAGGAGTTCTAAGACCTACGTCTAATATTTGCCATCATGATTGGATTTGCCTTGCTTTGTAAATGAGGGTTGTTCTCTCAGGAATGTGTTTTTAGTCATGCTGGCTCCTCACGCCCTATTTTGCCATATTTAATGGAGCTTAGTCTAAGTCTGCCCCCTCATTCTAGGCATGCAAAAACTCATCCTAAAAATTGACAGTTCTGCACACCATCTTTACTGATAAAACAAAACCCAGTGATTTCATTCATGTGGCATTATGCTAAGCAGCATATACACACTGACACTAATCCTCTCTACAAGGTGCAGAGCCTATTTTTGTGTCCCCTTTACAGAGGAGGAGCCTGACACCCAAATCCCACAGTTGGCTGAGTCCTCACAGTTGAGAGCTCATCCCACAGCAGGGGAGACAGGACCTCAGGCTGATGCAGACTGACTTGGGCTGCCCCATTTCTGCTCAAGGTTCTGCCAAGTGCCAGATGCCTCTAAGATGCAGGCATATCCATCAGAAGCCTGGGGAATTCCATGAAGGAGGAGGAGGAGAGGAAACCATGTGTCTGCAGCAGTATTGTTCTCCCTCATTCTGTATGGGTTGCTCAGACCATAGTATTCCTGCCTGCATAACACATTTTAGGCTGCCCACTTATGGACATTGATAATGCGGTGGAGTTTTCAAAAAGTATATTGGATTATTTTCTGTTTAGTTTTAGCTGTTGTGAATGGTTTTGGAGGAAATAATTGACCTTATCATTCAGCAAATATTTATTGAAATCTATAATTTAACATCTGCAGCCATAGCACCCTGGCATCTGAGCCTGCCTGATCTTAGAAGTTAAGCATGGTCAGCCTGTTTAGTCCTTGGATGGGAGACCACCTGGGAATACCAGATGATGCAGGCTAGGCAGAAGGACCTGGCAATCCACTCCTGAAACAATCCACTATTGGAAACCCTATGAATAGCAGAGAAGCACTGAATTGACACAGTGTCTGCAACAATGGGCTTAAACATAAATAAGATTGTGTGCCTGGCACAGAATCGGGAAGTGTTTTGATCTGCTGTACAGAGGGTCACAATGAGTTGGAGTTGACGGCACCTAACAACAACAACTGATGGTAGTGTGGGCATGACACAGTAGCGGGGATTATTTCATTCTGTTGTACCCAACTTGACAGCACCTAATGCCAACAACAACATAATTTAACAGGCCCAACTCAGGGTTTTGAGAGCACAAGAGAGACAGACAAGGATTCCTTGCTCTCATTTGGCTAAAATTTTAGTGTGGAGAGACAGAAAGTTAACACATTAATAAGAAGGCAATGATGATAAATGCTTAGTGATAGGAGTTTTTGAGTGAAATTATCATTTTATTAGCATCCTACTGTCTTCTTCAATGGGAGAAAAGTACACCAGTGAGATACTGAATTGCCCAATCATGTCTTCAGGTCAAATTGGAATGGAGCTACCTTCTTTAATTTAAATACTAGGCTGATTTATAGACACAGAATAGAGACCTTAGGTCTGTTTGGTTGGTTTGGTTTCATTTAGGATATCCTTCCTTCTTTCTTTCCTTTCTTCCTTCCTTCCTTCCTTCCTTACTACCCTTTTTGGGTGTCTTTGAGTCAGGGTCTCGCTGTGTACCCCAGGCTGGCCTGGAACTTGCGTTGATCCTCTTGGCTCAGCCTTCCAAGTATTAGGATTACAGGTGTACACCATCATACCTGGCAGTTTAGGAGACCTTGGGCTTATTTCTATAGCTACTCTTTTCCTGGATTTCTTAATTTCTACATGAGAAAGCTGGACCAAATCTAATTTCAAACTCTATTCCTGAAAACTTGGAGAACCCCTCGGCATCCAGATGGGGGACTTGATGGGGTGTGAGAAGGCCTGTTCAGCCTCGGCCAGAGCAGTTCTGCTGCCATTTGCTGTGGGGGTTCCACTGCATTGGTGAAAGGATTCTACTGCTGAAAAGAACCACTTAGAAGCCATTGTTTATGAGAAATTGTATTTATCATCTGTGGGAAAGTACTAGGAGCAAAGTTTTAAAATGATGGACTGGGAAAAATGTGTAAAATAGAACAGACAATAGATTAACAGCATATGTAAAAACCTATCAGTTAATGAAATAAATGAAGCAAAAAGGAAAATGGGCAGAGTACAGTCGCTCCTTAGTGTCCACAAGGAATTGGTTCCAGGGTCTCTCATGGACACCAAAATCCACAGATATCCGAGTCCCTGATATAAAATGGTGTTGCATTTGTATTTAACCAAGGCACATTCAACTGTATGCTCTAAATCATCTCTTGATTACTTATAATACCTAATACAGTGTAAATGCCACATCGTTGTTGTAATGTTTAGAGAATAATGACCAGAAAACGTCTGTTCATGCTCAGTGAAGACACATTTTCCCCTCAATATCTTTGGTTAAATCCATGGATACAGAACTTGCAGATAAGAAGGGCGGTCTGACTACATAGGAAATGGCAGATTACAAAAGAATAACCAAAAAAAACAAAAGAAAAATATGCAAGACTCCTCAAGCAATCAAGGAAATGCAAATCAAAGCTTGTTTCCCCCCCTAATGCTCTCTGCCTGCAGCAGTGCCACTGTGGCATCCAATCTGGTCTCCAGCCTGGTTAGTACTTGGATGGGAGGCTGCCTGGGAACACCAGGTGGTGTAGGCTTGGGAAAAGGACATGGCAACCCACTCCCAAAAAAACAATCAGCCATTGAAAACCCTATGCATAGCAGGGAAGCATTGACAATAGTGTTTCACCTGTTGTACATAGGATTGCTAAGAGTTGGATACCGACTTGACAGCACCTAACAACAGCGTTCTCTTAACACCTATTCTGGACAATATTAGGGTTAAGGTCAGGCATAGGTAAACGTTTAAAAGGATAAGAGAATCAAGGTTAGTTAGAATTGGGGAAATGAGTATTTGGATACCACCAATGGGAATAAAATTGGCCACAGGTACTTTGTCAATATGAATTAACATTAAAATTGTATACATTCTTTAACCTAAAAACTGCACGTCTAGAACTGCATTCTAGTGAAATAATTCCATGTGAATGCATATTCACGCCAGAAACGATTGAAATGGGGACACATGAAAATTAAACATTTATCAGTGTAGTAGAAGAATGAATAAATAAAATATGGTAAGCCTGCATATTAGAATACTGTGTGGCAGTTTTCAAAGAATGAAATGAGTCTCTGTAAGTGGAATGATCTCTAAACTCTCTAAACTTTATTCTTAAGTGGAAAGAAAAGAACAAGATGGAATAAATATAATATGTGGCCATTTAAGTAAAGTAATGCATTTTTTTTCTAAATGAATATGTTGTTGTTAGGTGCCTTTGAGTCAGTGTCCGACTCATAGCAACCCCATGTACAACAGGAGAAACACTATTGTCAATGTTTCTCTGCTATTCATAGGGTTTTTAGTGGCTGATTGTTTTTAGGAAGTGGGCTGCTGGGTCCATCTCCCAAGCCTACAGCACCTGGTGTTCCCTGGTGGTCTCCCATCCAAGTACTAACCAGGCCCAACCCTGCCTAGCTTCTGAGATCTAATGGGATCAGATGCCACAGTGGTACGGCTGGAGGCAGGTGTAGCCCAGGCTGGCTTAAATTTGCCATCCTCCTGTCTCATCCTATTTAAAAGTTGATTACCGGTGTGTACCACCACGGCCGGCAAATGGATATAATGCTCCATCCATAAGATCTAGAAGGAAAACAGAAAATATTGGTTAGTTGGGGGAGGAGAGTGGACTTAGGAAGAGATTAAACATTATCTGTATAGTTTGAACATACTGAAAGGATGTACTAATACATGCCTTAAGCAATTAACAATACATTTGGGTTTTTGGTTTTGTTTGCGGTACTTGGTGGCTAAATCCAGGGCCTTGCACATACTTTGCAAGTGCTCTACCACTAGGCTGCATCCTCAGCCTTTTTAAATCTTTTTATTTTGAGACAGGGTCTTGCTAAATTACACAGGCTGCCTCTGGCCTCAAACTCATGATCCCCCTGCCCTGACTCTCAAGTCTCTAGGATTAGAGGTATGCACTACCATATCCAGCTGATAACTTGGTTTAAGGCGTGTGGCTACGTTAGATGAACTCTAACACTGGTATTGACTCAAAGAAAGGTTTGGCTGCCCAAAGTTGTTTATCTGTGTACAGCAGACCCTTCCTTCCCTGCTACTCCTCCTCCCTCCAGCCTGCTGCCCCTGCTGGCTCTGCTAACCTTCCTCGATCTTCCTCCCCCGTTGAGGATTTGCCAGCTGGAGAAATTCCTTCCTTTTCCCTTCCACCCTTCTGGCAGCCGTGGGTTGGCAAGGGCCCAGCAAGTGCCCTGAAGGAAACTGCTTCTGTGAAGGATGTGGAGAAATGCGGGTCCTCTGCCACGTCCTGGGAAGTCTCCCTGGCTCTCGTGACCATGCCCGGGTGCCATTCACTTCTTAGGTTGAGACCCAGTGACTCCCACAGCCAGAGCCCAGAGGCACTTGTGCACCCAGCAGAAGTTCTGGGAATGTCTGCTGAGGGCTTCCTGGTGGAAGACTCAATGGCTATAGCCTTTCAAGGACCTGGATCGGCACATCCCCGCTGTGCCTGAATCTTAATGTGCTGATGTGGGCGGGGCTCATCCTCACCATGGATTTCTGCCTAACAACCACTCTAATGAGGCCTGAAAATCCTACTAGAGAGGTAGTTTCAAACAGGGACTTGTCAGAGTCTAAGTAGTCACGAGCATATCACATGCAACATAATAATATGAAAGGACGGTGACAAGCGTGAGGATTGTGTTCGGAAAGTGACGCCGGCCACAGAAATGCGTGGGGCATTTGCTGGCCAGGCATCCCTCTGGAGGAGGGCCTTAGGGTGCCGGCAGAGACCATACCAGGAGCCTTCGAGTGGCATGCAAGCTGGGGCACAAGCTCTGTTTTGTTTCACGTTGCATTTTGGGATTGAAAAGCAGAATCACGGGGTAGGGTGGCAGCCTTTCCAGTAGGAACCATTGTAGCAACAGGAAAGTCCCCTTCCCTGAGATCTGCAGAGTCTGCTGCCCTTGTCTCGCTGTCCTCACTATCAATTGCCCATTGTTCCCTTAGAACAATGGAGCTGATTTTTCAGTAGGAATCTGACAAATTTTAGTACAGCTTTACAGAGAACTCCAATGAGGGGTACACAGTCAGAAATGCCACTGGCATAAATGCAAAGGGCCACCGTACATCCTGTTTCCACACCTTTCTCCTCATTTGCTCAGTCATCAGTTTTATATGGCTTAAAGAGCGGGGGAAGCTTTTTTTAGAAGAAAAATAAAATGGACTGGCCTCCTAGGGGCCACACATAGCTTTGAAAGTTTTGTTAGCTGGAAGGGAGTTAGAGCAGGGAGGAGGCCGTTCAGCATTGTTAACTTCAAACACACAGTGGGTGTTTGGGCGCGCATCAGATGGAAGCAACTCTGTTTTCCAAGCCTGGGCTCCAGGAGTGCAGCTGTTTCTGCCCATGGAGAGCAGGGGGATTTGGATGGAGCAGGTGATGCCCATGGATGGTTTCTAAACAATATGGGGTGGGGTTGGTCGGGGCTATACACTAGGATTTGTGAGGCAGTGGTCTCTGTGTGTTTAGCTGTTAATTTGGTGGTTTGTGCTCCTGAAGGCGTGTTAAATTAATTTGAGGAATGGGTGGGCCAAAGGAGTGCTTAGCCAACATCTCCCACGCAGTGGGTAGTCTGTAACCAAGTGGCGATGACATAGCTTCTCTTAACAGCAAATCACTCACTGAGAGAAGCCAGTAAGCTTGACTGATTTTTAATGAACTGCTACTTGGAAATCTTTGGGGCTGAGGTTTAGCTCAGTTGGTAGAGTGCTTCTCTGCAGTCTCTGAATCCCTAAGTTTGATCCCCAGCACCACAAAAATGGGAAAAGGACCTGGCAACACACTCTTGAAACAGTCCTGAAGCAATCAGACATTGAAAACCCTATGAATAGCAGAGAAGCACTAACATAGTGCCAGGCATGGCACAGTGTCAGGCAGTGTTGCAGGGCAGTGTTTTGTTCTGTTTTACATGGTGTTGCTATGTTGTTGTAGGTGCCACTGAGTCAGGTCTGACTTATACCTCATAGGGTTTTCAATAGCTGATTATTTTGGGATTGCTTCGGGAGTGGGCTGCCAGGTCCCTTTCCTGTTTTTGCAGTGCTGAGAATGGAACCTGGGTCCTGAGAGAGTGCTGAGCAGGACTCTACCAACTGAGCTAAACCCCAGCCTCAGGATTACTATCAGTCAGACTCAACTTGACAGCTAACGACGCCATAGACATAGCAAGTCAGGCTGGGGTGATATACACATAGGATCTCGATATTTGGGAGGATGATCCCATTTGATGGGGGCTAAGCAAATATTGGACAGACCAGAAATTTTCGGAACTGAGAGCCTAATACCCTGAGCCAGGAAAAACTTTAAACCAACCTTTATGTGCGCCTCAGTTTTTCCTCCAGTTTATTTGACCCTCCTTGCCATTTCCCCCAGTCATACTCATTTTGTGAGCTGTTCCATTGTTTGTCTTTCAAAAGATTGATTTATATAATTGCCCAGAAATCCCAGAGCCTTTTCCTCTTAATGCTATAAAGTTGCCATTTAATGAGGCGTGTGGAAGCCCACCCAGCCACTTGAAATCCGAGGTGTCACACTGAGGGATTGTTACCAACAAGTATTTACATTGGAGCCACAGTTTTAACTCCATTTTGGCAATTGAATCATTTACTGCAAGAGCTAATAAATCCTTGGGCAGATGAGGAACAGATTGGAGGGGCGGAGCTTCTGTTTCAGGCCATTTTCTTTCAGAATGCTTTTAACACTTGGCCCAGGGCGGATTGCGTCATTTTGTTAAATAGTTCTAGTTGACCATTGTGGGGGCCGCACAAAGGCCTAAGTGTTTGGGTCGTCCTGGGCCCTGGCTACATACAGACCTAATGCTCCTGTGGAGAGAATGTTTGAAAATGCATTTTCTTAAAAGTAGGACTGTGTACATAATAGATGAGGCTGAGAGGGTGATCTGAATATAACAGGCTGTGGGAGAAAAGTCCCTCGCTTGCCAATGCTGTTTTCTGTGTTGGAAAGTAAAACTGCCACTTTCTTTCAAGAGTTTGAAAAAAGCCTGGTTGTGGCCCTAGGGTGTCACTGTGAAGGACCTTTCTCTTTGTAAGCATTAAAACAAGGAGGAATACTGCCTCCTGACGGTTGGCAAGGTGGGACATTCAAGGGGTTTCTTGTGTTGTGTTTTGGTTTTGGTTTGGTTTGTTTGTTTGAGCCACGGTCTCACTGTATAGCCCAGGCTGGCCTCAAATTGAGATCCTCCTGCCTCAGCCTCCCAAACGCTGGGATTACAGGCTTGTGCCACCACACCCAGCTTGCAGTTATGTTTTTGAGGAGAGAAATCCAAGGGAGGCTCTAGAGCAGCGTTGTTCCATAGAACATTCCCAGTGAGGGCCAGGTTCTCTCTCTGAGGTGGCCAACCTGGCAGCCACTAGCCCTGTGAAAAATGTGACTCATGTGACCAAAGACTTTTTTTTTCTGGTGCTGAGGATCAAACGCAGGGCCTCGTGGACGCTAGCAAACGCTCTAACATGCTACTGTGTACTGAGCTACATATACCCCTAGCTCAAAACCTGATTTTTTAATTTTAAGCTTAAATAGCCACAGGGGGTGAGTGGATATTGTACTGGCCAGTGCAGTTCTGGACGGCTTTATGCTTCTTCTAAAGAATGCTGTGATAACCCTCTTTGATATTTCTCAGCTTGCTGAAGAGAGATGAATGGTTGGCAGCTTGTCTGCTCCTGGTGGGGGAAAAAAAAAATGAAGAAACCAAGACCCAGAGAAGGGAAATAAATGGCTTAAATCATGGACTCATGTTAACGGTAGATTCCCTGAGTGGAACCCAACTCCTACCTCTATACCCCTGAAGCCCGGCTTTAGCTGTTAATTAGAAGTACTACTTAGTGGGAGCCCCCAACCACAGAGGGAAGGCTTGCTTCACATTTGCAACCTTGGCTGTGGGCCAGGTACTTAATCTTCGGCTTTAAAATCAAATAGGCTTAATGAGTGGTGAGAGTTGGGAAATCCCTCTGGACCCTTACATCCAAGGAGGGGCTTCTCAGAAAGCAAAGGAAGTAGGCCAGACAGGTGGAGTGACTCCCCTCCTCTGGCTTCTTCTGCGCAGCCCTGTCTGTGGCCATTACAAGCAGGGAAGGTCCTGTGGAGACTTGTGGTTCTGCTTTCCTATCCCCGGGACAAATGGCATATGCACTTGGATAATCCCGATCTTATCAGTGCTTCTGGTGACCCTATTAGTGCACCTCGTGCTGCTGCTGCGGCTGTGGCTGCTGGCCCCCAACCTCAAGAGCTTTAATTGGCTCCAGCTCTCTCCTGACCTCTAATTCTTGCTGCTCCAGCTCACGCTTGAGGACTGTTAAGAAAAGCCAAGAGATTTTTTTCCACTTCTAAAGGGTCCCTATCGCCCCTAAGAAGATGGCTTCATGGGCAGAACACTGAACCACAGAGCAGCAAGCCCTGGAGTAGAACAGTGAACACTTGCCAGTGCTGTCACTTTTCAGTTATCCTGATGTGGCTAGAGTGCCAGACTGGCTTTTCCCACTGCCACCAGCACATTCTAGCCGTTTCCAGCCTCACCCCAGCGTCTTTTGACCTTGACCTTCTGGGGGTTACTTGTGATTGAAACACATATCAATGAAGACCATATATACCAAGAGTCATTCTTGAGATCATTGTATATCTGCATCACTGTTTAGTCCAACATTGACTGTGGTTTGTGAGAATGGGAGAAACACTGTGTGTGTGAGTAATGAATTTTAATGCCTGCAACCATAGCCCTGTGGCATCCGATCCTGTCAGATCTCAGAAGCTAAGCAGGGTCAAGCCTGGTTAGTCCTTGGATGGGAGACTGCCTGGGAACACCAGGTGCTGTAGGCTTGGGAGACAGACCCAGCAACCCACTCCCAAAAGTCAATCTGCCACTGAAAACCCTATGAACAGCAGAGAAGCACTGACAATAGTGTTTTGCCTGTTGTACATAGGGTTGCTATGAGTGGGACACCAACTCGATGGCACCTAACAACAACAACAATAGGTGGCTTTCCCATGGAGTAATTATGGTCAGTTATGTCTAAAGTCTGTCTTAAGGTATATGTCAGGTTGCATATGTTCTTTTGTCAAATTCAGTGGACTGAACATTTATGGCTCCCTAAAATCCATATCTTGAAATCCTAACCCTAAAAGTCATAGTATTTGGACCGTTTAATTCCTCAGCATGGGTGTGCGTGTGTATTCATCAGTGTGCTGCAGAGTTACTAAAAATTTCAGACTACATAAAATTGGTTTAGGCTTTTGTTGGCATGAAGTTGTATAGACCAGAAATCCTCAGATCTGGTTTGCAATAAGTACAGTACATTTTAAAGGTGGAATTTGGATTGAAGTTTCGACCAAAGGAAACTTTAGACTTCAGCCTTCCATTCTGCAAAGTGCTGGACTCTGTGCCCTGTAGCTACATCTGGCCCACTCTTGACTGGATTGGAAGCCAGGCATGGCATAGCGTGTGATTTCAACAATGGTCTCTGGCCATATTCTTCTAAGGCTATGATGCATGGGTGAGATTGGGGTATGCCTGGATTGATGTGTTTTCCTGTCTCAACTTTTATCTATTGGACTAATTATGTCATAGTAATTTAAAAAATAATTTTAAAGGGAAAAATTCTCAGTCTGCTACCCAATATATGTCAAATGTATTTTCCTCTTCCAGGCTTTGCCAGACCTGTCTGTCTGCATACTCATAATAACATGGTTAGAATTATAGTGTATTCTGATTTTGTTCTATTCTTGTTTTTCCATAGCCTGAAATTAAGTGTGGAGTGAGCTGGTGTGATCCAAAAGATTGAAAGATAATGTCCTAAGTGTGGCTTTCTATTCAGCCCAGTGAATCCTTAATGATGATTGAGAGAAATGTCTCAGAAGGTAAACCAAAAGGTTACTTAGATGCTGAAGAGGGTTTCTGGAGGTGATCATCTGATTTTCTCTGCCTTGTCTCAATCTTGTCTGTCCGCTCTTTTGCCAAATGCAGTGGACTGAGTGCTTATGTCCTTGTAAAATCTGTATGTTCCACTCGTAACCCTGAAGGTCGTGGTATTAGGAGGTGTGGTCTTTCGGAGATGATTAGGTCAGGAAGGGGGTGCTGTCCGTAATGGGATTAGTGCCCTTATGAAAGCTGCTCAGCAGAGAGCCCTCATCTCTCTCTTTTTTTTTTTTTTTTTGCGGTACTGGGGGTTGAACCCAGGGCTTTGCGCCTGCATGCTTTGCAAGTGCTGGACCACTGAGCTGCACGCCCAGTCCATTTTTTTTACTTTTTTGAGACAGGGCCTTGCTAAGTTACAAAGACTGCCTCTGGTCTTGAACTTGCGATCCTCCTGCCTCTGCCTCCCCAGCCACCGGGATTACAGGCGTGTGCCACCACGCCCGGCTGAGCCCTCATCTCTTCAGCCGTGTGAGCACACAGCAAAAAGGGCTGTTTATCAAGAGAGTCTTTGCCAGATACTACTGGTACCTTGATTTTTGGGCTTCCCAGCCTCCAGAGCTGTGAGAAATAAAGTTGAATCATGTATAAGACTCAGACTTTATGGTATTTTCTTTTTTTCAGTACTGGAAGTTTGAGCTTAGGACCTCTTGCATGCTAGGCAAGCGCTGTACCACTGTGCTGCACCCTGGCCCTCATTTTATTTATTTCTTTATTTTATCTTGAGACTGGATCTTGCTAAATTGCACAGGCTGCTTCTGGCTTTGAACTTGTAATCCTCTTGGCTCAGCCTCCTGAGTTGCTGGGATTGCAGGAATGTGCCCTGCCACCCAGCTATGGTATTTTGTTATAACCGCTCAAATGAAGTGAAACACCAAGTGACTTTTCACTCCCTGACATGTCTTCTCCTGGGATGTGTCAGAAGGAGGATCCTCTGATGTGGCTGAGCCAATGAAATGACTTTCAGTTCTGCCCAGAACCTTAGATGAACAGGTCGTAGGTCCCCTTTGTCTTTTTCACTTGGCCATGAGATAAGCACACCTCTGCCATGAAGGTCTCTCTGCCTTTCCCTTTCCTCACTTTGCTCTGCTCCGCCCTCCCAGAAGGCTGCTGTGTTCATACCTGGGCATCAAGGACTGGCCAAGAGCCTTCTTCATGTCCTGGCTGTTTCCTTTCCTCATGACTGCGGGTGGGATGCATTATTTTCCTATCTCTGTTAGGGAGCTAGCTCCATTAGACGCCAGCTACGTAACTCACCATAACCTTTCCAACAGCCTGGGGAAGTAAGCTGTTTGCTCCATTTTGCTAATGACTCTGCACGTTGGAATGGACGAAATGTGCCTGCAGATACAGACTCGGGACTGGTAGGGTTCCGACCTGGCTCACTTCTTATCATTTTCTATTGGCCTGTGCTCACCTCTGACCCTCTGTGACACCTCTCAGGTATTGGGACAAAAGGGTGAAAAGTAAGGCTACTCAAGGCACAGAGTCCATGGAGCACAGAGGGGACATGGTAATTCATGTCAGCTAGTTTCCTGGTGATAGGTGTTGGCAGAGTTAACCCATTCTAAGTGCTTTATTATCTGCAGCCATAGCACCCTGGCATCCAATCCTGCCTGATTGCAGAAACTAAGCAAGGTTGGTTTGGTTAGTCCTTGGATAGGAGGGTCCCTGGGAATGCTAGGTGCTGCAGGCTAGGGAGAAGTACCTAGCAATCCACTCCTGAAATAATCTGCCATTGAAAACTCTATGAATAGCAGAGAAGCACTGACATAGTGCTAGGCATGGCACAGTGTCAGGGAGTGTTTCGTTCTGTTGTACATAGGATCACTATGGGACCCCACTCGACGGCACCTAACAAGGTCTTTATTGCCTCATCACATTCCTATTTGATACCCTCATGTGGTTCTTTCTTAAACCCAACTGCCTAGGGTCACAGTTTGGCATCTGCTCTGGCTTGCCTGCTTCTGTCATGGCACGTGCTTTGGACTTTACCCAACTCTTTCCACCAAATTAATGCATTCACTCAAAAAAAGCTTATTGAATACCTACTATATGCCAACCCCTGTTTGATAGATATTGTTGAGTAAAGTTGTGTTTCTCAAGGGTTTTTGACTCTTTAAACTTTTTATTTCTTTAGTGCTAGGGATTAAATTCAGGGCCTTATGGATGCTAGACAAGTGCTCTACCACTGAGCTGCACTCCCAGACTGGCGTCTAAATCTTTGGAGGTGCATAGGAATTTTTTAAATTGTGTTTGTTATAATAATCTTTTTTAAAAAATTACCAACTGCTAAGAAAAATCTTTATCTTTTACAGCAATAAATTATAACTGAAAGAGCAAGAAAATAAGATTTTATTTTCTTAACTCAGTGTTACTCAAAATGAAATCTGGGTGTATGATGGGGGCCTGCTAAGAATTTTTAAATTTTCTTTAAAATGTATTAATACAAAGCCAGGCATGGTAACACATGCCTCTGATCTCAGCACTTGGGAGGCTGAGGCAGGAGGATTAATTCGAGCTCAAGGCCAGCCTGGTTTACATAGCAATTTCCAGGCCAGCCTGGGCTATACAGGAAAACCTTGTCTCAAAACAAACAAAAATTAATTAATTAACTAATTAATTAAAATTTTAAATGGGTCAATATATTAGTCATGTAAAAAAATACAGGGTTAAAGTATTCTTCCTCTTACAGAGACATTTTTATTTTAAGATACTTTCTGAAATAGCACGGGAAACCAATGGAAGAACTCACACCTTGGAACTCAGGGCCCTGGGGCTGTGTTGGCTGATGGAGACGCCATTTCTGGACGTACGAGCCCTGGGTGTCTTATCCCAATGTGGAAGCCATATCCTGCCTTGGAAGACTCTGTGGAGACCTGGGCTGCCCTCCTGTTCTCTGTGGCACTCTTCCTAGCCACCCAGTCCGATCCCTCAGGGCTTGTACACCCCACTGTGATGGCTTCTCTGCATTATCTGGCAGTCAGACATAAGTCAAGAGTGATGTTCAGAAGAATCACAGACAGAAGTGGCCCTTGAGATCCCAGTATTGACTGAACTTGAGGGTCCTCCTCTTCCTGCAGGATCAACAAGAGGGTGCCTTCTATTGATGTGGAAAGAGGGCAGGTAAAGGAGGACAGAACACACAGAGTTTCCAGCAAGGAACAAGTCACCATCTTCCTAAGTGTGGGAGAGAGACACACAACATTTGAAGGTCTCATCTTGCCTGACCGTTGTGATGTCCTCACTTTTAGAGGGTAGATACACTTTGTCATCTGTTTCCTCTCTGTTCCTAACTATATGTGATGGACATTTGTTTAGAGATAAGCTAAAACAATAGATACCTTGTGCAGGCCAGCCTGGCAGAGTCTTGGGGCTACATTAGGCAGTTTGGAAATACGCATACACATGTGATCTTGGCTGAGTGTGCGTGGATTTGCTGACTCTTCCCCTTACCACAGAGAAAGCAACACTAGTGAACTAAATTACAAACTGCTCACTATTGTGTTGTTAGGTGCTGGCAAGTCATGTCCAACTCATAGAGACTCTCATAGGGATTTTCAATGGCTGATTGTTTTGGGATTGCCTTGGGAATGGATTGCCACATCCTTCCCCCTCTTCTGCGGTTTTGGGAATTGAACCTGGGACCTCAGAGACAGCAGAGCAGCACTTTACCCACTGAGCTAAATCCCAGCCCAAACCGTTCACTATTAATTGCAGATGAAAGTTAGAGTGCCATCTTTCTCTGAAGGGGCTAGGCAATGGGCTTCAGGCCTGGAAGGAGCAGGGAGCTCCCGGCTACCCTAGGGGAGGTCTCCTCTCTCAAGAAGCAGTAGAGAGATTACCCCAGGCTTCTGTGAGGCCTGGCCAGCCTTTAGCTCTCTCCACTACATTCCTGCTGTCCAGCATCTGTCTGCCTTGGCCTGAGGACACAAGCCTCTGCCAAGAGGAAATGAGGAGCCTGGGGACCATAACGAGGTGATTTCACATGTAAAGTGCTGTTTAGTTATTTCATGGGGGACCTGTGAGCCGCTAGCAGGGCTGAAGCCATCTCTCTTGATTATCACTCTGAGGAACGCATAGTTTCAATTCCCTGCATTTTCTTTTTTCTGCATAATAGCATTGTTTGTACTGACTCCTTGGAATGAGGGAATGAGCTGGCATCATTTGTTGTCTGTTCCCAACGTTTGTGTGAGGATGTGGAGTGAGGAGCAGGAAAACCTTAGCAACAATGCCTGCGGAGGTTATTTTACTTTATTCATTTTCAACTAAGAATGTGTCTTCATAAATCGTTCTGGACAAATACTTCTCTTGTTTAGAAAAAAATAAGCTAATGACTTTTCCCCCCTAGCTATGTCTGAACACTGGTTTGTTGCCAGTTTAGAACAGGCAAAGGGGAGCTGGAGGCAAGAGCTCACCTTTCCAAGAATTTTCTGCATGCTAAGCATTTAAAATATGCATTCAGGCTGAGAACTATAAGAATAGACTGGCTTTAAGAGAATGTTGTTAGGTGCCTTCGAGTCGAGTCATGTCCAACCCATAGCAACCCTCATAGGGTTTTCAGTGGCTATTTCGGGATTGCCTCGGGAGTAGATTGCCACATCCTTCTCCCACTTAAGAGAGAGAGTCTTTATTTTGCCGGTTTCAATTTTGAGAAGTAAATAATTTCCCTCAGTCACTTTTCAGTACCTTAGTGAAGGACAGGTGATGTTAGGGTGTCTACATACCCATATCTGTCCTTGTACTCTTTTAAAAAAACAACCTCACTGAGATAAAATGGTTATACATGTAATTTATGCATTTAAAGTGTACAATTGAATGGCTTTTAGCATATTAAGAGTGTGCAAACAGCACTACTAATTTTAGAACACTTACATCACCCCCAGAAGCGTCCTGATACCTATTTGCAGTACGTACTAGCCATCTTTCCATCTCTGTGATGAAAGAGAAGCTACTGATGAAGTAAAGAGGGGTTGATAATGGGTCACAGTTTTGGAGATTCAAGGCCATGGGCAGCTCCGTTATTTTGGGCCACTGATACCAGGTCAGGAATGTGTGGCTGAGCAAACTACTCACATCACAAGCCAGGAAGCACAGACAGAATGGGATGTAATCCCATTTTTCCCCTTCAGAGGATGTACCTCCAATAACTTAAGGACCTCCCTCAAGGTCCCACCCCCCCAAAGGTTCCATCACCTCCAAATAGCACCACCCTGGGGACCAAGCCTTTAACATGTGGGCCTTTGGGAGACATTTAACATCCAAACTACAGCACAGGCCCTCTCCATTTCCCCCAACTTTCCAGGCCCTTGCAACTACTAATCTACTTTCCTTTTCTGGACAGTACGTAAATGAAATCATATAATATGTGGTGGCTAGTGACTGGCTTCTTTTGCTTAGCATATTTTCAAGGTTCATCTGTGGTGTAGCATATATCAGTACTTTGTTTCTTTTTATCACCAAATAATGATCTAGTGTACGAATATACCACATTTTATTTACATTTTCATTAGTGGTAGATATTTGGGTTGTTTCTAGTTTTGGCTATTATGAATTGTGCTCTGTGAACATTCATGTATAAATGTTTGTATGAGTATATGTTGATTCCCTTGGGTGTACACCTAGGGTTATATGGAAATTTCATGTTTAACATTTTGAGGAACTGCTAAACTTTTCCCTGGTGGCTGCCCTATTTTACATTCTCACTAGCTATACATGAGGGTTTCAGTTCCTCTACATTCTCATTAGCACTTGTTAGTGTCTGCCTTTTAAAAAATATTATACGAGCAGGTAGAAATGGTATCTCATTGTGGTTTTGGTTTGCATTTCCCTAATGAGACTGAGGGGGCTGGGATTTAGTTTGGGGGCTGGGATTTAGCTCAGTTGGTAGAGCACCGCTCTGCAGTCTCTGAGGTCCCGAGTTCGATTCTCAGCACCACAAAAATGGGAGAAGTACATAGCAGTCCACTCCCAAGCCAATCCCCAAACAATCAGCCATTGAAAACCCCATGAGGGTTGCTATGAGTCGGACATGACTTGGCAGCACCTAACAATAAAATGAGGCTGAGTATCTTTTCATATGCTTGTCCATTTGTCTGTCTTTGGAGAACATTTGGTCAAATCAGTAACCCATTTCCCAATTGGATTATCTTCTTATTAAGTTTAATTAGAGTTTGTAAGCATATTCTACTTGCAGCCATACCACTGTGGCATCTGATCCTACCAGATCTCAAAAGCTAAGCAGGGTCAGGCCTGGTTAGTACCTGGATGGGAGACCACCTAGGAATACCAGGTGCTGTAGTCTTGGGAGAAGGACCCCACAGCCCACTTCCAAAAAATCAATCCACCACTGAAAACCCTACAAATAGCAGAGAAGCACTAACAATAGTGTTTCACCTATTGTACATAGGGTCACTCTGAGTCGGACACCGACTTGGTAGCACCTAACAACAATAACAACAACAAACATTTCCTTATGACATATAATTTGAAATTTTCTTTCCTGTCCTGTGACTTAACCTTTTTCATTTTCCTGATAATGTCCTTGGAAACACAAAAGTTTAAAATTTTGATTATTGTTGTTGGGTGCCATTGAGTCGGTATCCAGCTCCTAGTGAGCCCATATACAACAGGTTGTTTGTGCTTCTCTGCTGTTCATAGGGTTTTCAATGGCAGGTTGTTTTTTGGGAGTGGATTTCTGGGTCCTTCTCCCAAGCCTACAGCACCTGGTATTTCCAGGTGGTTCTCATACCCAAGTAGTAACCAGGGCCGACCCTGCTTAGCTTCTGAGATCTGACAAGATTGGATGCCACAGTGATATGACTACAGGCAAAATTTTGATCAAGTCCAATTTATTATTTTGTTACTTGTTTGGGTTTTGTATCTAAGAAGGCTTTGTATAACCTAAGATCATGAAGATTTACCCCTATGTTTTTTTCCTTCCTTCTTCCTTCCTTCCTTCCTTCCCTTTTTTTCTTTTTTTTTCTTTCTTTCTTTCTTTTTTCTTTTTTTTTTTTTTTTTTTTCAGTACTGGGGTTAAACCCAGGGCCTCGCACTTGCATGCTTTGCAAGTGCTGGACCACTAAGCTGCACCCCCAGCCCATTTTTTCAGTTTTGGAGACAAGGTCTCACTAAATTGCACAGACTGCCTCTGGTCTGGAGCTTGCGATCCTCCTGCCTTTGCCTCTTAGGTTGCTGGAATTATAGGCATGCACCGCTGCCCCTAACTTACCCCTACATTTTCTTCTAAACATTTTATAGTTTTAGTTTATCTATTTAGATATGATCTATCTTTGTGTTAATTTTTGTGCGTAGTGTGAGGAAGATTTCCAATTTCATTCCTTTGTGTGTGAACTTACAGTTGTTCCAGCACCATTTGTGAAAAGCATAGGAGAAAATATTTGCAAACCATGTATCTAATAAGGAACTTACATTCAGGGGGAAAAAAACCTCTTACAACTCAAAAATAAAAATTAAATTTTATGTAATTTAGCAGTAAAAAGAATAATTAGGAAGGCAAAGTCATTCCAAATTGATGAAAAATTACATTTGTAAAGGTTTTAAAGCAGTGTGTTTAAGTGTGTCTATTTTCATAAGCCAAAATACAAACAAAATCAAATTGGCAAAATGCAGCAAAATGAACAATCTTTATCAGGAGTTATTTATTCAATATTGAGTTATAGCATTTCTTATAAGCTTAATTATTAATAAGAACCTTCCACATCTACAAATTACAGAATGATCTCAATTAACAAAAAATATAAGCCATAAATGTTAAAAATCAAAGAAAAATTTATTCAGCCAGTAGTTATTCAATAAACAAACATTTATTGAATGCTTGCTGTGGGCAAGGCTGATCACGGTTGATGCCAAGAAAATAAAATAGATCTCTGTCTTCCTAGAGTCTTTAAAACAAAGCAATATTTATAAGCATGCCTGTATATTGCCTGAGGAAGTGATAAATATTTCTGTTACCATAACTTAGTAGATGAGATGTGGAAACTGGAGTCTAAATAGCTTAATACAAGGTAGTAGATGGTGCGTGTTGTTGGGAAGGTACAGATAAGAATTGAGGGAATAGTTTCACTGAATAAAGCTGAGGTTTTAATTAAGCATTATAAAAGGAACAGCCCATCTAAATGTTGCCATTAGTCTTTCCAATTAGCCTATAAAGTTATTCAAGTGAGTCTGCTTTTACTTAAGGGAGTGAGTTTGTGTTTATATCAGCCTCTCTTTCTCCTATCCTTGTAGCTGCCTCTGCCACCATCTGCTCCTCCTCCCCTCTCCGTGCCCTCCTCCTCCCTCTCCTCCTCCTCTTCTATTTTTATTTATTTTAATTTTTTTGTGAATCCAAGGCTTGGTGCTTGCTGGGCAAGTGCTCCACCACTGGGCTGCACCTCATGCCCCTTTTTATTTTTTTGTTTTGCATCAGGGTCTGACTAAGTTATGCAGCCTGCCTCTGGTCTCGAACTCAAGATCCTCCTGCCTCAGTTTTCGAGGTCACTGGGATCAGAGGCGTGTGCCACAGCACTTAGCTCTCCTGTCTTTAATGCATGAAGCAGTGCAAAGCTTTCTACTCCCTTGCAAGTATTCTAGTTTAAGTGATTTGATATCTTCCTTTTCTACCCCAAACTTGAGGATGCTGTTATAGGAGGAGTTGCTTTTCTTTCTTTTCTAAGCCTTCCTTGTCTAAGCCTTCTAAGTCTTCCTATGTGTTCTTGACCTATATTTTCTTCCTTTGGAGTTGAGTCTATCATTGGGAAAAGTTTGTTTTTTCCAGCCCATCAGGCTGCCCATTAAACAACATTAAGTGTAGTATAGCTCCATGCTAGCACTCTGTATTGTCTTCTTGGTCAGCAAATTATCATCTCAAGACAGAGTTTTACCTCCCTGATGAGAGCATCCCAGAATCAGGGTACCTTCTGTTGATGTGGATTTGGGACAGCATTGATCCATAGTTCTCAAATGACTTGAAAGGCTTGGAACAACTCACTCAAAGCCTGGAGACCATGGCTCACCTGCTAGAAGCCGATGACCTTCATTACTGAACTTTGGAAGTATCATGTTTTGCATATATAATGTCCCCAAAGGTCAGGTACTCTAACATTCAGTCCCCAGCTGGTGATACTGTTTGTGGAGGTCACAGAACTTCGGGAGGTAGGACTAGCTTTGCAGAAGTGGTCACTGGGGGTGGGGCCTTTGGAGGTTTGTTTTTTTAACTTGGACCTGGGATTCCAGGAAGCTCTCTTCTTCCTGCCCACCGTGCCGGGAAGTCATGACACAGACCCTGCTGCCACAACTGCCATGCCCATGCTTGCCCTGATCCTCTAACCCCCCATAAGTCTGAGTTGGTTTTTCTGCTGCGGTGACAACAGCTGATGAATACAGGAAATGTAGGGAAAGTTTTCTCACCGTTATCTAAGATAACATCTCTTTACTATTTTGATCTCAGCACCCCTTCCCAAATTCTTGGCTGACTTCATTGATTCTTGGTTTTTAAGTGTATATGTTGCGAAGTGTGAAATTGAGGAGCTTTTACCAGAGATTCTACGCAAGTAAAATACACCTCATGTTACTGAGATCTAACTAGTTTGGTTTTATCAGTGATTTTGGTAGTCTCTTTTAAAATGCTACTTATAATATGTAGAAGAGAATATTTGAACTTTTTCACATTTAGATAGTCTGATATATAATAAGAATTGTTGTTGTTGTTGTTAGGTGCCGTCGAGTAGGTATCCGACTCATAGCGACCCTCATAGGGTTTTCAATGGCTGTTTCGGGATTGCCATGGGAGTGGATTGCCAGGTCCTTCTCCCATTTTTGGGGTGCTGGGAATCGAACTTGGGACCTGAGAGACTGCAGTGCAGCACTCTACCCACTGAGCTAAATCCCAGCACCAATAATAAGAATTATATTATGTTTAACATTGAGTGTTATAGTAACTCGGATTCTGAGTAGAATGCTTGGTTAGCACAAGTTTATAATCATACATAAAGAGAACTGAGAAAATATCAACATAAAGGGATTTGTTTGGTTATAATGGATGATTGTTTTGGGTGATAGTTTAGTTATCATGTCCTCTTAACATTTTAAGTGGGATCATTCCTTACCTGTCTTAGCTTTAGCTACTATAACAAAATACTGTAGACTGCATGGATACAACATTTATTTTAGGACAGTTCTGAATGCTGGGAAGATGAGGATCGAGGTGACCACATGGTTGGTTTCTAATGAGGGCTTGCTTCCTGGTTTGTGGATACCTACCTTCTCCATTGTGTCCTTACATGGCAAGGAGAGAGAAAGCAAACTCTCTAGCCTCTCTTTTTACATGGGCACTAATCCTGTTGTGAGGGCCCCACCATCAAGATCTCATCTAAACCTAATTACCTCTCAAAGGTCCCATCTCCAAATACTATCACATTGGAGGTCAGGGCTTCAACATAGGAATTCACCTTCATAATCATGAATATCCTTAGTGCTTCAGTCAGTGTGCTTGCAAAGGTTATTGTACATTTCCTTCAAGAAACTCTCTAAAAGCTATGATGTAGAATATCAGGCTGAATTCATTTACAGTAAGTAGAAATGAGATAAGAGATGAAATATAGTATTTTCTGCATTCAATGTGCCATAATTTATGAAGAAAATCTTTGTTTTTTGTTGGATTTTATTAATCCCCACTCCCAACATTAAAGGTATAATGAACACATCAGGTAAATACAATTGGGTGACATGTTATCCCTTCTTGAAAATATGTATATTTAAGATACATGAGGGGCTGGGGCTTAGCTAAGTTGGTAGAGTGCTGCTTTACACTCTCTGAGGCCCTTGGTTTAAAACCCAGCATAGCAAAAATGGGAGAAGGACATGGCAATCCACTCCTGAAGCAATCCCGAAACAATTAGCCATCAAAAACCCTATGAGGGTTGTTATGAGTCAGACTCAGCTCAATTGCACCTAATGACAACAAGGTACATGAAGATATTCTATATTTCCCTCCATTTTATTTTACTTTGGTTGGATCCTTATTTCCATTTAAATCTAAGCAAAAATCAGGAATAGTGGTTTTCAGAGCATTAATTTAGGGAGCAAGAACTTGTGGTTTAAGATGCTTCTTGACATCAGTTTGAATTTTCAATGTAGATTAAAAAGAGAATAAGAACATTTTCTTTTACCATGTATAGTGAAATATAAGCCCCTTCCATAAGCAAAGATCTATAAAATGGTTTTGGCCAATACAAATATACATGAAATAGCATAAATACACTAATAGGATACCATCTATACTAATAGGATGTTGTCATTATTTACCTGCAGCCATAGCACCCTGGCATCTGATCTCATCAGATCTCAATACTGTACTGCTAATAATACAGTTATATACATGAACTAGTCATGGCTGTCCCTAATATTTACTGTATTAATTACATCACATATTTAAAATCACACTGAAAACTCAAATGACATTAATTTTGAATATTCCTTTCCTTACTCATATAGCTTGTAAAGCAACTTTATGCAAACTCACAGTTACATTTTGAGTCATCTAAGTCAGTTCTTTTTGCATATATAACCTTTACTTCCACCTTTATTATTTGAAAGACAGTAACTTTTCTATCCCTGTCTGGTGCTGGCCCTGGAGTTTTTATCCAAGGCCACAAGTATCCATTCTCCTAATCCTGGCGTGGTTCCCTATCCCTTCGTCCTATAATTGAGAGCAGCTTACATTTACATGTGTATTTACTGTGTGCCAAACCTTGTCAGAGACATGTTTCATGTCTCACCTCATTGACTCATCAAGCACCCCTGTGAGATAGATTTCTTTATTATCGCATTTTACTGAGGGAACTGAGGTCCAGAAAGAGGTTCAGAAACTGCTCAGAGTCACACAACTCATGAAAGGCAGAGCCAGGGTTCAAACCCAGCTATGGAGCACCAGAAGTCTCCTTTTTAACTACCACGCCACTCTGCCACAAGGGTATCCTGCTCTCCAGATTGTAAGATCATTTCCCTTAGGAATAATCATTAAATTTTAACACATTTCCCCCTTTATTTTATTTCATGTTTTTACTTTGTAAGGTGAATTTTCCTCCTCTTTAGAGATGTTATAATATAAGTAGATGAATGTACTACCTTTGTTGCATTTTATTTACTTTAACTTTTTAATTTTTTATTGGCACACAGTATAATGAGTTTCATTATGAGATTTTCATACAATTGGGGTTTTGTTTTGGTACTAGGGGGTTGAACCCAGGGCCTCATGCATGTTTTCTGCAAGCGCTGTGCGACAGAACCACATCCCCAGCCCATTTTTTTCCTTTTTATTTTGAGACATGGTCTTGCTAAGTCACACAGGCTGCCTCTGACCTCGAACTTGCAAGTGGCTGGGATTATAGCCATGCTGGCTGGGATTTTGATATATTATGTACTTCCCCCTTTATTTGTTTACATAACCATCTAAAATTTGCATTGATTGAGTCTGAAACAGGCAAGTTATATCCAAACAATAGTTTGTCATCCAAATTAAAAAAATCAAAAGAGAGGTTCATCGCGTAATTCCTACAGACTCGAATATAAGACAGTTTCCTCTTTATGAGGATAATTTTAGGGAGGGAATAATATATAACCTTATTTTCTGTCTATCTTAGTATATAGCCCAGGCACTTGGTGAAGACTTACTGGGATAGCTACACTATTTTTTAAATAACCCTTGATCCCTAGGCTGCTTGTGTGTATTTATTCTCTGCACACCCTAGCTTTATTCTCTGCACACCCTGTAAGGAAAGTAGCATTGATCCAATCTTGCAGGTGAGGAAATTCAGGCTCAGAGTAAGAGAAACTTGCCCAACATGGTATGTTGTTGTTCTTGTTGTCAGGTGTTGTTGAGTCATGTCTGACTCACAGCGACCCTCATAAAGTTTTCAATGGCTGATTGTTTTGGGATTGCCTCAGGAGTGGATTGCCACATCCTTCTCCCATTTTTGTGATGCTGGGAATTGAACCCGGGACCTCAGAGAGTGCAGAGCAATGTTCTACCAACTGAGCTAAATCCCAGGCCCAGCATGATTATAGAGATTGCAAAGTAGCATTGAGATTTTAACCTCTGTGCAGCCAGCTCAGAAGCTCTTCCTCTGGGGAGGGCACCACATGGTCTCCTGGGCATAAAGCACAGGGTTTAGGAGCCACTAACATGAAGCTTGTGGGCACTAAGTTTCCCAGGCCAGCTGGCATCTGCCATCCTTCCACTTCCTTTCATTTCTCTGCTTTCTTCCTTGCTGAGCCTGGCCAGGGCTTTTGGCTGCAAACAACAGAAATTCCTGTAGCAAGTTTAAGCAGAAAAGGATGTATTAAAGGATGTTAGGTGGTTCACAGAAATTCTGGGAAGGACCAAGAATCGGCTCGGATGTTACAGAGCCAGGAAAAGAGCCAGGCCACATGGTGGGACTGTTTTAGCAGGAAAACCATGCTGGCATGCTCGCCGCTCAGTCCCCAGGATTTTGGAAGCACTGCCAGAACTGTCCCCTCTCCACAGTGCTTGTCAGAAGGCCTGGGTCACAAGGGGTGACCCCAGCCTCCCCTCATTCTCTTTTACGTCCAACTCGTACTGGATGGAATGTGTTTGATTGGTTAAAACAAGCTCCCATGCCTGCATTCTGGCTGCAACGGAATATGGGAAATGTAGGTTTTTTCAGTTTTTCTGCCAATGCAAATCAGGTGAACCAATGTACTGGGAGTGCCCCACTTAGCCCACCCCAATCCTAGCCCCAACTTTGGCTCCACCGCATGAAACCAGATGATGTCATAGTTTGTTCAAGCCACTAAGACAAGTTACCATAAACTGTTGTTGTTGTTGTTGTTGTTGTTGTTGTTGTTGTTGTTAGGTCCCATTGAGTTGAATCCGATACATAGAAACCCTTTGTACAACAGAACAAAACACAACCCAACACTGTGGCATGCACATGATATTTTTATGTTAGAGCCCATTGCTGCAGCCAATATTTTTCTTCTCATTTTGAGTGGTGCCACATCAGCAAAAGGAGGTCCCAGGGACTTTACTCCATTCTCATCATTAAGGTTGACTCTACTTTGTACCACTGTGTCAGACCTCAGAAGCTCAGCAGGGTTGGGCCTGGTTAGTACTTGGATGGGAAACCACCTGGGAACACCAGGTGCTATAGGCTTGGGAGAAGGACCCGGCAACCCACTCCCAAAACACAATCTGCCGTTGAAAACCCTATGAATAGCAGAGAAGCACTGACAATAGTGTTTCATCTGTTGCACGTAGGGTTGCTATGATAGACACTGACTGTACGGCACCTAACAAACAACTTTGAGGAGGCAACTCTTCCCCAGTTGTCTTTTGAATGCCTTCCAGCCCCAGGGGCTCATTTTCGAGCACTATATTTGACAGTGCTTCTCTGATGTTCAAAGGGTTTTCTAAAACCTGTCCACCCTGGTTGCCCCTGCTGGTATCCAAAATACCAGTGGCATCACTTTCTGCATCACAGCCACACACAAGCCCCTACAGCACAATAAGCTGACAGACACATGGGGGTGCCATAAACGAGGTGGTTTAAAAATAACAGAAATTTATTTCTCAAAATTCTGGAGGCTGGGAAGTCCACGATCAAAGTACCAGCAGATCTGGTGTCTAGGAAAGGCCTGTTTCCTGTTTCAGAGAGGATACAGCTTCTGCTGTGTCCCCACCTAACGAGAGGGATAAGACAGCTATTTCAGAAGGGCACTAGCCCCAGTCAGAAGGGTTCCACCCTCATGACCTGGTAACCTCCCAGAGGCTTACCTGCCAGTACCACCACTTTGGGAGTCAGGGTTCCGACATCCAGATTTCGGGAGAGACACATTCTGCGCATAGCAGACGGGTAGCGTTTATGCCTCAGTGTCCAGTCCTTGGTGGATACAGACTGAACCGCTGAGTGACACATGTACCCAGACCCCACAATTCACACACTAGGAAAGGTTCATGTGCTGTTTGTCCTCCGGAAGCCAGTACAGACAGCAGTGAGGCTAACCTGGTGTCCTACGTGAAAAAGCTACTTTAGTCACAGGAAATTCTTTCTGTGGAAGAGTCTCCCTAGCACAGCAGTATTTTCTGAGGTTCTGTGTTGTACAGAAGGAGGGCTTTCTTCTGCAGTCGGGTGTTCTAACTGGAGTTCATTCATGGAGGGATATAACCTTCCATCGCCTCGTTTCTCTTCAAAGGTCAAGCATTTCTCCGCTAGGTCGCACACCCTGAACACCCAAGACCAACAAAAGTAACAAGGGAGCAATGGTTCCGCTTCTTACTTAGAAGAAATACCTTGTGTCCTTTTATGCTTCAGCTTTTCAGTTGCTTTTGAGAAAATCAACATATGTAGACCTAAGGTCTGGAAATTATAAGAGAGACCTGAAGAAAATAGGTTGATCCTATTTAAATAAATAAAAGATAACTGGACATGGTGGTTGGTATAACCCCAGCACTCAGGAGGCTGAGACAGGAGGATCCTGAGTTTGAGGCTAGCCTGAGCTCATAGCAAGACCCTTCCTTCCTGCCCTCCTGCCTGCCTGCCTGCCTTTTTTTTTTTTTTTTTTTTTTCCTTTTTAAAGACTAGAATAAAGAGAAAGGGGCAGGACCTGAGATTTTGCCACTGATCTCCTTATCCACAGGGCAATTTCAGGCAGATTAATGTCTGACTAGTTACCTAGTCTGTAAATAGAAAGGAATATGAATGCCAGCAACCTGAGAATTGTTGTAAGAATTAAAAGCTCAAACCCTGGATACAATGTCTGGCACATAATTTTATAATGTTAACCTCTAACCCGTTAAAGAAACCCCAGCCCCTCTGGGTAGGGCCATTTCCCTGCCACTCTTACTGCCAAAATGCATGTCTGTCTCTATTACTTTGGTTATTGTGTGGGGAGTTTACATTGTCAGGTGAATAAGCAGATCAAAGTTTCAGTAATTTGAAATGGGTAGGGGGGAAAATAGACCTTTTTTTCCTTTCCTCAGTGCTAGAGATCAAACCCAGGGCCTCAGTGCATGCTAAGCAAGCAACTCTACCAACTGAGCTGACCCCCTAGCCTGCTGATCTGTTTCTTTAACACACTTGTTCACTGTGACTAGAGTTCAGAGCTTATGCACTTGGGGAAATAAAGTCATTGTGAAAGATTTCAGTTTACATTTTTCTGGTTACCTTTATGTCTTGATTTGGGTGAGGAACTTGCCATATATGTATTAATTTTCCTTTGGGATTCATTTAGCAGCAACAACGGAGAGTCATTTGCATTTTAATTGGGTCATTCTCTATCCTCTGCCCCTTCCCCTAAGTATTTTCTCCCCAGGGGTGAGAGCTAGAGCCAGGTGTTCTTTCCTATACCTTGGGGATTGGAATGTCAATGTCTGTAACTTCAGCAGCTACCACATAGACACAAAGTGCCTTGATGAGCATCTCCAAAGCCACATGTCAGAATTACAAAGCTAAGAAACTTCCTAGTTCAAGTGGCACAACCCATGCAGCTCCAATACAGTATCCAAACGCAGATTTTTTTTCTCCCTTTATTGGTAAATGGTGGTGGGGTTCAAAGTAATCCAAAATTTGCTATTTCCATCATGCAGCTATTACATCACTTTTGGTTACTTTTATCAACGCAAGAAGTTTATGGGAGAAGGACCTGGCAGCCCACTCCCAAAAACCAATCTGCCATTGAAAACCCTATGAAGAGCAGAGAAGCACTAACAATAATGTTTCATCTGTTGTATGTAGAGTTGCTATGAGTTGGATACTGACTCAATGGCACCTAACAACAACAAGAAATTTATGGAACCTTTTGAGTAATATGAAGTAAAAGTCATATGCATATGTGGGTTATATTCCCTGATTTTTCCCATGTAGTCATAAAGTTACATCATTTACACTGAGATTATCCTCTCCCCCTTTGTCCCTTTACATTGTTACTTCTCCCCTTCCCACCTTCCACAACCTTTGCTTCCCTTTGCTAATCCTCTCCCTTCTTCTTTCTACTCTTTATATTTTCCCCTCTTCACTAAGTGTATGCATTTTTATATATCTACTTATGTATAGTTTTTTTTCTTCAAGATTCAGCTCCCACATATGAGTGAGAACATATGGTATTTCTCTTTTTGAGCCTGTGTTCATTCACTTGAGATGATATTTTCTAGTTCCATCCATTATGCTGCAAATGATATTATTTCATTCTTTTTTATTGCTGAGAAACTCAGATTAAAAAAAAAATTAAAATGACTTGCAACAAAAGTTTATTGTGTGGTCATTCCCAGTGAGTCATCTTCAAGATTCAGTTTCTAACACAAGGATCTCACTTTGAAAGGGAGAAATTTCACAGTTAGATGGTACACGTCTCTGGGGCCAACTTTGACACTTTGGGAGGACAGATATAAATGTGAAAAAGGGTAACCCAGTGAAATCTGGCGCACCGCCAGTCTCGTTTTCTTAGATGAAGAAACAGGCAATAATTCAGTGACAAAGGTGGTGTTTGTTCCAGCTGGAGTTCTGTTGAAATCGAGGCCACACTGTGACAGGGCCACTTCCTAAGACAGAACTGACATAGAAAGCAGGCGAAGCAAGGCTGAATTCAGGCGAGCAGCCTCACTAATTCTGACATTACTGTGCTTGTAGGGAGCTGGGGCGGCATGAAATATTTACAGTAAGCCTGACAGGGATTGGCGTATGCAGAGATGGAGTTCAGCAAAATGTAGGACATGGAGAGAGCCTTACGTGGTAAAAACTTACCTAGGTGTCCCTGAGAGAGAGACAAAGTCTTAGACATGAATTGCTCTCTCTCTTAGGAGCTCCAGGGCATTTTTGTTGAACACCTTTTCTTATTCATTTTTCTTTTTAAGTGGATACTGGGTGTTTCCAGAACTGTGCAGTGATGTGAAAGAACACTGAGGACAGATGGAACCTGCCTCCTTGTGGCTTATCCTTGGGGAAACATCTCTCACCCAGATTTATCACGTCTTATCAGATTGCCACTGCCAAGTCCAGGCAAAGGCCTTGGTGACCCTATGTCCGTCACTCTCGGCCCTTACTAGGTCAGATGTAACCTTGTAACTTCTCTCAGATTTTTGCTCATACCCACTAGTCAACCAGTTACAGACGCCCTGTGCTGCATAGTGTCCCCAAAGAGGCAAGAACCCTGAGGCTTGGGAATGGGCCCCCGTGTTCCCGGCTGCTTGTCCCCTGGGTTCTTGGCCAAGAGCGCCATCTTTGTCTTGTACCCATATATTTCAGCCTGTAAGCAGGCTGACTCTCCAAGAAAGCTCTGCTGTGTCCCCACGAGGAGCCCATTTCTGGGTTTGGCTGTGAAACTCCCGCAGATTTATGAACATACTACTTGCTCTGTCGGCCAGCCAGAAGGAGTCAAAGATCTGGGGGCTGAGGATACAAAAGGAAGGGAATTCTGATTGTGTGTGTGCTTGTTAATTTTTTTCATCTCAACATTTATCCTCGGTAAAGACAAATATTATTCTTCACAGATATGTTTTTGAAAACTAGATTACAGGAGCCCAGCAGCATGCAGACAGGTTAATGAACACTTGGCCCTGGCTCTGAGTGGTCCTGCTTGCAGTCTGTCAGCAGGGCGAATTTCCTGTTCTCAGAGCACTCTCAGAGTTTGTTCATTACCATCCTGTAGAACCTTTTGTTTTTAAGGGGTGTTTATTGGAGGTCAGTTTGGCAGGGGCTGTCGGAACATGTGGTGGGGAGCCCTGGGAGAGAGAATGTGGGGCACAGGGTAGCATTTGCTCCTGTTTGTGGTAAATGTTCATGAAGTCTAAAGATTGAATCCATGAAAGGCAAACAATCGTTTGGGGCTTTTGTTATGCTGAAATTTATTTTTCCATTTGTTTTCTTGGACATATTCTAGATGCAGAATATGGGGTTTGCAAAATACAAGGCCTGCATCATGAATCCATCATAGAGGAGGGTATGGGTGCCTTGTTTTGGGGGTGCAGGCCCATCCCCCTCAATGTCATGGCTGGCTATATCAAGGGTTGGCTTCTCCCTGCTAGCTGCTGTGGTGTGCAGCCAGCACCCCTGTCCCAGGAAGAGTCCCTTTGCATGCCCTCTGTCAGGTGTCAGGGCCTGATGTCTCCTCCCACAGGGTCCTCGATTGCCTTTGAACCAGAGGTGACCATACCGGTCGGTCCTTGTGTTGCCTCATACCTGGGCGCGCTGGCTGTCCCAGCCCAGTGAACAGGGCCACGTGAGCTAGGTGTGGTGTCCCTTGCCTTCGGAAACCTTTGGATGTCCTAATTCGAGTGCACCTATTTTTAGGCTGGGCTTGTCTGATCAGAGAGTCACTTTTGCAAGGCTGTGACATGTGGTCAGTCATTTTCCTTAAGAGTCCCTGGGTGTGTGGGGGTTGTTACTGGAGGCCTTAGAATCTGCACAATGCCCGTGCAGAAGCCACCTGCCTAGCTGCTCCGAGGGCAAAGCATTGCATTCAGCCTGAGATAAGAGTTCAAGTCCAGGTGCCTGGGGAAGGGAGGGCCTCAGGATTGATGGGGCAGGTTACTTGAGTGTGAAATAGGATAAAAACATGAGCCTCTTGCCAACATCTGTCAGTGTTTACTGAGGGCTGTGTGCTAATTGTCACCATGGCAGACATCAGGCATCACTTGTGTGTAACTATTTATAAACTCCATAGCACTGTTTGCAAATGTGGGAAGCATGTGCTAGCAAGGGTAGGAGGAGGGTGACAGAGACTGGCACCAGGGCTTGAACGAGGGTGGAGACACATGAGACTGCAGTGAGAGATGGAGGAAATGTACATGAGAGATGGTACAGCTGACAAAAAAGACAAAGTCCAGGCTTGGAGGCCAAACCTAGGTCTGCACACGACCCACAAAGACCCTGACAGCCACACAATTGGGGCCATGATTGCATCTGGCACCTGTCACGTAGAGAATACCGTGGCCATGGAGAGCTAGGAAGGAAATAGGAAAAAAATAGGACCCCTTTCCACTGAAGAATGTGTAGAAAGAGAAATCCCACAAGGATTTCTCAAGAGCTCAGAGTGAACATGCCCATGAAGTGAAAGAGGTTCCTTGGAGAAAGGAAGGGAAGGTGTTGGACTTGGGGAAAGGTCACTGGCACTTTAGGATGGAAACGTCGACTCCCTAGGGTAACCTGGAACCACCTAGGGTGAGAACAAAAGGCCTCCAGGATTGAGAAGTATTGATGGAGAAAGAACAGTCTGCAAGTCATTCACGGGCATCATTCTGGCTATTTCAGAATTCTCCCTCGAGCTAAGTTATGGTCAGCATGTGGAAAGGAGAGGAAAGATGCCCATGGTTCTCCTGGGTTCTCCGAGATTGCCTTTGTTTTTAAATAGCACAGCTAATCATGCTAGTTCTGGCTTCTTTTCTGATTTTTACGGTCACCTTAGTCATTACGCTTCTTTTTCTTCTATTTTTTCATCGATTAAAAAAAGAAACAAGGGTGGGCTCAGTGAGGCATGCTTGTAATCCCAGCGACTTGGGAGGCAGAGGCAGGAGGATCGCAAGTTTGAGGCCACAGGCAGTTTGTGTAATTTAGCGAGACCCTTTCCCCAAAAGTAAAAAAAAAAAAAGAAAAGAAAAGAAAAGGAAAGGAAAAAAGAAAGAAAGAAACAAGACCTAGCTCATCCCTAACCAGAAACTAGTTTAGGAAATAAAGGTGAAGTTCACAGTGCTCCTAAGAAGAAGGCGTGGTTCCCTTCTGAGAGGAAGCCCCTAGTCTTGCTGATGGACGGCTCCTACCCAGGAGATGACCAGCTTGTCTTTCCTGCACCTTCCTAGGGGTGTTGGCATAGCTTTTCCAGGAAGATCCTGGGTGGCATGTGGTTCCAGTCCCTCCTTGTCAGGTAACCAGTGGCCTGATTGGAGCTGGCAGCCCCTTTGGGAACCACTCAGTGCTGACTTCTGAGTCTTTTAACACTGCTGCTCACTGAACGCTCTGTTTTCCTTTCCCAGTTTCCCCTTTGTCACTTTTGATTAAGCTAGGAACTTCTGGAACCAGGACAAGCCGTGTGTAATTTGGTTAGTGATGTCAGTAAGCCAGAAAGGCAGAGAGGGAACTGAAATGTGAAGGAACAGAGGTGGAGCCGGTTGGATTTACTCTAGACTCACTATAACCTCAGCTGGTCAAATACTCACTGTGTGGCTAGCGTGACACAGTCTAAAACATTCTCTATTGCAGCCAAAACTCTGCCAATGCATCGCATTCTGTCAGAGGAGGAATGGAGGCTTAGGAATATTTATTTATCATTCACATAGCCAGTAAGTGGGGAATGCTGCTGTTGAGCCCATGATTATCAAACTGAAGCTTGCTGGGCTTTATTCTTTTTAAAGCTATTTATATATTTGTATATATTTTGAAGGGAGAAGGACCTGGTAGCCCACTCCTGAAACAATCCACCATTGAAAACCCTATGAATAACAGAGAAGCACTGACAATAGTGCTAAGCATGGCAGTGTCAAGGGAGTGTTTCGTCTGTTGTACACAGGGTCACTATGAGTTGGCCTGGACTCAATGGCACCTAACAAACATATATTTTAAACACATGCTATATATTTTAAATTTATATATATAAACATATATCTATATATCTATATCTATAGCTATATCTATATAGATAGATAGATTGCCCCCCCCCAGTACTGGGGGTTGAACCCAGGGCCTTGCGCTTGCATGCTCTGCAAGTGCTGGACCACTGAGCTGCAACCCCGGCCCATTTTTTTACTTTTTGAGACAGGTCTCGCTAAGTTACACAGACTGCCCCTGATCTCAAACTTGAGATCTCCTGCCTCCACCTCCCAAGCCTCTGGGATTACAGGCGTGTGCCACTGTGCCTGGCTAAACATATATTTTTAAAGCAGTTTTATTTTCATAGCAAAATTAAGCAACAGATATGAGATTTCCTATATCCTGGCTTGCCTAGACATGTACAGCCTACCCCATCATCAACATCCCCCCACCAGAATATTTCATGTTATAACTGCTCAACTGCTAGAAGAGCCACACATTGTTTTGGTCTGGTGTTTTGAAGGAAGGTCTCACTATGTAGCCCAGGCTGGCATTAAACTCCTGCTACTCCTTCCTCCATCTCCCAAGTGCTGGGATTGCAGGCATGTGCCACCACACCCAGCTTCACCCATTCTTAAGTACAAACCTCCTCCCAGGTGCTAGAAGCTCTAGAAGTTTCACGTCTTGACTGCTGTTCTCACTGCCAGAGCTCGCGTTGTTACTGGCCAGCCGGACACATTCTTGTCCCTTCTGTTTTTAAACTGTTTTAAACAAAGTTTAAGACCTGGAGGTCACTATTGCTGATTCCCATGGGAAATCTCTTCTTGTGAGAAAAAGAGGGAGAACAAATAACCAGTTGTTTGGAGGGCCATAGGAAGAAATTTCCATATACAACCCACGACGTTTCTGAAAGCTGTGGTTTCGTGAGTCAGGTTCTTTGAACCACAGAACCGTACACGATTCCAAGAGAAGATTCTTCATAGTAAAGACGAAAAATACCTTGAAAAATCCAGCTCTGTGTCCAAACATATCATGGAGTGTAATGTGGTTTTTGATAGATTCCTTCCTCCAAAGGCTTTACTTCACTCTTCCTCACCGAAGTAAGAAAACCCCTAACAATTTTGAATCATAATAGAGACTTGGTAAGCTTAGAGGACTGAATTACTTTGAGATCTGGAAATTACAGACTGGATGCGGTGAACGTTTAAACCTCTGAGCATCAGGAGGAGCCACACATTACCACTGCTGGGCTTATGGAGGCAGGAGAGGGAGACAAGGAGGGAAGGGATTGACTAGCTCCAAAACTGTTCTGAGCAAAAAGAAAAACCAGTTCACAGAAGTCCCACCAGCCCTTCTAGAATGCACTTGCAGCCAAGTCACTGTGGTGTGGAGGATTTGTTGGGTATACGCTCTGCAGAAGTTCCTAAAAGACGCAGAAGATCAGTGCCTGCCCTCAGCCACCTTAGCACCACCCAGCCCGTGTGCGCCTCCACTGTTGGCCTGCGTTTAAGATCCACCACCCTCAGTGGGGTCCTTATGGAGTAAGCATCCATGCTATCATACATTTCTGGAAACCAAATGAATGGCAGCACCTTGACTGTTTGACTATAGCATTGCTGTAACCCCTGATCAAAACCGCACATTGTAGTACAAAATAAACGGGAAAGTGTTGGAGAGGGGAGAGTTTGGAAACTGTTTCGGTTTCATTTTGCAGAGTCCTAGTGGATTTAGGGGACTAGGATTTAACTCAGTTGGTAGAGCGCTGCACTGCAGTCTCTGAGACCCCAAGTTCAATTCCCAGCACCGCAAAAATGGGAGAAGGACCTGACAATCCACTCCCAAGGCAATCCCGAAACAGTCAGCCATTGAAAACCCTATGAGGGTCACTATGAGTCGGATACCGACTCAGACAGCACCTAGCAACAAGTGGAGTTAGGACAGAGGCCTTTGTTAGTCTGGTCTGGTCATATGCTGTGAGGAGCGTCTGATGCAATCTGGCAGACCAGTCATTTGCAAACCACCTGGGCAGCAAGCTTGCCATTGGCCTGTCCCGCTTTTGGCAGTACGGTGCCAAGTGCTTCCTTTTATCCATGAGGGCAAGTGGCTTGGAGCTGTGGGCATGTTAAACCCGAGAACTGGCCTCTCAGGCTTTCCTCAAGACTTGCTTCCTTCCTCCGAAGTCCCTCCTGTTTCCCCCAGCCATGGTGGCACCCACTGTGGAAAGCCCCAGTGTTCTCTGCCTTTATCGGTCCTGTCGCATTTCGCGAGTGTTGGCTTGTGGCGGTGGGAATCTTTCCATGAGGTAGTGTCTGCCTCCCCTGTGTGTTGGCACAGCATGTATGTTTAGAAGAGACTCTTAGTGTTTGTTGGATTCCTGGCTTGAGAGGTAGCCAGTCTCACAGACACCAATAGCATGGTATCCGGAAGCTTTGGGGAGATAGCAGTAGGGATGCTCACAATTGATGTTTTAGACCTTTTGGCACCTGGAGAGGAATTAGAGAGAATTTAAGAGCTGAAGGTGACTGGGGACCGTGGCTCGGGAAATTACTTGTTCCTTCTGCTCAGCTTAGTATGAGTTACCACTCACCTCAGAGCCTGTCCGTGGGGGTCCTGGGTCTGTGTCAGAATTTCTGGGTGTGAGTTTAAGTCTCGGTAGGGCTGGATCTAGTTTCTAGAACTGAAATTGTCTCCATTTCTATGAAGAAAAAGATCTAAGTCCAGTTCAAAGGACCAATTGGACTGACAAGCCAGATTAGAAAGGGTGGACTGAGTGGTCATCTCATGACTGAGGTGACTGGCTGGTGGGTCTGACCAGTCTGTCCTCCTCTAGGGTCAGGGAGGTGCCAGTGCCTTGAGGTGAGGGCTGGGCTGGCCCAGCTTTCTCTGGTGGAATGTGCCAGCAGTAGGACGTGAGGATTCTCTGCTTCTCTGAAGTTAGATTTTCTTCACCCAAAAAGGAGTGGACCTTTCCTCTACCTATGTCTGAAGGAAACATGCTTATCTTTTTTTGTAGGCTGACCTCATCCTCATTAATGGGCCTTCATTCTAAAAAGCTGGCTAGATGTGACTAATGGCCCTAAGGACACATGTCTTTGTTTAGGACCCAAGTCCTTGAGGCACAGTGATGTTCACTTCCTATTCATTTGCACGCCCTTTGCCTAGCATAACCATGGTTAATAAACTATACTCTAAAAGGCAGGGGTGGGAGCTGTTTCATCAAATAAGACATGGACACAGCAGTTAAAGGAAGATCTCATAAACAACACTTTTTGGATTTATTTGACTGGAGTCCTTCTTCCATAGAACATCTCCCCCAGATGATATTTTATAGCAAGTATTTTTAGAAATACTAGGTTAAGGTTATTAGAAAATTACAAAGGAAGGGTCTTTGAGAAGAAAATTCAAAAGGACAGTAAAACTGTCTTAAGGATCTGAGATGAGGAGAGTTTTGTCCTATTTTGCCTTTTGTTAACTAGAACTTAGGAGTAGGCAGGGAAATATGAGAGGGTACTTTTCAATAAATACTGATCAGCACTTCCAATAAAGTAAATGACACAGAGGAAAACAACCCCCTGCTCTTGCCCAGGAAGCTCGGAGAAGCTGCAAAGCTATGTATTTGTTGCATGATTCAATTCAGTGTTTTTGGCGTTTTAAATTTGCATGCTTTAGAAAGGGCGTGCTGCCTCCAGCCCCCAACATCCTCTGTTTTTTTGTTTTTTTTTTTCCTAATCTTTCTTACTTATTTTAATGTTTGTTTGTTTGTTTATTCATTTACTTATTTTTGAGACATGGTCTTACTAGCCCAAGCTGGCCTCAAACTCACTATGTAGTCTAAGCTGGCCTTAAACTTGTAATCCTCTTTGCTCGGCTTCCTGAGTACCAAAATCACTGGCGGGATGGTACTGTAGTTCAGTGGTAGAGTGCTTGCCTACCATGTGTGAGACCCTGGGTTCAATGCTGAGCACCAAAAAACTCACACACACAAAAAAACCCCACTGGTTATATGTGAAAGCATAGAAACATAAAAAAGCATGTCAGCCAGTGTGTGTGTGTGTGTGTGTGTGTGTGTGTGTGTGTGTGTGTGTGTGTGTGTGTGTGTAGGTTTCCTGATAGAAACATTGGGGCTAGATCAAAAGTGGTTTTAGACACTGTTGTTGTTATTGTTGTTGTTAGGTGCCATCGAGTCGGTATCCGACTCATAGTGACCCTCATAGGGTTTTCAATGGCTGACTGTTTGAAGATTGCCTTGGAAGTGGATTGCCAGGTCCTTCTCCCATTTTTGCGGTGCTGGGAATTGAACTCAGGACCTCAGAGACTACAGTGCAGCGCTCTACCAACTGAGCTAAATCCCAGCCCCCTAGACACTGTAATATAGGCTTTTTCTTTTGGGTGATGAGACATTATTGGACCATTTCAAATCTCATGTATTCACCATCAAACATTTCTATGTACAGGATAATCTGGAGGAGTAGGCAGCCGAGGGAGTAAGAAAAACTAGGAATCAAGGGCCCAAAATGTGAGGGAATTAAGAGGAGGGGACAAGTGAGAGATTTAAGAAGCAGAGTTGACAGGACAAAACCACCAAGTGTGTGGGGGGAGTGTGTCTAGGGTGACTCCTTTGTGCTTGAATGACTGGGGTTGGCAGTGACTGGAAGAGGCAATATAGGAGGAGGAACCTGTTTGAGGGAGAGCACAGTGGGTTTCACTTTAGAGCACGCTGAGTTGATGGTGCCTGCAGGACATCCCACCGAAGCTGAGCACGAGGCAGGCAGAGGCGGGGTCTGAGCTCAGGAGAGAGGTGGCCCTGGAGGGTTGGTGGCTCTTATGTGGTTTCTGTAGCTATGGAGGGAGAAGAAATAACCCAGAGAACAGCATGGAGTGGGTGGGGGAGAGGAGCCGGTGCTCCTGCACTTTCCTGCCTGGCTTGGCATGAGGGAGGAGGCTGAGAAGAGCTGATTGGAGAGCTGGAAGCAGCTCTGGCCCCCAGGCTTGTGGTCTAATTAGATAGATCAGACAGCTAGAAGATAGATCTGTGTACACTTAAGGACCAGCGAGCATGGTGGCATGGGTCTTGTACTGCCAGCTTTGCACGGGTAAGGGGCATGCACACTTCCTGAATAAGCTTTGTGGAGCAATGGACTAGGTTGCAGCCACATCGAGCCTCCTCAGGGGTGTTTGCAACCTCTCTGCTTGAGGTAGGACTTGGGAGCTGCTCCTCCAAACCTGCAGGCATGGCTCTCCCCGCTTACACAATCATCAGGGTGTTCCCCTCAGCGCTGGCATTATCTTCCATCACCCAATAGGGAAACAAATGGAGCGCTGTGTTTGCTTTCATAACTCTCTGTGAGTTCTCCTGGATGGGGGGATGGGGAAAAGAGAGAAGGAAATTTTAGTGCTTCCTATTGTTTCCAAGGTCATTTATGCATTTTATGACACACGGGAATCTTTTCATTTTGTGTCTTCAGTAATAAGTATGACAGCCATAGAACTGGCCAAAGGGGAATTGTAAACAAAATTCAAATTCCATTGGCTTTCTAAAGAATACACCTGGCACAAACCTGGAATCCCAGGAAGTTGCGAGACGGAAGCAGGAGGATCGTGAGTTCGAGGCCAGAGGCAGCCTACGTAATTTAGCAAGACCCTGACTCAAAAGTGAAAAATGGGCTGAGGGTGCAGACCAGTGGTAGAGCACTTGCAAAGTACATGTGAGACCTGGATCCAACCCCCAAGTATGTATATATGTAAGTATGTATTTAGCTAGCTAGCTAGATAGATAGATAGATAGACAGAGATAGAGATATATTATATAAAAGTCATTCCAACCCTTTAAGTCTGTAGTTTTGTGGCATTAAGCACATTCATGTTATACAACCATCACCACCATCCATCCCCAGAGGTTTTTGTTTTTCAAAACTGAAATTCTGCACCCATTAAATAACTTCCAATTCTTCCTCCCTCCAGCTCTTGGCAACCACTCTTCTACATCCGTTCTCTATGAATTCTCCTACTCTTAAGTGTCTGCTACGAATAAAATCATACAGTATTTGTCCTTTGTGATGGGCATACTGCACTTAACAGAACGCCTTTTCGTGGTTCATCCATGTTGTAGCATGTGTCAGAATGTCCTCCCCTTTCACCACTGGGTGCTTCCATTGTGGTATAGGTCACACCTTGTTTATCCTTTCATCTAGTGATGAACATCTGGGTACTTCTACCTTTCAGCTATTGCGAATAGTGCTGTTTTTTTCGTACACACACACACCACGTTCATGTCCCTGTATTCAGTTCTTTTGGGCATACACCCAGAGGGGCTTGTGTGGTATTGTTGATCCCCTTCTCTGCTGGGGATTGCTGGAATTGCTCACTAGCTACCTTCCTTTCTTGCACTCCCCTTGTTACCTTCCTGCTTTTGCTCATGAGAGTCTTGGGTGTGTCCACAGGCTAGGCTCTGTGACCAGCCAGAAAGCCAATACTGAGCCTCTGCCTGTAGTTACTGGCCATGAGATCCACATCTTGTCCACTGGGCACCATCTTGGAATTTGAATCAGGAAGTACGAGTTCTCACCTCAGCATTTCCGATAATGTGCCCTCTGACCTTGGCGAACTTCCTTGTTTCTCTGTGCCCCTGTTTTCACATTTGCACAAGAAGGTAGAAGGAAGTGATCTTTAGGGTTCCTCCCAGGTTACAAAGGTGAGGGCGCAGTGCTGTCCTAAACCCAGGAACCAAAGGGGGCAAGCAGAAGGCAGAGCTGCAGACAGCTACCATGGACAGCTGACCAGAAGCTCATCTCCCTGGAAATCACAGTGGTGATGCCGCTTTGTACTTACTCCATGCTAGAACGGGCTACAGGGCTAGTGTGAGCAAATGCAGCAGCAGTTCCCTTTAAAACAAAACTTTACACTCTATAGTATCCACTCTTTGTTGAGAAAACATGACAAAGAGGTGGAATAACTGGTTTTACCACAGTTTTTGGCAGATGTCACAAACTTAATACTAAAGAGAATATTCTATAGGCAGATTTTTACCTCTTGTTACAAATGTAGTTTGGTCATAAGCCAAGAAAATCTTAACCCCCTTTTCCCTCACTGGTTTAAAAAAGCAGATTAAAGAGCAGACTTCCTTCTCCTTAGCTTAAACTCGGAGCAGCCCACTCCTGAATTAGGAAGGGAGGTCCAGGAAGTGGTGCACGTGTAAGAATGCAGACTGACCCCGGGTTCCCTGACTGGGTTTAGAGTCTTGGTGCTAGTGTTCCTGGCAAGGAAACATCATGCATGCCCACGACTTTCTTACTTCCCTGTCTCATCTGTAAAATGTGAATCACTTGGGTTTTTACAAAGACATTATGTGAGGGTGTTAGAACAACTAGAACCCATTTGGAGCATGTGTGAAAACATGTAACCGTTTCTTTTCAGGAGACATCTTCACCATCTGATAAAAATCACAGGACTTTAGATACTAAACTATCAGTCTTTTAAAGCCCTGGAAATTTAAAAACCAAAGTCGCAAATTGGGGACCTTCTGGGATGATTGGTTATGACAATACTGAGTTCACTGGGGGAAAAGTCTATATTGGTTAAAATTCTAGTAAATGGAGAAATTTTAAAAAATGAAATTGCAAAGCCTTCCAGTCTTGAGTTTTCTGGAAGCATGGCCTGAGAATAGCTGCAAGTAAGCAGAAGGTATCTGCTCCTTTTTTGTCTAAACCTCACAAGGATAGCTGAGGAGAGCTTATCATTATTATAATAACAGTGTCATTCCCTTTTAAATTGCTCACATACATTTTCATACCTTGTGCAAAGGCCCTGGGGGTTTTGACTCCTTTGTCACCAGTTGTTGGATCAGAAAGACTTCCTTTGCTTAGATGAAAAACAAAACAAATTCTACATATGGTGGAAACCTCATTTTATATATGTTGATTTGGAGGAGCCCTTTTTATGTTGTATGTGTGTGTGTGTGTGTGTGTAAACACCTGTATGCGTGTGTGTATTTAGCAGTACTGGGGCTTGAAGCCAGGGCCTTGCATATGCTAAGCAAGTGCTCCACCACTGAGTTGCACCCCAGCCCCTTTTTTATTTTTTATTTTGAGACTGAGGCTCTCTAATTTGCCCAGGTTTCCTCCAGCTTTGAAACTGTGATCCTCCTGCCTCAGCCCCCCAAGTCGCTGGGATTGTAGATATATGCCACAGTGCCTGGTTTGAAAGCCTATTTTTCACAGTTCTATTTCCTGAGGAAGTCTGAGAAAGAGAAACCAAATCATCTTTGTAGTTGCTGCCATTCTAGTTAGGGGTATGTGTTCTCATGGGCTGAGCCATCATCTCTGTTTTTGCTGTGAGTGGTCTGTGATGGAAGATGAGAGTTTAGTTGGATTAGAAGAGTTGTGGATTTGATGTCATGATGACAAGTAGCTTTTATTGACCAATGTATTTTGTCAAATAATCTATACTCTTGATTTTTGTATCCTTTTAAATGCAATAGGAAATCCCTTGGTACAAAATACATTTCATTCATGGTGAAGTATTAGATCACTGGATAGAAAATTTCTTGACTGATCATCCTGGTATCATATGTTTAACATGTGTAAAATACTACATTTGGTATATTTTTGGTTGTCTCGTGCCTGAAATCTTCAGTCCACCTCCATGGCCGGTATCTGTATAGTGAGGCTGTTAAGACTCCATCACCCAGGTGTGTGTCCTTGGCCGATGGAAGAACTGATCTACAGATCCCTGCAGGAGAAAGCCAAAGGCAACTTCTGCCGGGGTCTGATTTTGCCCTGTACCCCCAGAAAATGAAAGCCGTTTTTAGCAGCCCAGATCCAATATGCTGCCAGAGCAAGGGTTGGCTCATTCCTTACAGACACAGTTTAGCTGGCTGCTCTCATAAATGAAAAATGATCTGAGTGCTCTGAGTGGGTGGGGCCCTGGAGCTCAGGAGGTAAAGCAGGAGGAGAGAGAGAGAGAGGGAGGGAGAATCTGTTCCTCAGCTCAGCAGAGCATGGGGCGCTGGCAGGAAGTCGGAGCGCACACTGGCATGGGTCACATTTTTGTTGATAGTTAATAACCCACGACTCTGAAGAACTGGATGGAGAAGGGAAATAAAACACAGCAAACTTTGGCGTCTGTCCTATGCAAGTGAGTGCTAACGCCCAGCGGAGAGCGCTTACCTGATCAGCTCCTGGAGCAGGTAGGGGGGAGACGAGAGCAGCAAAGCAAGTCATATTTTCTCTCTAACCACAACTTCTGTCTTCCAAAGATTTATTAAAGAAAAAAAAAAAGTATTTGAGAGATGAGCAAATAATAATTACATAAGAAGTAGGTTTATCCTGAACTGGGCTGATATTTTCCCAAGCAAGAATGTTTCTTTTACGAGTGTGATAACCAAATGACAGTTTTATTCTGAGAATTGTTTTTTAAAAACTCACATAAAGTCATGCAGCATTTAAGTTAAATCAGTTTTATATTTGGCAGATGATTAATGAACAGCAGACACTCTATTTTAGAACAAATACTTTGAAGATACTTGACCAGAAACTGACTTTCAGGCTGTAGCATTGCTACATTTTCATTTTTCAGAGCCAAGGAGGTGCTTGTTAATTTCAGCTGGCTTTTGTAAACAAGGAGGTGGATGTCTAACAGCTGTGAAATATCCAGAAATTGCCTGGGATCCAGAGGGAAGCTCCAGTGTACTAACATTTTCTCCATTAAGGCATTCTGCCTCTGCCCAGCTTCTAAGTCAGAGAATTGGAAAGCAGGGAGGAAGTAGTGTGGAGGCTGTTTGTCACAGAATGGGGGGGATGCAGAGGGCTGGAAACTGTCACAGTCATATCCTCCCAGTCAGAAATAGAGAAATCTATTGGAGGGGGGACCATGGATTGCAGCCACATGAGAGGACAATTTAAAAACTGGTTTGTGGCTCCTGTGATTGCAGCTGAGTCTCAGAGCGTGGTTTGGGGCTTGTGATAAGAGAAGCAGAACAGAATAAAGACCATCCCAGCCCAGAGTTCTGAACCACTTCCAGGGTTTGCTTCTTCCAGGCTCTGGGATAATCTGACATGATGTTCCCTCTACTGAAGTGGTCAGAGTGTTACGGCATCGAGCTGACGCGGGGTAGGTTGAAATGGTGTGTGCGGTTCGTTGAGGGGAATGTCAGAGGGAGACAGAGGACTTTGTTTCAGTAGAATGCTGCAGCCTTGATAGTGGGGCTTGTGGGAGCTCTGAGGAAGGCGGTGTTAGCTGCAGGCCTGTTTCTGAGACGGCAGATGTGGGAGCTGCTTTGGTTACTGCATACTGGCTGGCTATCCTCCTTATCCTATGGTGGTCAAGTTTTCTGACTTTGCGTTTTCAGCCAGGAGGGCTGGTGAGTGGCTGAGCTTCTTCAAGGCACCCCATGCCCTATCGCTGTCTTTTTCTCTGTATGATTTCCTAGCATTCCACAGGTAGAATCCTATGGGGAAAGAGAGCAGCACCTACCGTGGACTTTTAGGGAACCTCTCCACCCTCACCCTCTATGGTCCCAACTTTGTTGTCTCTTGCCTACTGACCACCTATTTGGTGGGTTCCTTTTATCTCCCATCCTTCAAACTGATCAGTCCCAGGTGCTGTCTACAAATGAAATAAACTGAGCTAGGGGACAAGCCTCTTCTCAGGGTCCATTATAGAAGCAGGTGGATTAACAAAGTATGGCCTTAGGGCCAAACCCAGCCTGCCCTGACCTGTTTTTATATGGCCTGGGAGTGAAGAATGTGTTTTACATTTTAACAGGCTGAAGAAACAAAGAATGTAAGACAGGGACATTCAGGGCTCACAAAACCTAAAGTATTTACTATCTAACCACTTTAGTAAAAACATTTGTTGGCCAACCCCTTGATTTTTAGTTATCAGTCATGATCAGTATGAACAGTAGGTTAATATAGCTCAGTAAGTCCCTAGCAATTTGAATACACTGTTGTTGGGGAAACATTTTAGTTTCTAAGTCTGTATTAAATAGCACTATTGCTTCCAAAAGGGTAGTAGATTCAAGAGTTAGGAAGTTGGAGATTTTCTGCTGGGTCTGAACAGTGGTGAAAAAGTATCAGATGACATATGTGCGTGTGGTTGGATTTTCACCCTCGCCCTTGGTTTTTGAACCACAGGAGAGCAGCCTCATGTTGACTGTGTGCCCCACTGAAGAACCCACTGGAAACCAAAACTCTACTAACATACACAAAAACCATTCATGCCCTTCTTCCTCTTCTTTTGTGGACTGAATGCTGGCCAGACTTCCACAATCTGGGTGTTTGGTATTGCCACTTTGAAAAAAAAGATATTTTCTGGGGGGGAAAAAAAAAGATAGTCAACTGAATAGCATATTTCCTCATATTTAAAACAAATGTTTATGACTGTCTAAGGAAGCTTAGAAAGGCCCACCAACCTGACCCTGAGTATGCAGTTCTCTACCTGGCACAGTATGTCATTGTTAGTGTCATTTCCAGTAAGGGAAGAAGAAAATTTGGTGACCTTGCTCATGTTTAACTTGTCAGAACTCTAAGCCATGGTATAGAGCTGACTTCTGTAAATGGCTTACTGTCCATCATAGAAACACAGGAAGCCTCACAGGAGGTTGTAGTTTGAAAAGAAAAATAAAATGACTGAGGTTATTTGTTTTTTTCTCCAGGACATTTCAAGCATCTATCCTCTTGTGTTGGGAAATTGGATGCTGTCAGTAGAGAAGAATGGGGGTGGGGCTTAGTTTGACAGTTGAAAACAAGCGAGGAAGGGTGAAAATGTGAATAGCATGGCGCCTCATGGGAGGCAGAACCTGGAAGACAAGATGGCGTCTGTATACTTGGCGGAGCAAGGGTTGTCAGAACTGGAAGGGGTGGGTCTTTTAATCTGCCTCAGGAGCCAGGCAGTGCCTTGCCTGTATTTAGCAAAGAGGTTGGCTCTGAATTTAGAGATTAAGCAACTTGCTGTTCTTGTATGCACTGGAATTTCAGACACAGTCAGAAGCTTGGTTTGCGTAAGTGCTGAAACTCAACTGGAAGCCAACCAGGCTGAGGCCTGGACTCCCCAAGCCAGGGGCAGTGAGGGCTCAGTGCACGTGAGGGAATGCATTGAGCTTGCCCAAGAAGGAGTGGTGCTGTGTGGCCAGACTCAGTGAGGGAAGGTTCAGGGGTGAAGGATCAGCTCAGGTTTCCAGAAGCATGGGTTGGAAGGTGAGTAACTGCCTCTTCTGTGTGAGCTGACAGTGTATGTGTCAGAGCCTTGGGACTGCCTGGTATCTCAAGGTAATGAGGGGCCTTTTCACTCCTTTACCATGCAACCAAGCCAGCTTAAGACATAGAAGCCGGCAGGCAGGCAAAGTCTGATCACTGAAGTGGAATACAGGCCTCGAGCCACCTTGCTGTTGGGAGGGCTGAGTGTTTGGCTCAGAGCTGGAACGTGCACCACATTCTTACGCTGTTTAAACAGGACTGGAATCTGACAGCTACACATTGTGTGTGTTTGTTTGTTGGGGGTGGTTCTGACAATGAGTGGGATAAAAGACTAAAGTAGATGTGTCCACACACTTGTACAAAAGTATATAAACCTCGTGAGGAATAGCTGGCAAAATAGAACTATGACTTTTAGTTAGAGAAAACTTGCAGCCACGTCCTTGAAAGCGAATCAAGAATGTCACACTCAGCAGCTGGCAGGATGTCCTTCTGTGTGACTCTATATTCCCATTCATGTCGTATCGTTCTTAAGAACTGAACACAACACAATATTGCACTCTAAGTGTGCTTTCTAGACGTTTCCTACAGTGGGGGCCCAGAAGTGTAGGGAAGAATCCCTCCTGCTGTAGAGGTCTGGCTGGAGCTCTGCCTTCTCTCAGTGGCCAGAAGACAAAATGGCAGCATTCCTGCCCATTGACGTGGCCTCTGCTCCGTGTGGCAGAGAAGAGGAGGCAGAGTGTGCTCCACCATGAGATAGATCTTCTACTGGCTTTGCTATCCCTTCAGGCAGGTCTTCCCAGGTTGCCTTGCTTTGTTAAAGTTAGGTATGCCCAGGCACAAAGGCACACTATAACTCCACAGGTGGCCTGGGTAGGGCAGTGTGAGCTCCCAGTCAGGGCTTAGAGACAAAGTCCCTGGGCAGTGAGTCAGGTCATGATCGCGGTGACCTGGGACTCTGGATCTGCCCTCCTTGTCATGGTACCTTCCGGAGGCATCATCAGTCCACTTGTGTTTTGCAGGTGCCAGAGGAACTCAACCCTTAGAGAGACCAAATGTGACTCCTTTGGTAAAAGAGAAAGATCAACCCAGAATCTGCCTTTTTAGTAATTCCAGGGTTGAGGGACTATCAGGAAGGGTTAAAGTGAGATATGTGTGAGTGATCTCTTTGCCTTTCAAATTTCTACACTGATTTTCTTCCAAAATTAGAAGTTGGAAATCAAGTTGAAAATTGGCAGAGTGAGGTAACTCTGAGGAAGGTGCAGGGTGGCCCTTGAGAATCTTTTTGGTAACAAGCCTCTATTTAGTGAGACTCAGACGATGGAGGCAGAACCCGGATGCAGGTTAGTCATTTGCTTTAAAGGTAGTAGATGGTCTTCTATTCTTGTACTTTTCTAAGACTTGTAACAAAAACAAGCATTCTTATAAGCTTTCCTCCACACCTCCCATAGCTCAGAAAAGTGATTCTGCAGTGAGCGGTGTAGAATTCCTCCACAAAGCAGAAGCAAGGGGAAGCGCCTGAGCCGGGGCTGAGTGAGAGGGAATTCAAGTGTAGCATACTTGAACTTGACCTTCGTTTGAGTGGCATGAGTCCAAGAATTCATCGTGGTGCTTTTATCGGGACAGCAACACTTACTCTCGCCTTTCACTCCTATTTCTATCTCTTTGGCAAAAGTGTTCATACTTTGTCCTGCTGGCTGGCTCTGCCAGAAACAGGAGGGTTGGCCTTCCAAGGTGCCTCCTGTTTGACTTGCCAAATTCCACCTTCACCTCCAGCTAGGAACACTTAGAACTAATTCCCAGACAGCTGCCTGTGGGGTAGAGGGCTGCCTGTTGGCAGTAAGCTTCTGGCTTTGGAAAACATCACACGTATTTTATTGTAACAGAAGCAAGATAGTTTTGGCAGGGGGAGCAATAAAGGCCTGGAAGGGAAACTGAAAATTACTGCTAAGTGCTGCAGAGAAGAGGTGGCAGAAAGAAAAACCACCCTTGGATTTGTAAAGTTAAGTCCTTTGCACAATCCATTTTACAGGCTAGAAATTGCTTGACTTCGGTTTGTCCCTCCAGTGAGTCAAAGAATATGAAAAGAGAATGAACCACTGAAGCACAGAAATATATGTGGGGACATCTTGGTGTGTGAGGATCTTCTTGGGGTCCTGCTGGACTTCTGCTTTCATGGTACTGAGATACAGGACATTCTTACGTCTATGGCTAAGTAGATATTTTCAATAAGCTTGTTAGTGTAGCAAAACTTTAACATCAAATCGTAAACGTGAATGGAGTCAGTTATTTCAATCTCTCAAGAGGAGAGACAACTGTCATCTCTGTAGTCTTGGGCTGCTTTAATTAATTACATTTGTTGCCATTGGGATTTCACAATGGGTAGAGGATCTGCTATCAATTTTAGGTTTTTTCCCTGCGGGTTCTTCATCCACTTCTGAAGTAACCTCTGGGTTATTCTAAAACCTAAGCAGTCTTAAAGGCTAGATACCAAATTTTATAAGTAGTCACCTTTCTAGGCCAATGACAGAGAATAATACAGCGCTGATTTGACTGTGGTTTGTTTTACTGTAATGGACTCGGTATCCACAGGCTGACTCTCAAATCTGTGAGGTTTCCTCCACTTCCAACCCATACCTATCTCTTAGGTTATTGATTACGGACTTCCAGAGAAACAGAACCGATAGAATATTATAATTAGCTCATACAATCAGAGGCTGAGAAGTTCCACAATGGCTGCCTGCTGCCGGAGAGCCAGGGAAACTGGTAGCCGCCCAGTCTGAGAAGCTGGAAGCCTCCGAACAAAGATCAAGAAGCCAACGATGCAGCCCTCGTTTCAGGGCCAAAGCCTACGAGCGCTCAGAAAGCAGCTGGTAGAAGTCCACCTTCAAAGGCTCAAAATCCTGGAATCTGACGTCCAGTGCAATAGCAGCAGAAAAGCATGCTTGTTCCAGAAGGCAGAGTGTAAGCTGGAGTGAGCTTCCCTCTCTGCTCTTTCATTCTGTTTGGGCCCCCAGACTATTAGGTCAGTCTCCCCCACTCAGTTTGCTGACCCCACGCCAATCTACTCTGGAAGCACCCTCATAGACACCTCAACATGGGTGCTTTGTAGGCATCCCTCAGTCCAGTCAAACTGACAACCAAACTAACCATCACCATTTATTAACCCAAGAACCATGCTAGGCAGAGAACTAGATAAACATGATGCAACCAGCTAGGAAGTTCAGACTGTAAGGTTTAGAAGTCTATTTTTCAGGTGAACAGACTTAGGTATGGAAAAGCTAAGGGTGAGTGCCATTACCCTGTGTGTGTGCATGTGTGTTTGTGTGTGTGTGCCCCGTGCAATGCACGCGCATGCACATGCACACATGTTAGGGAGAAGGACTGTAGGACAAGGCTATTTTATGGCACTCACATGGACCTAAGGGCTGGGATTTAGCTCAGTTGGTAGAGCGCTGCGCTGCAGTCTCTGAGGTCCCGAGTTCAATTCCCAGCACCGCAAAAATGGGAGAAGGACGTGGCAATCCACTCCCAAGGCAATCCCAAAACAGTCAGCCATTGAAAACCCTAGGAGGGTCACTTTGAGTCGGATACCGACTTGACGGCACACAACAACAACAACAAAAACAACAACACATAGACCTGGGACTTGGCCATTTTTGACCAAAAATCCTTATGTAAGGTTGTATCTCAATTTGTAGGTCTTCAATAAACACGTGGTCCAGATATGCTCCCATGATTTGTTTTTGTAAGAGAAATGCCTCCTTGTGTAGTAGCAGCTGTTCTGTGGGAGTTCAAACTAAGTGGCAGATGAACTCCCCAAGGCTGACGTGCTCAATTTTATTTCGCTTTCATGGCACTTTGGTGAGTGTGAGGAGAAAACACCCTGCCGAGCAGTGTAGATACTTTGGATGTGCAAATTTGAAACCCAGAGACAAACCAATTTTGGCTTTTCCTGAAAATGGATCTTGGTTTTGAGACCCACACTGGACATGGCTGTGGGTCATGTTGCTTCCCCTTGGCAAAAGAACTACCCAGAAAAGGTGCTTATGGTCCAAGAGATCGGGAGCCTGCCCCAGGCGCTCGGACAGAGCAGGGATGGGCTCAGAACTCAGTGTCAGTGACTGTCCTAAAGTCATATTTGTATGTAAGTCCCTGGGCAGATGAAGACGGCAGCTTCCTATGAAATGAGATTATTTTAGTGGCCCTGGGTATTGATATTCAGAGTGGAGCATAGTGTGCCTATTTCAGAAATATTTAGATCCCAACCCAAAGAGTTTGTTCCTAAGTACTTATTAAACATCCAAGTGCTCACCTGTGTTAGGAACCCACGAGGAGAATGTCAGCTGACAAAAGCCAACACGGCACATGCAGTAGCTATTGGAGGAGGAAGTGATTGGACCAATTGCTCAAATTAAAATCAGACTAAGACACAGAAACAGGGTAAAACGTTTACTTTCTTCCTTTTGCATAAGGTCCTCATCTCTTCCTTTTAACTCATATTTTTATTAAGAGATTTCAAGGCGCTCTAAACCTGGAGGAAACATTTTTTTAATGCTATACTATAGCCAACTCAAAAAAATTGTTTTTTTGATCCTCCTGCCTCCCTTCTATCCTGGGTTTAGGCAATAAAGTACAGTAACATTAGCAGTCACCATGGGATTGGCCCCAGTAGGAATGATACATATTGTTTGTAGCAATTGTTTTCCAATATCATCTATACTTACTGCTATTTTGAAACTGCCAACTAATAAACTTGTTGCTACATCTTCAAATTTAGTGTGTTATCAAAGAAGCACATGTAGATTACAATATTATACACTTAAACATTTAAAATATTGTTGTTGTTGTTGTTAGGTGCCCTAGAGTTGGTGTCCAACTCATAGCAACCCTATGTACAACAGACAAAACACTCCTGTCAGTGCTTCTCTGCTGTTCATAGGGTTTTCAATGGCAGATTGAGTTTTGGGAGTAGGTTGCTGGGTCCTTCTTCCAAGCCTATAGCAGCTGGTGGTCTCCCATCCAAGTACTAACCAGGTCCAATCCTGCTTAGCTTCTGAGATCTGACGGGATTGGATGCCACCATGGTACAGCTGCAGGCTGCCCTGGGATATTGTATTTCAATGCAATTGGCTTTCTTGGTAATTCTATGTATCGCCTGCATTTAAAAATATTATTCTGAGACTTTATCAGATAGCCAGAGAAGTCTGTGGTATAAAAATACACAGGGAGAGAGAAAGAGACCTGTGTCTTAAAAGCTCCCATATATTTACTTAGATTTTCATTTACCAAGAAAAAAATATTAACCCAGATATTGCGGTGTGTGCTGGCCTATGACTCCACCTGAGGACTTGACAAAATGCAGATTTTTATGCAGTAAGTCTGGGATAGGGCCTGAGATTTCTGCTTTTCTAACAAATTCATTCTAATAAATTTAGAGTTGCTAGGGTGTAGCCTATAGCCATCCAAATAAGGGCCTGAGTTTTTGAAACTCACTTCTCATAATTTTAGAACCTCTTAGTTGTAGGTAATTGCTTAACTATTCTACTACTTGTTTATGAGAGGAGATGTCCCAGGAGGAGAAGAGAGGGGAAATCCTAGCAGCTGCCTTCGCCTGCCTTGGATTGTATATGTTGCCTCGTGTGGAACCCAGAGTCACTGTCAGGTTGGGAAATGAATCGGGTGGAAGCGCACACCCTGGGAAAGACTGCCAAGGTGGAGGGTAGGGTGGCAGAGTGTGCACGTGTCTCTCCGGGTGACTCTGGCATGGTGTAAGTTCCCAGGGAGGCTGCTGCAGCTGCAGTCTTGGAGGGGCCGCCTCCTGAGCTCTCAGGCACGTGCACCCCAGGTGAGCTGGGCACTGCATGCAGCAGCTGCCTGTCTGTGGTGGCAGACCTCAGCCTGGCCCACCTGGAAGAAAGCAGAATCCCTGTCCATGTGTGCTGATCAGATGTTTTGAGTTGAGGGTGTTGCATAGGGCTGCGGCCTTCCCTGAAGGGCAGTTCATTAAGTGTATCATTGGATGGTTTGAGTTGTACGAGGTGTGATCTAAAAATACGGTGACTGTTTAAAATGTTTTAAAATTATTACAGTAGGAGACATATCACCATTCATGCCTCTCAAAATACTCCCCCTGCCTTCGAACACACTTATCCCAGCATTCTTGCTGCTTTCTGAAGCAGTTCTGAGTCCTCTTTTGTGTCTTTAGTTGCACCATCGTGATTGCCTCTGTGTCCTGAACCGATTTAAAATGTTTACCATGCATGGTCATTTTGACTTTGAGGAAGAGGCAGACATTGCACAGTGCCAGATCCAGTGAATAAAGTGGATGAGGACACACCATCATGTTTTATTTGACAGAAATTACTATACCAGAAGCTATGTGTGACACAGAGCGTTGTCATAATGGAGGATGAAACCCTTTGCCTATTTCTGGGGCCATTCTTTCAACCGTAGCTCACACCCAGCTGGCTGCATTGAACAAGTTGAAACTTGTCACACACTGTTGCTGAGCTTCACCACGGCTTCCCACACGGAAGAGCCCCACCTTTCCATTGGATGCAGCAGCATAGCAGCATTCACTGTTTTTGATCACACCTCATGCAAGGTTTTTATAGACATTTGCAAATTAGAGGCAAGTCTTTTGGCCAGGGTGGGGGTCACTACCTCCATGGCCCAAGCAGTTCCATTTAATAGCCCCAGACCCCCTAGTCCTGACCAACTATCTCCTCATGGTGCACTGTTGGCCTTGGTCAAACTATTGCTGCCACCATGGCCAGCTGTGGCTTCTAAGGGTGGCCTCAGAGATCAAGAAAACCTATTCCTATTCCATTTGCACATCAGGGGTGATCAGCTGCCTGCAGACTGATTTGTGCTAACCAAACTCCCAGGAGATCAATCCACCCAAGCCCAGTTTATTAATTAATTCCTAGTGGAAGGAGGATTTTTCCAGTGACCTGATAGGTTTCTGCCATCCTTCTTTGTGAGTTCTCTTTCTGACGTCTTAGTCCTGTCTTCCCCAGAGAGGGCGAGGAGGACTTCACGTGGAATAAGTCTTAAATCTTAAGGAACTGAGACTCCATGTCCTCTCTCATATATAGAGGTGAAGAATCATACCAGAGTTCTCAGTCTTTGTGCTGGCTTTACCAGATTCCCTTGAGACCCTCCCACCCCAACCCTGGTTTTTTTCCCTTATACTCCTTTCCATGTGGGAGCCCCCATCTGTTCCCCTGGGCTAGATCCAGGTGTTTCCTGGGCACCCTCATCCATCCCATCAAAGACCCATGGTGCATTGTCTCTGAGAGGTGTGTGAGGATGGGTCAGGTGACCCTTGCTGTTTCTATCATTCCTAATCTCTTTCTTATTCCCTGTTACCCCAACAGTGTCACTCAATCTCAGCCTTAAGGATTACAATAGCATCTTGTGCTTGGCAGAGTTCTCCCTAATGAATGCACTGTTTTATAGTATGTTGTTGTTGTTGTTAGGTGCCTTTGAGTGGGTCCGTGTCTAACTCATAGTGGCCCTATGTACAACAGGCGAAACACTATTGTCAGTGCTTGTCTGCTATATTCACAGGGTTTTCAATGGCGGATTGATTTTTGGGAATGGGTTGCCTGGTCCTTCTCCCAAGCCTACAGTGTCTGTTGTTCCTAGGCTGTCTCTCATCCAAGTACCAACCAGGCCTGACCTTGCTTAGCTTCCGAGATCTCATGGGATCAGATGCCACAGGGCTATGGCTACAGGGATTTTATAGTAGGGTGACATATAACTGCATTTCCATCAGTGACAAACCATGTATTTCATGGGATCCCATAAGATTGTATGGCCTAGTGATAGCCTCGCTGTCTTAGTTTGAGTAAATATATTTGTCATGTCCACACAAAGACAAAATCATGGAGTGAGGCATTTCTCAGAATGTGTCTTTGTTAAGGGATGCATGATTATACCAATCTCTGTGGGCAGAGCTCTTGTTAATCATCTGTGCCCCTGGTTCCCAAGAGCTGTCCTGTGAGCCCAACTGCCTTGTAAGAGACATTTCATGAAATAGAGATTGCTGAGCTTACCCATAGATCTAAGTAGATCCACAGTCATATTTGTATGACATTCCTCAGGACCAGGGGAATCCTTGATGGTGGGCACCTGTTTCAGAATGTTTTCGTGACACTGCTGTCACAGTGATGGGGTTCATTGGAAATCTGTTTTCTTATGTATACTTCTCTGTTTTGCTTAAATCTTTTTGATGTAATGGACATGTGTCATCTTAGAAAGCCACCTCTTTTCCTTTTTCATTCAAATAACACTATCCTAATTATTCTTTTAATCAGCTAGATTTGGAAACCACTACCCTACAGCTGTTACCTCAGACCCAGAGCCCTCATTTACTGGGGAGGAAAGCAAGGCTTTCAGAACAAACTGACTGGTGTTGAGGGGGCCAGGACTGAACAGCTTGGAAACGACTGAGCTCATATATGAAGTCCATGCCCCATGCATTCTCTCTGCTCCTTGACTATGCCCACTGTTCTAAGCCCCGCAAACCTTGTTTCTGTGGTTTTGCATTAGAACTGTGGTGGACAAGTGATGATATACACAGACTGCTGGACAGATTTAATCCAAGCATTGTCACTGCATTCTAGACTGAAACATGAGTGATACCAACCATCCTGATGCCTCCACAGCTGATAGACTGAAGCCCCCAGAATGCCCAGAGGGTTCTTCATTAGACTACTTCATCCTTCATTCCTTCAACTTCCCCCTCTGTAAAGGAGGGCCTATCTATACTACCACCTTTAAAAAGTTGATGTGAAAAGCAGGGGACAACCCAGTGAAGGGCTTTTGGAAAGGATATGCCAAGCATTATATTATGTTTAAGGTGGTCTCAGCAGCATCAGTGTTATTAGATTATCCCACAAGACTTTACACATCTGCTGCATGGCTCTAAATAGAATGGCTACAAGTGGAAGAAATACTTCATTATAACTGAATGAACTGGGGCAGGAGGAAGGAATCTGGATTCTGTAGAAATACATCACTAATGCACTTCCTGATTATAGTAACTCTGACAGCCTAGTAGTGAATCATTTCACACTCTGCCCTTTTTTGAGGCCACTTTCCCACTGCATTCTAGCTCCAGCAGTTTTCTGGATGAGCGAGTTGGTACAAGTAAGTCAGAGGATGTTCTGTGTGCTGGAAGGTGATGACTATCTCACACACCTCTCCTGCTGTGCTGGGTGGTAAAAAAAACACTTCCAGGTTCATCATTTTGAGAATGGCGGAGTTGGTTTTTTTTTTAATTGGAAATTTTAATGTACACCTTAATGTGATTCATTCTGACATGCTTTTCATTGTGACATTTCCATATATGCATTTTGTTGTACATTATTCATATAGGTTCCCCCTTACCCTCTTGTACGCTTCTTCCCCCATCTCCCCCATCAAAGACTTCTCTACCATATATTTGTCTTTTTATGGTAATATTTTTCTATATATCCTTGGGATCGAGTTCTGTTTAAGATAGAAACTTTTCCTGTAGTGAACTTTCTTTTTACCTTGGCAGAACTATTACATGCATGTTCTAGACCATCTATAATAATACCGAGAATGGCAGAGTTTTTGACCTTGTGTTCCAGAGTAGATTAAACATCAGACGATTTTGATATCTGTAAAAACTTTCCACAAATCTTCCAATGAAGAGCTGTCCCTAGGATGAGTACAAGTTTATTTTTTGCCCAAGGAAATGATACTGCTTGACAAGAAAGAAATTTGGGTTGTGGTCATTAACCTTGGTGTTAAGCATATACGATTATACCTCCATAGAATTGCTTAAGGAAAATGTACAGATTTGGAGAGAGACAAAGCATAAATGCAAAGACAATTTATACAAAATGGAAATTAATTTGAAGTACAAGAATATGTTTTTTAATGCCATGATAACAGATGCACATGCTCAAGTACTAGAGTATACTTTAGCTCTGAGGTTGTAGAATTCTGTGAACAGCCCTGTGTTGGGGTGGTTGGGAAGGATTTCATGGGAAAGGCTCTTCTTAAACTGGGTTTTGATTCAAAAGCACTATATGTGTGGGCAGAGCAAATAAGAACTACTTTCCCAGAGAGTAAAATTTCTACAAGGGCAACCAATATAAGAACCATGCAATTTCTAATAATTTTATCCTCATGTATGATACAAAGACAATGTAAAATAGCACTTAAAGCCCCACTTTTCCAGTTCATGCAATCTTCACAGAGTTTTAAGACTGCCAGCAACAGAAAACAAATCTCACTGATTTGAGCAGAAAAGAAATTTAGTGATAGAATTTGGAGAAGCTCATAGAAGCCATTGAAAGTATTGGAGTCTGTGTTTAGGAGAATGGGCAAAAACCAAGGGAAACCAGTTGGCCAAGGACACATTCAAGGTCATCGCAGAGGCCCGATGTGTAGGATACCATCGACAATATTAGACTCCTAGTCCTAGCCTTGTCTGTCTCTGTCTTTTAATATTACTTTCTCATGATCCAGAATGCCAAGCAAAGTCTTCCAGTGGGCCAAATCTAACACATGTGCCTGTGGATAAGTGCCTGGGAATAGGGAGAGAGAATAGATGTCCCTTCTCCACTACCTCTCACATAACGGGAGTTCCCCCAACCTCAAAGGATGATCAGGTGCTGAATCACCAAAGTGCATCTATCTCCCCTATGAGGCAGGTGAAGTGCATTGGGAAGGTTGGTCTTCTCTGTCTCTGCCGTCTTTCATGTGTAGATCCCCATCTTTCTCTTTCTTGTCCTTCCTTCCCTCCTTTAGTGCCTTTTCCAGATGCCCACCCTCTCTCAGACTTGGCAGTGCTGATACACCTTGTGGTGTATCAGCTCAGTGTGATTGGCCTGTTGCTGACCATTTCTCTTCATCTTAGTCCTTTCACCCAGCCCCCTATCAAATCAGAAACCCTGATTGCAGCATCCCTGGTGACCTCTGTACCTCAAGTGGCAGCCGTTCCATGCAGAGATAGTGCTGGGTATTTGAACAGTATTGTCTTATAGATCCAAATGTCTTCCACCCTTCATCTTTTTCTTATTCATACTAATTCTATCATCTGTGCCACCCTAAAGTGATCTGTAGTTTCTCCATGTAACTATCACGTTGTTGTTGTTGTTGTTGTTGTTGTTGTTGTTGTTGTTGTTGTTGTTAGGTGCCGTCAAGTTGGGTCCGACTCATAGTAACCCTATGTATTAGAGACGAAACACTCCCCAACACTGTGCCATGTCTGGCACTATGTTAGTGCTTCTCTGCTATTCATAAAGTTTTCAATGGGCTGATTGTTTTGGGAGTGGGCTGTCAGATCCTTCTCCCAAGCTTATAGCACCGGATATTCCCAGGCAGTCTCCCATCCAAGGACTAACCAGGCCCAACCTTTTGCTTAGCTTCTGAGCTCTGAGGGGATTGGATGTCGCAGCAGTACAGCTGCAGGCAGCCATCACTATATCTGTGTATAAAACCATCGTCTCCTTCCCACTACTCATTTTCCCTCCATGTTATCTTCTCCAGAGGGAGCAGCTGTAGTCCCTTCCCAGCTCCTCATAAGATAAAATTGCCATCTTTACGTTTTGATGCTGAAACTGAGTCAGATTCTCTATGTGCAATCTTATCAGAACTGGATTATCACCTCCTCCAGCAGTATGGACAGTTTACTTCCCCTAATGCGGGGAAGGATTGTGGTGCCTTTGTAGGCAACTCTTGCGAAATTGTCAAAGAAAACCCATCAGTTTTGCCTGAAGCTGTGTGAGGTCACTTTCTGATCCAGGAGACTGGGGCCACCGTTAGGCACCAGCATTTTACACTGCTAGCTTGATTTGCTTGAGAGAAGTCTCATGGCTCTGTGGGAGGGCTGAGATGGTTAGCTCTAGGTGGCTGGAAAAAATGAAGAGCACTAACCGAGGAGGAAGACTTCACTGAATACATTTTATTTACAATAAGTAGGTCATAAACAAATGGATAAGTGACATGCTAATCAATAGATGGCCTATTTTAGGGGAAGACAGTGAGAGTTTGGTTTGTAAGAGTATGTTGTTAGGTGCCCTCGAGTCGGTATCCGACTCATAGCGACCCTCTGTACAACAGGGGAAACACTATTGTCAGTGCATCTCTGCTGTTCATAGGGTTTTCAATGGCAGATTGATTTTTGGGAGGGGGTTGCCAGGTCCTTCTCCCAAGCCTACAGCTTCTGGTGTTCCCAGGCGGTCTCCCATCCAGGTACTAACCAGGCCTGACCCTGCTTAGCTTCCGAAATCTGACGGGATCGGATGCCACAGGGCTACCGCTGCAGGCATGACTATTAATAGTCAGGTTTATTGAGGTATAATTTGCATATACTCTTTAGAATAATGAATCTTCCCTAATTCCAGAAAAGATTAAATACAAAATTCATATATTATGCTAATATATAACTGAAGGAGGATCTTTCTAATTGTGTCATTCTATAAATCCTGACCAGCAGAAGCCATGTGAATTCAACACCACATTTGACAGGAAATGATTTTGTCATTCTTAAAAGTGTGTTCGTAAACCAGGTGTGGTGCACACTTGTAATCTCAGCATGGGGGAGGCTGAGGCAGGAGCATCATGAATCCAAGGCCAGCCTTGGGTACAGAATGAGACTCTGGCTCAAACAAAAACAAAAGCAATACAGAAAAGAAAAAGAAGAAAAACTAAATGCCCCTAAAGTTAACCCCTCGAGCCTATTCCAGCTGCAGACACGCACTCTGCCTTTATTGTGCATTTTTCAGAACATCATACACATGGACTCTGTATTCATCTGTTTGGGCTGCCATAAAAAATACTTTAAATTGATTATAAACAACAGAAATTCATTGCTTATAGTTCTGAAGGCTGGAGGCTAAGAAGATGGAGATGAAGGCTCTAGCAGTGTGGGGAGGGTTCTCTTTCCCACAGATGGTGCTTCCTGTGGCATCTTCACGCAGGGAAAAGGGTGAGCAAACTCCTTCAGACCTCTCAGATAAGGGCATTGTTCCCACTCACAAAGGCTCTACCGATATGACCTAGTCGCCTCTGGAAGGCCCCAAGTCTTAAGATTATCACATTAAAATTTCAACCTAGGAATTTGGGGATGGAGCATCCATTTAGACCACAGTATAATCATATAGTATATGGCCATTCAAATCTTCTTTCACTTGTACTGTATTTGAGATTCATCCATATCATTGCATGTATCAAAAGGCCATTCCTTGACACTGCCAAGTAGTATTCCTTTGTATAGATATACCCCAGTTGGTTCGTCCATCCCCTCCTTGAGCATGCTGTTACATAAGATAGAGATCCAAGCAATATCTCAAGAAAAAGAGATTTTGTATCCCTTTTCTCAAAAATAGCCTATTGAACCAAGAAAATTTTACTCTCATGTGTGACATCTGCACTCAGTTGTGCCAGGTTGACATTTTCATATTATCTCCTGAAGCACTGAAAAAATATGAAAAGTGTTAGATGGAGTATGTATGTATGTTTTCTTTTGCTCTGTCTGCAAGCATCAGCACTAGACTTTTGTCTAGAACAGATCTTATTTCTATCTCTTATTATACTTTGAAATAAGTTTAAACCCTTCCTGGGTTTTGTGTATTTGTTCTTTTTAAAGAAAAATCTGGTTAGTATCTATCTTTAAACTAGCCACTGTTTTAATATTATGCCTTTTTATTAAATTGCAATTCTTACATGAACAAGGATGCCAGAATTTAGAATGTCTTTAAAGTGCTGTTTTCAGTTTAAAATTGGACTTGTTCCACTAAGTGTCTACGGTAATAATTTTGAGCTATCTGTGCCAAGAGATACAGTTATATCATAAACACTGTGCTCTGAAATGCAGGTTACAGTGGAGAAAGGATACCATAAAAGAGAGTGATTTGAAATAATTATGTGATAGGAATGTCTGAATTTGTAACCTCTGTATACCTTTGATTTATGCACTGACAAAAATAACATTTAAAGAAAACTTTCTTGAATTTCATAAACTCAATTAAAAACTTATGGGCTGCTGATTACAGCATGGAGATTCACTCTGAAGATCCAAAACTGACCACAAGGACTGGCTAAGTGAATGAGTTGTTTGCTTTTTAACAGGGGCCGCTTTAACTTATTGCATCCTTAACTAAAGAACAGTTTTTCAGGTTGTCTACCTGTAACCACAGTTCTTATAAGTGGTGGACTGACTCTGTGGACATTCTTTTAAGAATACCAGATTTTCCTGTCTTCCTCTCCATCTGTAAATAAATACAGTTTCTATAAAGATCTGCCTGCAGCAGTACCACTGTGGCATTGATACCATCAGATCGTGGAAGCTTAGGAGGGTTGGGCCTGCTTAGTACATGGATGGGAGACCACCTGGGAATACCAGATACTGTAGGTTTGGGAGAAAGATCCAGAAACCCACTCCCAAAAATCAACCCACCATTGAAAATCCTATGAATAGCAGAGAAACACTGATAATAGTGTTTCGCCTGTTGTATGTAGGGTCACTATGAGTTGGACACCGACTCTATGGCATCTCACAATAACATCAAAATCTGAACTGGAACTTAAATAAACGGACTAAAATTCATCTGTAAAGGGGGAAAGTAGTAAATAGATAAGAAATTCTTGAAAAATTAGAGCAATGAAGAGAGATATATCCTCACCAAACAGCAAACTGTGCGTTAAAGCTCTAGTAATTAAAACAGTGAGGCACAAAAACAGACAAATGGATCAGTGGAGCAGAGTAAGGAATCCAAGTAGGACCGTATGAGTCAGGAAATTTCATGTGTGGAAAGGAAGTATTTAAAGCTGGAAAATAAATGACAATCTGTTGAGCTAAAAAATGTTTTTTCTGTACTGAGGGGTTGAGCCCATGCTAGTTTCTACCAATGAGCAGCACTCCCAGACCCCTTTTTACTTTTTATTTTGAGACAGGGTCTCGCTGAGTTACATCCGCTGCCTCTGGCCTTGAACTTGTGATCATCCTACCTCAGCCTCCCCAGTTGCTTGGATTATAGGCATGTGCCATGATGCCTAGATTTGAGCAAATTTTGTTGAAATAATTAGCTAAATTTTTAGGAAAAAAACAAGTATAAAGTTAGAGCCTCTCTTAAAGCCTACACAAAAATAAATTCCAGATGGGATAATAAGCCAAACATAAAGAAATCTGGGAAAGTAATTAAAGGATATAGGAAGGTATTTTTGTTATCCAGTGTGGGGATCCTTCCTTAAGTGAGACTACAGGTTCAGGAAATCATGAAGACAAAGCTACACTTAGCTCTTACGTATGACTGGGTACCTTGAAAGCTCAAAGTCAAGTTATGGCCATGGTTTGGGGGTTGATGGGAAAGAGTGGCTCCCATTTTGCTCAGCATACTTCTCCACTATAGTAGTATTTTTATAACAATGTGCTCACAAATTTCATACACTTCTCCACTATAAGAGTATTTTCATAACAATGTGTTCACAAAGTGCATAATTTTTTCAATATGCTTGCTATCATGTGTGGACCATGGTAAACACTCATACAAATTATAGCAGCTATTATTTTGCGGGCTAGGATTTAACTCAGTTGGTAGAGCGCTGCGCTGCAGTCTCTGAGGTCCTGAGTTCAATTCCCAGCACCGCAAAACTGGGAGAAGAACGTGGCAATCCACTCCCAAGGCAATCCCGAAACAGTTAGCCATTGAAAACCCTGGGAGGGTCACTTTGAGTCGGATTCCGACTCAAGGGCACCTAACAACAACAATGATTATTTTAAAACCCCTTTCCTCACTTACAGTGATTCACATTTAGAAAATGTGGCTCCATGGCTAAATGTGTTTTTACAAAATTCTCTTGTTTTGAAGTGTTGCCCTTTTAGTGTTGATACTCTGAATGCATTTTTCTTTTTCTTTTTTTTCTTTTTCCAGTATTGGGGGTTGAACCCAGGGCCTTGCGCTTGCATGCTTTGCAAGTGTTGGACCACTGAGCTGCACCCCCAGCCCATTTTTTAACTTTTTGAGACAGGGTCTCGCTAAGTTACGCAGACTCCCTTTGGTCTTGAACTTGTGATCCTCCTGCCTCCGCCTCCCGAGCTGGGATTACAGGCGTGCGCCACCACACCCGGCCCTGAATGCGTTTTTCTGCCATTTCTCATGACTGCCCAACACAGAGGGTAAAGGCTTTGATTCTTTTATTAAGTGCATGGTGACTGTTGGCTTGCAGATGCCCTACATCCTGCGCCAGCTACGCTATGGCAGGGACTTGTGGGTACGAAAGGACCACGGACCCTCCTCAAGGTGTGCACGGTCTTATTGACTGGCATGATGTACATGGAAAACCACCAGAGAGCAATCTGAGAAAGATCTATCATCAAGTGCCAAGTTGGGCGTAATCAGCCCAGGGTCAAGTGCTGGGGGATGCCTAACACCTGTGCCCTGTGGGACATCGAGAGAGCACCTGTCACTCTAGGAGTCAGGAAGAGGTGGATCAAGGAGTGCAACAGTGGTACACGGATGCTTAGGGAAACTTTCTCTGTCCTTTCGTTTAAAGCTGAACCTGTGCTTTGACATTGGTGTGATTCACATGTGACCCTCTAGAATGCCCAAATACTGGCTTGCTTTGTGAGTACCTGACCTGTCCTGGGGCTACAGTGGACTTTCCTTCCTCTGAGCATTGGGCCAGGGCACTGGAGCTCACAGGCAGCTGTGTCGGTAGGCTCCATGGGGGTTCTCATTCCTTCCTTCTACCAGTGGGGATTTTTATGTGTATGTGCCTTCTCTCCATCTGTAGATCAGTAGACTTGGATGAAGTCACTGTGAACATCTTCTAAGTATTGCAATTTTACACCTTATGCTTTACATGTAGCTATCATTTAATTCTCATAGCACCTCATTTCAGATGAAGAAATTAAGGCAGAAAGGAAAGTTAAATTTTACCTTCAGTGATCTTTTCTATTGTTTTTCTAATCTGTTTTGATTGTGCTGCTCTGATTATTATTATTTCTTTCCTTCCCCTGACATTGGGCTTAGTTTATTTTTTTATTGTTCCATAAAACATTGAATGTGGTTGTTTATTTGAGATCTTACTTTTTCTCAGTGTATTTGTATCACTGTAAAATTCCCTCTTAGAACTGCTTTTGCTGCTTCCCATGAGTTTAGGTATGTTTCCATTTTGATTGGACTTAAGATATTTTTTGATTGCTCTTTTGGCCTCTTTCTTTAACTCATTGTTCAAAAGTGTGTTCATTTCAACATATTTGAATTTCCCAATTTTCTTATCAATTTCTAGGTTCATACTAGTGTGATCAGAAAATATACTTTATATGATTTTGGTCTGCATAAATGTGTTAAGACTTGTTTTGTGACCTAACATATAATTTATCCTGGAGAATGTTCCGTGTGTGCTTGGAAAGAATGCATATTCTGCTGCTGTTGAATGGGATGTTTTGTATAGTTGGTTTGGCTCATTTGGCCTATGGTGTTGTTCGAGTCTGCTATTTCCTTATTGATTTTTTGTCTAGATGATCTATCCATTGTTGAAAATGGTATATTAAAGTACCCTACTATTGTGCTGCTGCCCATTTCTCCCTCCCATTTTGTTAATATTTGCTTTATATGTTTAGGTCCTCTGGTGTTGGGTGAAAAACAATAGAAAAAGTCAATGAAACTAAGAGTTGTTTTTTTTTTTAAAGACAAACTTGTAGCTAGACTAGTTTTTAAAAAGAGAAGAATCAAATAAATAAAATTACAAATTAAACAGGAGACATTATGAATGGTACTACAAAAATGCAAATACTACAGAAATTGCAAGGGATCATAAGAGACTTCTATGAAAAATAAATTGGAAACTAAACCAGTGCATGCTTATTGTAGCATTATTCACAAAGCCAAGAGATAGAATCGTATCTTAGTGTCTGTCAGTGAATGAAAGGATAAAGACAATGTGATATATATATATATACACACACACACACATAATTAAACACTGTCAGCCTTAAAGATGAAGGCAATCCTGTCATTGATGACATGGATGAACCTGAAAGACATTATGCTAAACAAAATAAGCTAGACACAGAAAGATAAATGCTACATGGTCTCACTTATATGTGGAATCAAAAAAAGTTGAACTCATAGAAGCAGGGAGTAGAGGTTGTGCTTGCCAGGGGCTGGATGGGGAGTGGAGAAGCGTGTGGGAAGATCTTGATCAAAAGGTACAAAATTTCAGTTAGGCAGAATTAATAATTTCTAAATCTCTATTTAATAACATGACTACTACAGCTAATAATCAATTTTATAGATGAAAAATGCTGAGATAGTAGAGCTTAAATGTTCTCACCATGAAAAGGTAAGTATGTGGTGATGAACGACTTAATTAGCTTGGTTAATCATTTTACAGTATATATACACACAAACATCACATTGTACACTGTAAATATAATTTTTTTCTTGGTGGGGAGCAGAGGGTAGAGCAAAGCCATTGACCTTGTGGTGACTGGGAAGCAGAGAGGAGGGGGAAAGGGGAGAGAGAGGACGAGGGGGAGGGGAAGGGGGAAAGAGCTGTAAATATAACTGTATTGATCAGTTATACCTCAAGTTGGGGAAAGAAATAACAAATATGAATTACCAAAAAAAGAAGAAAAAAATATATAATTTGCTCTTCGGACACTCAATTAGTAAATGATAGAACATAGATTCAGACTCAGGTCTGTGAGTTCTCAAAGCTGCATTCTGTCCAATGGGCTACTTATCTAGCCTATCCTATTCCCCAGTGAATGGCATGTACTTACCACAGCACAGGGAGAATTCTGGAAGATCTTCCTGACCAGAATCCAGCCAATTCCTAAACCAATAGATTAACCATCATTGAATCCTCTCTGCAGAGAGGAAGAGGAAGGAACCCTAGACCAGCAGTACCCATGGGCTCCTTGAAGCTCTTTCACTTCTACTCTTAAGTGTTATCGTTTATAGGCTGGTGACAGACACAGCTTCCTTCCCTACCTTACAAGTTTTCAGTGGTCAGATAATGATGATATTACTACTGGTTCTCATAAGAGAGAAAAGTTTTTATCAAAGTAAGGCAGCATCAACAATAGCAGTGAGGGTACTGAACTTGCCTAGCTAATGTGTATCACTAGCTATTCTGACTGGCCTTGTATCCCTCCGTTGATCCACCTTGCCTTGTACTATGCTCCTGACATTTTCCCCAACTCTCCTACAGATAAGGCCATGAGTAGCAAATCTAAACCTCATTGTGTAAGGAAGGGAAGATAGCCCTGTTAGATGAAGGCACCCATTAGAAATGTACACATGTCTTAACAAAGATGAATGAGGACACCTCCCTTCACATGACCTTTTAGGTGAGGTCTAGGCAGTGCAAATACCTGGAGTCTTTAATTCTGTTATATAACATGCCAATCCCTGCTTGTTGTTGTTGTTGTTGTTGTTGTTGTTGTTGTTGTTAGGTGCTGTCAAGTTGGTGTCCAACTCATAGTGACCCTATGTACAACAGGCAAAACAGTATTGTCAGTGCAGTGCTTCTCTGCTATTCATAGGGTTTTCAATGGCAGATTGATTTTTGGGAGTGGGTCGCTAGGTCCTTCTCCCAAGCCTAATGCACCTGGTATTCCCAGGTGGTCTCCCATCAAAGTACTAACCAGGACCAACCCTGCTTAGCTTCCCAGATCTGATGGGATCCAATGCCACAGTGCTACGGCTACAGGCCTCATATCCATGCTTAGCTAGCAAGATGAGCATTTCTGGTGCTATGGGAAAATGAGGGAGTTGCCACCAGGTTAACATGTGCTCTGATCACTTGTCAAATACCAGTAGGACACAGGACAGAAAGGAAATAGTTCATTCCAAAGCATAAATTCTTTTAGCAATGTGTGCGGAGCCTGGGTAATAGACCTTGACATCTTCATTAGGTCAGTTTCCCTTTTGTACTTCTGAAGTGCTTAATGAGGAGACAGGCTGGAAGACAGCACAATTAATACTTTTGGACTCTTTGACCCAGGGGAAATCACCAATCACTCAGTAATCCAGGCTCTGCCCATTTGACTCCACCATAAGGTCCCCCTCCCTTGGTCAGGAGGCACCAGGAAGTTGGCAGGGGTTGACTAAGACATTTCTGAGGTTCATGATATTAACAATGGAAAGAAGTCAACTACACTGTATTATTGAAAATCCAAAAGTGAATTAATTACTTTAACGTTCTCCTTCTAGACCAGAAAGACTTGGGAGTCTCGGAGCAGGGACTGAATGAGAGAATTGTTGGTGGTAATGTGACTCAGATACCCAGTGTCAGATGATCGGCTCCAGCCTCCTTGGGAGTTTCACCCATTATGTGATCTTAAATGATTTCCTCCACTTACTACCATCTAGGTTTAATGTACCCAGAAAGGATCATTGGTTAAGACAAGAAGCAAAAGTGTCACCGAAGATCTTGTCAAGTTCATGAGGAAAATAATAGTAATGCTTCTCTACGTTCCCCTCAAGTAACCTCCACCAGACCTTTAAGTTAGATTCATCCAGCAAAACCTTCATGTAACAGCAGTCACTTGTTCTGTCCAATGTAGCTGCTGTTTGTTGAAGCAAAGACTACTCATCCCTGCAGTACTGTTGTTGTTGTTGTTAGGTGCCGTCGAGTCGGTATCCAACTCATAGTGACCCTCATAGGGTTTTCAATGGCTGACTGTTTCGGGATTGCCTTGGGAGTGGATCGCCAGGCCCTTCTCCCTGCAGTACTGTAGTTCCCCCTTTATCTGAGGAAGAGATTTTCCAAGACCTGCAGCGGATGCCTGTAACCACAGATGGAAACCTGTATATACTGTATTTTTTCTCTGTATATGCACAGACAAATTTAATACCTTTTCCATCTGAACTGAGCACTTATCACACACTACAGCTGTAACTTTCCAAGTTTCAAGTATCACAGCAAAACTTGCACAAATTTCTTTTTCCTTCCTTGCAATTATATGGATAGAAGATTCACACTTAACATAGATCTTAGCAACCTCAGCATATGATTTTTTTTTTTACTTTCTTTGAGTTGAGAACTTTCATCTTTTCGCTTAAAACACCTTATGGCTTCTTTTTGGCATATCTGAACTCTCAGCATTACTACTCTTGTACTTTGGGGACCTTATTAAGTAAAATAATGAACTTAAGCACAGCACTACAATACTGCAACAACAATCTAGTAACTGAGATGGCTAACGGACTAATGGGCAGGTAATATATACGATGTGGATACGCTGGACAAAGTGATGTTTCATGTCAGGGGAGGAGGGCACTGAAGGCAGAACTACTGGAGATTTCATCATGCGATTTAGAGCATCCAATTAAAACAGTTTAAAACTTGTTGTTTATTTCTGGAATTTTTCATTTAATATTTTCAGACCACAGTTGAGTGTAGGTAACTAAAACTACAGGATGCCAAATTGCAGTTAAGGGGGAACTACTATATGTAATTTAAGAAGTGATTACAAATCACAGCTGGAAACCTCTGTCATCTTGTCATTTAAACACTAAACATCATAATTTTTAAAAGAAACCAGGAAATCTTATATAATGTAAATGCAAAAACTCCTATCATGTAGGAATTATGGCTGCAGGCTTGGTTTTTTTCTGTTATTCATATTATAACTATAAATAATTCTTCTCTCCATTTGCAAATGCCTATTTCTAACATGTTTAAATGATGTATTTTTAAAAATTCTAGTCAGTACATCATCTTTGTTTTTATGGATTAATCTGAACTGAGACAGCATGCATCATTTGTGAAATAGGGAAAATTGTCTCAATATTTTAAAGATTATATTGAAATAGAGTTTAAAATATGCTCGTAGAGCAATGTATTAAAAGGACTTTGTTTTCATGCAAAACATGATAAAAATTATTTTAAACAGGTCTTAGGGGTTTCACAAGATTACATTTTATTGTGAAAGCTCCTGTCTCCACTCCCTCCTCACATGCCTTCTTTTCTGTCCCCTTGTGTCCTTTGCTGTGTCTTATAAGGACCTTCTTTGGACTTAGGGCCCACCCTAATCTAGTATGATCCCATCTTGGTAATTAGTTACATCTGCAAAGACTTTATTTCCAAGTAAGGTGACATCCTGGGGTTCTAGGTAGGCATGGATTGGGGGGCACACCATTCATCCCAGACACTTTCCATGGCTACATCTCCAGTTGGAGTCAGAGTTCAAGCCGCTGGCCCCAAGGCCTTGAGTATGGTCTTAACCTCTGTGTCCACCATTTCTGAGGCCTTCCCTCAGACCCCCACCCTTGCCTCCCAGTGCTTCTCTCTGCTGCTGGGCCTCAGAAGGTGCCACTTCCTGAGGAAAACGTTGCTATTCACATCCACACCCAGAGCAGCCCTCCCTTTCTTGTTTGTTTTGCAGTACTAGAGAGTTGAACCCAAGGCCTCACACAGACAGCTCCACCACTGAGCTACATCCCCAGCCCCTTTTCTATTTTTTTTAATCTTGAGACAGAGTCTCAGAAAGTTACACAGGCTGCCTCTGGCCTTGAGCTCATGATCTTCCTGCTCCACTTTGTGAGTTGCTGGGATTACAGCATATGCCACCATGCCAGACTCCAGTCTCCCTTTTATAAGCTACTGAAGTAAATGGCTTCTGTTGGAAAATCCTTTACATAATATATTTTAAAGTATGTAACTTGTATACTTTATTTCATACTTTTACCTAATATATAATACTTACTACTTATTATGTTACACTTGTTGTTGTTAGGTGCCGTGGATTCAAGTCCAACTCATAGCGACCCTATCTACAGCAGATCCAAACACTTCTCAATTCTGTGCCAGGCACATGATCTTATTTATGTTTAAGCCCATTGTTGTAGACACTGTGTCAATCCATCTGGTGGAGGGTTTTCCATTTTTTCATTGACCTGCCACTCTCCTAAACATGTCTTTCTCTAGGCACTGATCTCTCCTGACTACATATCCAAAATATGTAAGACGCAGTCTGGCCATTCTTGCTTCCGAGGAGCACTCTGGTTGCACTTTTTCTAGGACAGATCTGTTAAAAAATTTAATATAATTTACATAATAAATTGGTTATTTTATGAATTAACATTGACTGTGAGCTCCCTGAGGACAGGGACCGACTGCCTTATTCACTGCTCTGTACCAGCACAGAGCCCAGTGCTACTGTCTTTATATCATATTATCTCTTTAATGGTCAGAGAAAATTTTTTCCTCTGCACTAGGCTACCTCCTTTCTGGATCTGCTATTACTACCTCCCCAGAAGTCCCATTTTGGGGGTCAGGGAGGGGGGAAATGGACATTTTCTCCATCAGCCATAAGGTCAGATGGAGAAGAAAAGAGAAGATCTGTGGCTGGTTCCGGTGTTGTCTTTGAGGGATTCTATGTTGTCTTGAAATCTGAGGCAGGACAGTTCAAACATAACTTCATTGTCCCTATGAGATTTAAGAAAAGAATGAAATCTGGGGCTAGGGTTGTAGCTCAGTGGTAGAGTGCTTACCTAGCAGGCACAAGGCTCCGAAGTCAGTCCCCAGCATTGCAAAATAAATCAGTAAGTAAATAAGTAAATAAACGTCCAGCACTTAGCCTTTCCCATTTAAAAAAATGAAATTTGAAAACTCAGTTTTCTTATTTGCCCTTCCTCTCGGCCATCTCCCCTCCCTCCCTTCTCCCCCCGCCCCCCGCCCTTCTTCTTCCCTTCCATTTCCTGGTGGCCTAGGCAAATCAAGTCATCTAAGCTTTATTTTTTATTGTGTTTCTATTTACTTACCTATTCACTCATTCATTCACTTATTTAGCTGTAGTTGGCAGTTGAACCCAGGGCCTTGCACATACTTTATTAATGCCCCACCCCTAGGCTCTACTCACAGCCCACTTTTAATTTATTTATTTTATGTCAGGGTCTTGCTAAGTCACACAGACGGCCATTGGTTTCAAGTTTGCAATGCTCCTTTCTCCGCCTCTCAGGTTGCTGGGATTACAGGCATGCACTGCCGCACTCAGCTTTTATCATTATTTAAAGTGTACTCCAACTCATTAAAGAAAAGGTACTATAGAGCAGCAGGCCAAGCGATGCCAGCGGCAGCCTCAGAAGTCTCCTGTTCATTATTTCTCTTGAATCAAGAGGTGACACTGAGTGAGCGACTTGTACCATTTAGGCTTATGTAAGAAACTATCAGTGTTTGTACTGATGAAATTACCCACCGATGCATTTCTCAGCATATGTCCTTGTTAAGTGTTGCATGACTATCAATCTCGTCTTGACTAATTTTAAAAAACTGCAATCTCTTTAGGAGGAAATCTCTGCAGAGAATGTAAAGTATTAACAACAGTGTAAGACACAGTTATGGAGTCTTGCTCTGACCATAGCAATGGTCCATAGCAATACCACATCCTGGGTCATTCCCCAGATGCCATATCGGCCCTTTGGCATCTGATGAGTTGTATGCCCCATCCCTGAACCAGGACCACTGCCATCCTTAGAAAGCTGCAGTCTGTGTGGGAGGTGAGTGGGAAGCTAGAACCAGGGAAGATGCTGCTGTACCTCTTGTACACTCTTGTGTTTTCTGCCAGAGGTTTGGGAAGGAACTTTTGTTTTTCTTCCCACTTCCAGATTCTCCCAGCTCTTACTCTTCCTGGTGCACAGTTCAAAAAATAGCTTTTCGGAGTGTTTGTTTTTCCAGGCAGCCCACGGTTTCAGTTTTGTTTTTGGAGATACCCCGTTTACTCTCAAGGATTCAAAGCCAGTGGGTGCCACGGGCCAGCTCTTTCCTGCTGAGGACGCTTAGTAACAAAGTGAGTCCCTCATCTTCTCCCATCCATATACTAACCAGGCCCGACCCTGCTTAGCTTCCGAGATCAGACGAGATCGGGCGCGTTCAGGGTGGTATGGCCGTAGACAAGTCCCTCATTTTCTAAAACACAAACCTCCTTGCACCCGTGAAGCCAGGCTAAAAACAGAGGAGCTCGTTGATAATGCTAGGGACGTTTTTTTCCCAGAGTTGAAATCATGTCTTCAGAAAAAGTCTCTAATTTTTATTTTTTTTAAATCCTACTGCTGACTGACTAATGGCATTGTGATGTGTTGAAACATTTAATATGGAAAAACTGAGTTTTTTAAGCTTTGCCTCAGAAAAGTGGAAAAGCCCCTCTTAAAGGAGGCAGATGAACCACAGGGGGGTTGTGACCCAGGTATGAGTGGCAGGTAGGGGATAAGTAAGACAGCAGTTGTTCTGACAAGGAGGCGGGTACCGGGAGGGACAGCGGCTTCCCCCATTCACCCATGCGTCGCTGAGGGTTTCTTTTCTTTCTTTTTTTTTTTTTTTTGGCGGTTGTTTATTTCCGTGTGAACTGCCCATCGAGGTTACAAAATATTCAGAGCTCAGCTGATCTCGTAGCCCAGCTGGGGTGGCAGCGTTCCAGACTCCACCTTGAGTCCTGGGCCAATTTGAGGACCAGCCTCAGAGTTCAGATCAGGCCAGGAAGCTTGTGATTGCTCTGGGAGTTGGGAGGCAGCCCCTGGCCAGATGGACGTGGAAGCAAAACAAAAGGCCACCATTGGTCTGTGTTATGAGGGACGTGTGTCTTAGTTCTCTCTGGCAGAAAGCATGGCCTGCAATTAGCCGTACCCTGTGCTTATTATCCACACTAACTTGGACCAGCCCGCACCCGCCAGCACCCACGGGCGCACATGCGACTCCCAACCTTCTCAGCACAATGACTTGGGGCCACACAGCCCTCCACCTAGCTCAGTGCCTCAAGAGTGCCACCAAGAGCTCTGTCTCTAGGACACATTTACCTTGCCTTTTTCAGTCTTTAGTTTGAGAATCCACTTCTGACTCTCTGCCTGTCCATGTGAACTTCATTTTTCCAGAGATTCCTTTCCCCAGATTTGACTAGGTTCCCTTTACACCATTTTTGCCACAGAATCCATTCTGGCCACTCCCCTTGGGGAGTTCATGTTCCGGAAGATTCCAGCTAGGACCGAAGCAGCAGGCAAGTTCAACTAGTTGACCTGTGCTTACCTAGCATATTGCTGAAGGGGAACGGATGAGATTTATTGACATTTATTTTGTGCCAGATAGAAACCTAGCCATCTTTGTCCATCATCCTGTTTAATTCTCCCAACAACCACATAGATAAAGTCTCTGAGGTAACCTGTCTTACCCAAACACCGAGGTGCCATTGCTGAGACCTGAAACAGGGGTGATATTGCTCCAAATAGTTGATATTCAGATGGAATTTCATAAAGCTCTTTAGGAATTAGAGTCCCATTCAGAAGGAGCCCTTTGCTGTTGGTTTTTCTTGCTCCCAAGCAAACAGATTTAAAGGACATTTTTGTGACTGCCGTTTATGCAACTCAACTTCTCAAAAATGCTTCTGCTGTTGGCAAGGACATGGGGAAAAAGGAACCCTTATGCTCTCTTGGTGGGAATGTAAATTAGTACAGCCACTATGGAAATTAATATGAAGGGTCCTCAAAAAAATCTAAAAATACCATGTGATCCAGCTGTACCATTCTCGAGTATATACCCAAAGGAAATGGAGTCAGCATACATAAGAGACATCTGCACACCCATGTTTATTGTGGCACTGTTTATAATAGCCCAGATATGGAATCAGCCTGTCAGCAGATGAATGGATAAAGAAAATATGGTGTATATGCACAATGGAGTATCATTTGGTCCAAAAAAGGAAAGAAAGAAATATCATTTGCAGGAAAAATGGGTGGGACAGAGGTCATCATGTTAAAGCCAGACAGTGAAAGTATTGTATTTTCTCTCAGATGTAGAATCTATTAAAAAAAGAAAAGAAAAGAAACAAAACTGAAAGTAGTAGAGAAACTACTAGAGAAAGTACTAGAGAAAAATAAGAGGACAGAGAGGAGAAGGTAAGAGAGGGTAGTTGGAAGAGTGGATACAAAAAAAAGCACAAAAGATGGAAGTTTTAACAATCCTGATTTGATAATTATGCATTGTATACATGCATTGAATTATCACTCTTTACCTCCAAATAATGTACAATTAAAATATTAATTAAAAAAGCAAAAGGTATGCTGTATGGAAATGTCACAGTGCAATTTATTAATATATAGTTAATATGCATGAATAATTATAATTTTAAAAATAACTCTGCTGCCATCTTTTAAACCTAGATTAGCTGAGTCCTGTCCCCTCTCTTTGGGCTATTGTTATTTCTCATCATCTCTTTTTGTGAGATACTTTGTGATTGTCATTATATTGGCCTCTCTTATTGGGTTCTCCAGGAAGCAGATGCTGACTTCAAGCTAAAAGTGTAAACTGTTTATTGGGGCAGAACTTGCAAAAGAAAAGAGAAGAGCAGGACTGAGCAGGGGGAGGTGGCACACTGTGATGCAGACCCAAAGTCTGTCAGCCCAACAGAGCGGTACATCGGTGTGGTGACTAGCCTAGGGATTTGCCTATTCCTCTCTTATTCTGATTTTTGTTGGCCCATCGCCACCTGACAGCAACTTATCCTCCACAGACAGCCATAAGAACAATGAAAATGGGGCTACGGGTACTTCTGGCTTTCAGCTGTGGTGAGGCACCTACATCAGTAAGGACCCCTCATCGTACAGGAACAGGAGGCAACTGAGCAGCAGGGTGACCCTGAAGGGAAAGGCCAGTAGGAGAGTCACCGCCATTAGCCTGAGGAGTTCCCCTAGTTGGGATCTCTACTCAGGTTAAGCTGAGTCGTGGCTTCCCTGCAGAAAAGAATTTCAGGACAAGCCAGAGAGAATGAAACAAAGAGTTTATTAAGTCCACACTTTAGGATGCATGTGGACATTCAGAGAGGAGGGGTTGGGGGGGAGGGCATAGAAGACACAGGCAAGAACTTACTAAGGGAGCAAGTGCCAGAGGCCATAGAGCCAGCACACATGTTTTATTTAACCCAGGGCACATCCTGTGTGATGTCGGTCCTGGGTGCCTAGGGTAACATGTGCCTAGAAAGGCCCATCGTAGGCTGGGGATGTGCCAAATAAGATCAAAAGTTGTTCCCTTGTTTTCTAATGGAGGAATTTCTTTTTAGTAAAATGAGATGATACATTGTACCAATTTAAGAATCACAAGAGATTTGCCCTGAGGTGTCTCAAAGAAGCACAGAATTACAGAGGAGAAGGTAAAACTTATAGGTTACATACATTTTTTACTTCAAGCATGGCTTATTGCTATTTTAACATTTTCATTATTTAAAATGTCTCTTCAAAATAATGTCTATGTAGGTAGTCCTCACAGCAGTTTATTTGGTAGTTATGTCAAAGTTCTCAACTCTGAGCTGGTGACATTCAAATTAGATCCTAGGATGAAAGCTCTTTCCCTTTCTATGTTCCCCAAACTTCCCTATCTTTCTTTCCTGCCTTAGGAGGGATGTGTCCTGCAATTGTCATTTTGCTTTTGATCATTGTGTTTGCCTGAGCTGGTCTCAGGGGCAAGATTGGTTCCTTACTACTCCAGTTATGGGTCATCTAAACAAATATGGCCTCCATTTTTTTCTTGCATTCTTGGAAACTAATGCATGTTCACTACTGAGAGAGAGAGTATTTGACTACTTCCACCCTCACCCTGGGAAACCACTTCACCTCCTCCTTGCCTTGTGGGCCTGCCTGAAAATATCTCCCCAATGGCCCTTTCTTATGGATGTGAGACATATTTTGGATATTAACATACCACTAAAATGGAATTCTTTAGGATGTTAATATGAGGAAAGACCTCTTGACGTAGTTAGAAGTCACAGTCCTTTTCATTTACTCAAAGCAGTAGTGAAAGATTCTACAGGAAAAATATTAAATGATGCAGGAAACATCAGAAAAAGATGGAAGGAATACACATAGTCATTATCACAAAAAGAATTTTTGGATGACCAACCATTTCAAGAGGTTGCATATGATCTGGAACCAGTGGTACTGAAGGAAGAAGTAAAAGCTGCCTTGAAGGAACTGGCCAAACATAAGGCTCCAAGAATTGATGGAATACTAACTGAGATGTTTCAACAAACAGATGGAGCACTGGAGGTGCTCACTTGTTTATGCCAAGAGATTTGGAAAATATCTACCTGGCTAACTGACTGGAAGAGATCCATATGTGTGCCTATTCCCAAGAAAGGAGATCCAACCAAATGTGGAAACTATCGAATGATATTAATATCACACACAAGGAAAATTTTGCTAACGATCATTCCAAAGCGAAGCAGTCTGTAGAGAGGGATCTGCCAGAAAATCAAGCCAGATTCAGAAGATGGCATGGAACCCAGGGCATTATTGCTGATGTCAGATGGCTATTAGCCAAAAGCATAGAATACCAGAAAGATGTCTACCTATATTTTATCAACTATGCAAAGGCATTTGACTGTGTGGCTCATAACAAATTATGGACAACCCTGTGAAAAGGGGGAATACCAGAGCTTTAATTGTACCCATGAGGAATCTGTACATGGACCAAGAGGCAATTGTTCAAACAGAACAAGGAAACACTACCTGGTTTAACGTTAAGAAAGGTGTGCGTCAGGGCTGTATCATTTTACCATACCTCTTTAGTCTCACTGCTGAGCAAATAATCTGAGAAGCTGGACTTTATGAAGAAGAATGTGGCATCATGATTGGAGGAAGACTCATTACCAACCTACGTTAGCAGATGATGCAACTCTGCTTGCTGAAAGTGAAGAGGATTTGAAATATTTACTGATGAAGATCAAAGAACACAGCTTCAATATGGACTGCAACTCAACATCAACAAAACAAAAATCCTTACAACTGGGTCGGTACACAGTTTCATGATAAATGGAGAAAAGATTGAAGTTGTCCAATATTTTGCTTTTCTTGATTCTACAGTCAACACTTGTGGAAGCAGCAATGAAGAAATCCAAAGACACATTGTATTGGGGAAAGCTGTTGCAGAAGACCTTTTTAAAGTGCTAGAAAGTAAAGATGTCACATTGAAGATGAAGGTGTGCCTGACTCATGTCATGGTATTTTCAGTCCCGTCATATAGTTGTAAAAGCTGGACATTGAATAAGGGAGACAGGAGAATTTATGCTTTTGAATTAGGGTGCTGGAGACAAATATTGACTGTAGCATAGACTGCCAAAAGAACTAACAGATATGTCCTAGAAGAAGTCCAACCAGAGTGCTCCTTGGAAGCATTTTGGACATATCATCAGGAGGGACCAGTCCCTAGAGAAGGACATCATGTTTGAGAGATTGGCAGGTCAATGAAAAAAAGGAAAATCTTCAACTATATGAATTGACACAATGTCTACAACCATGGGCTTAAACATAAATAAGATCATGTACCCAACACAGAATCAGAGTGTTTCTATTCTATTGTACATAGGGTCACTATGAGTTGGACCTGACTCAGTGGCACCTAACAACAATAACAACAAAAACAGCAGTACAATGAGCAACATTAGGATGGGTCTATGCCTTGAATCCAAAGGTCATTTCCAGGGTATGTTTGGAATTAGATAGATAGAAATTTGGATCTTTGCTCTATCCTAACCAGTTTGTTAATCTTCCTAAACTCCAGTTTTCTTATTTCTGACAGAGATCATGATGATTACCTTAAGGGGGTTGTTTAAGATTGAAATGAGATTATATGTACATGCACATAACACAGTGTACAGCATATAGTTACAACTTAGTCAATATTGGTACCCATTCCCCTTGACTATTACAAAATTCACATTAGTTTTGGGGACTTCCAATATAAACACACCACTAAAAGTAAGCTTTTTGTCTTCAACAATAGTGGTTTCATGTCCTATAATTTAAGGCTTCTTTAATGTTTTGCTTGCAGTTATTTTTAACATTCTAATAGCAGGATTAGGGGTGTAGCTCAGTGGTAGAGCACTTGCCCATCATGGGGCTGTGGATTCAACCTCCTCCCAGTACTGCCTAAATAAGTAAATAAGCAAATATCCTAATAAACAAATAAAAATCCTCTGCGTTCTCCTTAACTAAATTAAACCAAGAACCAAGGGGTTCAGAGAGCTCAAAGTTAACCAACCTGGGCCGAGTTACAACCAGATCACAGACCCACAGATAGCACACTGAACGAAAGCCAAGGTTTTACTATTGTTCTATCCACATCTATAAAGATTTGTTTTATCTGCTTTTCTAGGCTAGAGTTCTGTTGATTTGGCTTTCTTATAATCAAAGTCGTCTAAACCAAGAAGAATCCTAAAGGATCTTGAAGATGGATGGACAATAGGGAAGATATCCAACATTTCTTCTAGCTTCTTAGTAGCACCCTTTGCTGGAGAAGGAAGATCACAGTTACAATACTTAGCAATAGTCTGCATGAACCTAAGTAGATTATGGGACCTGTCCAGCCCAGCCATGCCTGCCAAAGAAGAGAGCAACAGGAAAGCCAGATTTTTTTTTTTTTTTAATCCTCAGTATATTGTATAGGAAAGATTCAGAACAGTGCATAATGTTAGCCAAAACACATTGATGGGGATAGACATCTTGCAATTTCTTTAGTATCTCTTCTCTGCTGACTTCAAAACAGTGAAAGCAATTCAGAAAAGAAGTCCACTGTTTTGATGGAAGCTGTTTTGACATAAGTGAAACCAGGCTTGGCACACGGTAGGGGTGGGCTCTGGCCAAACCAATGGAACAGACCCTGGAAGGATTGAGGCGAGCTGGGGAAATTGTTTCAAGATGGAGCTGGATCCATTTGAAAGGTGGGAGACTGGAGGGTACAGACATTTCGTCAATGTCTGAATTAGTGTGTGAGAAGCATCATGTGCCCTCAGACCCACGGGAATATCCCCTTACCAGCACCTCCAAGGAAGAGAAAGGGGGTGGCTGTGCTTTGAGGGGTGCACTGCAAAGGCTTGAGGATTCCCTGCTGGTGAATGGTTGGTTTGGGGGAGGAGAGGTAAAAAGGCATAGTGTGTGTTCTAACCCTCATAGGCTCCGACAGTTTTCACTAGGGGGAACATGGGAAATGCAGCAGGAATAATACGGAACTCAGTCCTTGGGTCTGCTTGGACATACTTTTCAGGGCTCAGTGGCTCTAAATCTAGAATGTAAATTGAACATAATCTCTAGAACCTGCTTTGGCTTTAGTTATCCTAAAACACTGATAGTAGCCTCTTGCAAGGCCAAGGTCAAAGAACATATGTGAGAAAGCATAGGAGTTGCCAGAGGCAGTGAACCTATCAGGGCTGGACTTGAGGCAGGGTGTGGGGTGCCTTAGATTTTCTCTTCTTCAGTCCTGGCCAGTCTTCAGCCCTGAGGGGTATGTCATAGCAAAGGCCTCCCCCCCTCACCAGGGTATGAAATTAAGTATCTTTGGCTGCTCCAGGTGTTACTGGTGGTTAAGGATCTGAAGGTCTGAGATAGAGACCAGATTGAGTCCTCTACCAAGTATTTCCAGGTTCTTGTCTCCATCAAAAACAGAATTCAGAGATGAGACAAAGTAAGGAATTGGGAGGAAATTTATTTCACAGACAAGATGCATACTCAGGGGGTAAATGTGGGCTTATCAAGAGAGTTTCATTGTGGGATTTTGGATAGCTTGTTTATGGAAATTTTAACACAGGGATTATTCATGAGCTAGGGTGGATAAAAGGCAGAGAATTCCAAAAATGGGTTGAGATTTTCCTGGAATAGGGTTAACTCCCCTCTTCTGGCCTTGTATGCGGCTTTCTGAAGTGGCATGGTGTTCTATGCATGGTGGAATCAGGCAGTATTCCAAGGCTAATCATACAGAGATACATTATAAATTAGGGTAAAGGATAGTTGGTGGTCATCTCAGTTGGCCATGTTGGTCCCAGTGATTTGGGGTGGTCTTGCTGTAATCCAGCTCTGTGATTACATCAGCTTGAAGCCACCTTGCAGTTTGCCTCCTGTTTTTCCTATGCCTACCTAGCTGACCTCACAGGGAAGACAGCATGCAGGAGGTTTGGAAGCTTATTGGCAAAGATCCAAGCAAAAGAAATACAGAAGAGATCTGGATAAAAATAACAAGAAGAAAATGAGAAGCGGCATGCAGTTGATACAAACGCATAGTAAGATGACTCTATTAGCATACCATGCTACAGTTGCAGTATTTGTGGTGGTGTTAGGTGCTGTTGAGTCCGGTCTGACTCATAGCAACCCTGTGTACAACAGAATGAAAGAGGCACTGTATCTGACGGTGCTTCTCTGCTATGCAGAGGGTTTTCAATGGCTGACTGTTTTGGGAGTGGGCTAACAGGTCCTTCCCCCAAATTTGTGGTGCCAGGGATTGAACCCAGGGCCTCAGAGCATGCAGATCATGTACTCCACCAACTGAACTAAACCCCAGCCCACAGTATTTGGATCACCATCAAAATTCATATGTTGGAACCAGTGTATAGTATTTGAAGGTGAAGACGTGGGGAGGTGATTGGAAATACTGCCCTTATGAAAAAAAATGCCCTAGAGAGACACCCCATCTTCTGCCATGTGAGGTTATAGTGGATACAAGAAAGTGTATGAACCAGAAAGTCAGCCCTTGCCAAGATACCTTGATCCTGGACACTCCAGCCTCTAGAACTGTGAGAAATAAATTTTCATTATTTATATGCCATTCGGTCTATGGTAGTTTGTTACAGTGGTCCAAAAAGACAAAAGCAAATATGTATCATATACTATTAGTTTAGTGTGGTGTCTGGAACTTCTGTTAATGAAGAAAGATTTGGTTTTCTGATGATGAAGTAAAGTTGGGTTATGATGACTTCAGAACACTGGGAAGAATGAAGGAAACCAATTGGGAGTAAAATGCATGTTCTGATACCACATGTTCTTACTCATATGTGGGAACTAAATCTAATCTAAAGGAAGAAAGAGAATGTATACACATATAGATATGTAAAAATGAACAATAATACTCATCTAAGAAAGGAAAATATAAGCAAGGTTGAAAGAAGCAGGAGGAGATTAGTGCAGGGGGCAGAGGTTGGGGAAGGGATGAGGAAATAATGTAGAGGGGAAAAGAGAGAGAGGAAACGTTGGGATGCACTTACACTCTGTTCCGGGTCCTGGGGGCAAAATCCCACATGGGGCAGAGGACGGGACCCACTGCTCTTGGGTTGGTTTTTGGTGACGAAGATACCACACTCTGGGAGGCTGGATGGATGACAATAGCTCAGCTTTATTTCCCCGACAGCCGCTCTGCTTAATGATGTGGTTCCTGAACAGCTCTGCCAGCTGGAGCTCAGTGTTACAGCTCTTTGGTGTTACAGCTCTTAGGTGTTACAGCTCAATGTTATAGCTCATTTGGTGGCGGCTCTTTGTAGTTCAGCTCATCTTAGTTCAGTCTAGTCATTCCATCCTGCAGCTCTGTTCAACCACTCCATCCGGTGGCTCTCAGAGACCTTGCATACCATGCTTATAAGCATTTGGTTAGCCAGTCAGGGGCTAGGGCATCTCTGATTGGACAATAGACCGGAACCAATCAGATGCTGTCTTGCCATCAGGTGTAGCCAATCAGAGATGCTAGATGACTGGCCAATCAGGAGATATATTCAAATGAGGTGAAAGGGAGTAACCTATCAGATGGCTAGAGAGTGGAGGAGGGACACACCCAGGTTGCATTGGGCGGGGGTCACCCTACCTTGACCTGTTGACCTCGACCCCATAAGCTCAAGCTAGATATGTCACAGCAAGCAGTTTGGGGGCCATCTTGCCTTGACCTTGTGGGCTCAAGCCAGGTATGCCAATGGTGAGCCGTTAACCAAGTTCCAGGCAAGCCCTAGGCCTTGAGGTGGGCTAGATAAGCCTTGAGCCAAGCAGACTCATAGTCATACCCTTTCCCCTCCTCTCTAGGCTATATCCCTACAAGAAAATCTTAAAATGTATGATGCAACTATATGAATACATGGGAAATAAGGTTCTGTAAAATATGTAAGCTGATGAATGTGTACACAAAAGTGATGTAATAGTTGCATAGTGGATATAGCCAAAGTCTTATTACTCTATATCCCTCCAGCATTTATAAAAAAAGAAAAGTGAATGTTCTGCCTAAGTGGGATCCTGTGAGCAAACATTAGAGGTAGAGGGGGCTGCCAGGGTCCACAAGGTAAACTGGAGGGAATGGTGGGTATTCACTGGACTAATGTGAGGAGAAACAGTCAGGTCTATGTCCTCACCATGGGGATGATCTGAAGGAAAGAGAAAAAAGTCATGTCAGAAGGGCATGTTCGCACAAATCCAGGTTTTGTAGGGGAAATGTCAAAGAAGATGCAGGAGTTAAAGTCTGGTGACTAAGGAACTACTTTATGGGAGTCACTTTCAAGCAGTAAGACACGTAAGACCACGTACGTGATTTCTGTTATATGAAATGCCCAGGAAAGGTAGATCTCAGAGTCAGAAAGTGGTGGTTCAGATGAAAATAGACACTATGAATGAGCAAGACGGAGCTTATGGGGTGGTGGGGGGGAATTATGATATTATTTTAGAACTGATTTATGGTGATGGTTGTACAGGTTGGTAAATTTCCTAAAAACCGTGTTTTCTTCCAAGTTTTGAACTGTCTGAAATGGAAGAATTATGTATGTAAGATTCTTTACAATATCTTTTTAAGAGTGGGTCTTGCTAAGGTAGCCCATGCTGACCTCAAACTGGTGATCCTCCTGCATCAGCCTCCTGAGTGTTGGGATTATAGAAATTTGCCTTTATGCCCAGCTTTAAAAATCACTTTTAAAAAAGGATTCTCATGAGGTGCAGTGGCACACGATTGTAATCCCAGTAACTTGGGATGTGGAGGCAGGAAGATCTCAAATTCAAAGCCAAAGGCAGCCTGTGTAACTTAGCAAGTCCTTGTCCCACGAAAAAAAAATTTAAAAGGACCTAGGGGTCCAGCCTAGTAGTAGCGCTCCTGCAGAAAATGTGTGAGGCCCTGAATTCAACCCCCAAGTACTGCCAAAAAAAGACAACAGCAACAACAACTACAACAACAACAAAAACTCTCTTTTGATCTGCTTATGAAGAAACATTTGGGGGATGCATTCTTATTATGTCAGCCACTGGGCCAGTGCATGAGGATACAAAATTGAAAATTTTTACAAAGGGCATAATTAGGCAATTCCTAAAGAAGGCAAATGACATCTAAGAATGTATGATTATTTGTCTGTTTTTCAATACAGGATCTTACAGTGTAACCCAGCTGGCCTCAAACTCTTGATCCTCCTGCCTCAGCCTCTCTAGTGCTGGGATTACCAGTGTGTGCCACCATTCCCAGTTATGACTATGAAAAATTTTGACTCCACTGGTTATCTCTAATTTACAAATTGACATGAGGGAAGGTAGCTTGTCATGTTCAGACTGGCATAGACTAACAAGGACCACATTATTTAGTAACAAATGAGTTCTCTAAGGCGCCAGTGGTGGGGGTCTAAGTTGTAAATCCCCCTTCTAAAGGACAGTGACTTAACAGATGGAAAAACTTGAAAATACTTTGGACCCAGTAAGAACTTTTAACCTAGGAAGTCTACCTGAAAGGATTCACCTTCAGGGTATTATAAACCATCCATGTGCTGGCACCTTCCAAGTTTTTATTTCCAGAGCAGTCCCAGACTCCAAAATCCAGATTCACATATCCAGCCATCCATATAACAACCATCTGAGCACCTGAGATTCTAGATGTGCAGATCTTAGCTCCAGAATACATCTCCGCATTCCAAATAGTTGGGTAGTCCTGGCCTTAAAAGACCGCTCAGGCATGGCAACTGCATTCTTCCAATTATTCAAGCCAAATGCCTGGGCACCACCCTTGACTTCTTGCATCCTGTATCCAATCCAAACCAGAGGCTTTCTCTGCCTTTTACTGGACCTTCAAAATTGATCCTAGCAGAAAAATACTATATAGTAAAAGATAGAGAAGACTTGGATGGGAAACTTAGATAGGAAGGGGGGAAGGGGGAAACATAGAGGAGGGTAAGGGGTAACCTATAAAATTGTCACAATGAAAAGCATGTCAATGATGTACATTAAAAATTTCTAATAAAAAATTGATCCTAGCCGGGCGCTGTGGCGCACACCTGTAATCCCAGTGGCTCAGGAGGTGGAGGCAAGAGGATCGCAAGTTCGAGACCAGAGGCAGTCTGGTGAGACCCTATCTCAAAAAAAAAAGTAAAAACAAATGGGCTGAGGGTGCAGCACAGTGGTCAGCACTTGCGAAGCATGCAAGCGTGAGGCCCTGGGTTCAAACCCCAGTACCACACACACAAAAACAAATTACTCTCTCCACTATAACCTACACTGAGCCACCTCTTCTCTCACTGGAGTTTCTATAGATGATCTTCTTTCTGGTCTCTTTCCTTCTACCCTTATCTGTTCTCAACACAGAAATGAAGAGCTTGTTTTCTAATGTAATCATATCACATCACTCTTCTGCCTAAAATTCAACAGCTCCCTATTTTGCACAAAAGTCTTTATAGCAATATTCAAGGCCATGCATGAACTTGTCTCTAATGCTTCCCCTACTTCCTCTGTTGCTTTCTTCCTCATTTCCTCCTTTCAAGCCACTGGGGCTTCCTTGCTGTTCCTCCAGCACAGCAGGCATGCTTGCCGTTTACCATTTTGATGCTTACTGTTCCCTCTGTCTGGAACATTCTTCTCCCAGGAAGCTGCGTGGTCAACTCTTTGACCTTCTTCAAGTTTTCACTCAATGTATTCTTTCCAGTGGAGCTAAATGAAGCATAGAATTTAAAGTTTCAACCTGACTTTTCCAACCCCTGTTATACTTGAGCCTCTTTATCCTACTCAGTCTTTTCTGTTTTCCATAGCACGTCTCACCTTCTAACATACTTTGTAGTCAGATGCTTATTTTAATAGGTTGATTTTTTTTGTTGTCTGTATGCCCCTACTCATTTGTAAGCTCCACAAAGACAGGAATCTTTGTTCACAGGCCTAGAACAGTGCCTGGCATATAATAATTGTTGAATGAATGAATCTGTAATGAGCAAGTGGTAATTTTATAAACAGGAAAAAAACCCAGCATTTAGAGCATAGGGGAAAAAAAGTAAAATGTGTCCCCCCCACACATTGTCTGATGCTCATCAATTGCCTGATGAGGGGAAATTGACTCATTCATGTACAGCAAAGTCTAATGTCATCAGCACTCCCTATGTCCTTCCCTAACCTCTCAAACTTGGAAAATGTGATCAATATCATCAGGATGCATTGGCAAAGCTGTGTGGATGGAGCTCAAATCTGATTCTGTGTAGACTGCAGGTTGATCTCATGTCATTATAAGAAACCCTGATCCCCTCATAATTTAATAAAGAAATCCAGTCATTTTGCAAATAGAAGGTAGACATCCCCTTTACAGGGCCAGGATCTCTGCAGTATGTTTTATAAAGATAATTGTTTATCAGACATTTTCTACTTGATTTAGCTTTTAGATTCCTATTTCCGATAGGCGTATGAGTGCTTTAAAAAGCTTTTATTGATTCATGCAGAAATTAGGTACAAGAAAGCCTTTGAAGAAAATGGAATCTTCCCATAAGCTTATTGCTATGTGATAGACAGGGCTGTACTTCTATTTCCTTTCTGTGTGTATTGGAGTCAAAAATGTGCGATGCATCCTGGTGTTAGAGATAATGTGCTATAAAGGTTGTAAATTTAAGTCAGTCTTGTTCAATTGAGATATGAGCTTTCAAGATAAATATGAAAATCACAAGCTGGGCATGGTGGTGCACACCCATAATCCCAGTACTCAAGGCTGAGGCAGGAGAATCACCTGAGTTCAAGGCCAGCATGGGCTACACAGTGAGATCCTGTCATAAAAGAGAGAGATGGAGAGGGGGAGAGGGAGAAATAGACATGAAAATCAGTAATACCTTTTTGCATGGAAATCAAAAGAAATTTTCTATTGATCTTATGACTTAGCTGTTTTTTATCCAGTGTTTCTCTGCATTGCCCCTTCTCTGCCCCTTTACATCCCATAGGTTGTGTTCAGTTTATCCTTTCTCAAATGTTATGCTATGGTTTGTCCCCACCAACATTCATGTTAAGGGTAGGTACCCAGTGCAGCAGTTCTGGGAGGCATGGAGGTGGTGGAGCCCTCATAGATAGATTAATGCCTTTTTCATTTGAGTGAGTTCTCATTCTCATGAGACTGGATTAGTTACCTCTAGAGCTGACTGTTAAAATGTGAGTCCATCCTTTGGGTTCTCCCTCTCCTGTATGGACCCATCTGCCCTTTCACTTTCTACCAAGTCAGAAAGCAGCATAAGGCCCTTGCCAGACATGGCCACCCAGTCTTGAACTTCTCAGCTTCTGGAATCATGAGCCAAAATAAACCTGTTTCTTTTATAAATAACCAAGTCTCAGATATTTTGTTACAGCAATGGAAAACAGACTAAGATATACTGGCTTTAAAGTTTAGCACAAATAAGAAAAGGGCTTGGATATAAGAAAGTGCTAGAAAAGTTAGATAAATCATTTAAACATACATAGATAGAAAATATAGGGCCATTAGATTTAAGGTGATTTGAAGAATTGTAAGAAAACTACTGCCTACCCCAAAATCTCTTTCTCACTAGCCTGCTACAGTGTCCATAATTCATTTATTACCCTTTGTCTTTGGGATGACCTTATAAAATTTAGAGTCCAGGAAGGAATAAAATAACCTGTCATATAGTTCCTTTAAGGTGTCACGGTCTTATTTATTGCTAGGAAGCCTGGAGAGGACAGGGATATGGTGCCAAACTAAAGATAAACTCCCCTTGGCTTTATAGTTCTGCCAAGTATGGACACTGTAGAAGAAGTAAAATACTGTCTCGATCACAGACAACTTTTGAAGGTTCTTGGAGCTTCCCTGACTGTACATATGGGAAAGATATTTAAGATCTTATAATCCAAATCAATAGGCCGGCCTTTTTGATACTGAAGAAAAGGTTCATATAACACATTAAATTGTTCAGCATTTTTAATATAAAAGGAAGATTCTAAAAGGCAATTTTAAATGAACTGATTCCAGGTAACTCTGTTTCCATTTGATGGTAAGTGTCCAGGAGGCCCATCCTTGTCAGCTTTCCACAACAAATAGCTGAGATAAATCCACTGCAGAGGAAGAAAGAATTCAGGACTCTGTGCCATGCCCAGCACTATGTCAGTGCTTCTCTTCTATTCACAGGGTTTTCAATGGCTGATTGTTTTGGGAACGGGCTGCCAGGTCCTTCTTCCAAGTCTAGAGCACCTGATATTCTGAGTTGGTCTTCTATCCAAGGACTAGCCAGGCCCACCCCTTCTTAACTTCTGAGATCAGATGCCAGGGTGGTACAGATGTAGGCGTTCTGACCACTAGGCTCGGGAAATGCCTTTGAGCCAGAATCTAGTGCATTTATAACACAGCTGGTCAGCTCTTCTTTCTCTTCCATCGCCCACCACCTAAGTGGAAGCTCATCATAAGATGACAGGAGGACTCTGATGACCTGGCTGTCACATACTGAGAGCCTCGGTCCTCAGATCTAATCTTCCCTGGTGACAAGATCGCAGAAGGGCATCTTGATGTGTGTTTACCTGTGGTCTTCATTTCTATAGTGTCAGCACTGTGCCCAGAGGGAGAGCAGCTGGCTCGGTACTCTTGGAAAAAAGCTGTTTTTCATTTATTGAAGATGCAGGCATCACAGACCCAGGCCTTCTCTTTGTAGATGTGGGAAGCCCGGAAGCAGGTCTGATTTGGGAAGGCTTCAGTTGTTGACACTCTTTTCTTAGGAACCAGCCATATGGCGAGATTACAGGCGTGAAGGCAATTCCCTGGGTTCTTCAGGGATTTGAGCTGTTTTGTCCTGTGTGGCACCAGTGGAGGGTCCAGCCCTGCCTGCTTTCTGGATTTTGAACAAGTGTTTCCTTTGCTGAAGCTTTAATGATCTGGGAGCGTGAACAGTGCTCATTACTCACTTCACGTGATGTTCTGTGTTCTTGGTATTTGCTAAGCTCTGGGGAAGTTATTGAGTGTTATGCTTCACACGTGTCATCTCTTTTCTCATATTTCCTGCTTCAAATACATGAAAAAGCTATGGAGGCTGATCCCGTCTTCTCCATGCTGAGTCTCCTTTAGTCCTCCAACTGTTCCTGGTTGACAGTTTCCAACAGCCTTCTCTGTCGTGGCCCCCTATGTCAATGTGCTGTCTACTTAGAGTTCCTCTTGATGTGAATCCCAGACTGGAAATGACAGATCATGTGTGCTATGAACAGCCTTTTCAAAGTGGGACATTAGTTAGAAATCAACCTGGACCTCATTCTATGCTGCGCACAGCTGCCTGCGCTTACTTAACCAGTTGTACCTTGATGCCATTCAGCCCCTAGGCCCTACTCAGTACTGTGTCTTTTTTCACTTCAGCTGCTATGGGGCAGAAGTTCCATCGTAGACTTGATTGGGATTTTGTTTTTGGTGGTGGTGGTGTGAGTTTGTTTTTTCATTATTGGGGGGTTGAACCAAGGGTCTCACTCATATTAGGCAAGAGCTCTACCACTGAGCGGCACCCCCCAGTCCCTTTTTTCATTTTGAGACGGTGTCTGGCTGAGTTGCGCAGGTTGCCTCTGGCCTTGAACCTGTGATCCTCCTGCCTCAGCTTCTGAGTCACTGGGATTCCAGACGTGTGCCACAATACACAGATGATTTTTTTTAATCCCCAAAGCAGAGCTTTACATATCCCCAAGTCCATTTTATTCATTCATTACCCTGGGGACTTGCAATATCACTGCATCAATAATACATAGGTAATTCTGATGCAAGAAATTATTGAGGTGGAGAATGATTTGTTTTGGTTCAACCCATTCGTCTTTTTTAAAAAACTGTTTTTTGTTAATTGACACAATAATTATACCTATTTATAGGATACATTGTGATATTTCAACACATGTATGCATGGTATAGTGATCAGATGAAGGTGATTAGCTATCACCTCAGACATTTGTCATTCCCTTGTGTTAGGAACATTCAAAATCCTCTCTGTAGTGATTTTGAAATATATAATTAAATGTTGTCAATCATAGTTACCTTGCTATGCTATGTTGTTGTTTTTAGGTGCCATGGAGTCATGTCTGACTCATAGCGACCCTATGTACAATAGAACAAAACACTCCCTGATTCTGTGCCAGGCACATGATCTTTTTTATGTTTAAGCACGTTATTGTAAACACTCTGTCAATCCATCTAGTTGAGGGTCTTCCTTTATTTGGTTGACCTGTAACTCTCCCAAACATGATGCCATTCTCCAGGGACTGGTTCCTCCTGACTACATGTCCAAAATACATCAGATGCAGTCTAACCATCCTAGTTTCCAAGGAGCACTGTGGTTGGACTTATTCTAGGACAGATCTGGTAGTTCTTTTTGCAGTCCATGGTATATTCAGTATTCATCCCCAACACCATAATTCAAAAGCATCGATTCTTCTGTCTCCTTTATTCAATGTCCAACTTTCACAACTATATGATGTGACTGAAAGTATCATGGCATGAGTTGGGTGCACCTTCATCTTCAATGTGACATCTTTACTTTTCACCACTTTGAAGAGATCTTTTATAACAGCTTTTCCCAATGCAATGTGTCTTTTGATTTCTTGACTGGTGCTTCCACAGGTGTTGATTGTAGAACCAAGTAAAGCAAAATCTTGGACTACCTTAATCTTTTCTCCATTTATGATGAAGCTGTGTACTATCTCAGTTGTAAGGATTTTTGTTTTGCTGATGTTGAGTTGCAATCCATACTGAAGACTGTTTCCTTTGATCATCATCAGTAAAGGTTTCAAATCCCCTTCACTTTCAGCAAGCAGAGTTGTGTCATCTGCATAATGGAGGTTGTTAATGAGTCTCTCTCCAATCCTGATGCCGTGTTCCTCTTTATAAAGTCTAGCTTCTCTGATTATTTGCTCAGCATAGAGATTTAAGAGGTACGGTGAAAGAATACAGCCCTGATACACACATTTCTTGTCTTTAAAGCAGTGTTTCCACTCTGTTCAAACAACTGCTTCCTGGTCCACATACAGATTTCTCATGAGTACAATTAAGTGCTCTGGTATTCCCATTGTTTGCAATGTTATCCATAATTTATTGTGATCCACACAGTCAAATACCTTTGCATAGTCAATAAAATATAAATGGACATCTTTTTGGTATTCTCTGCTTTCAGCTAATATCCATCTGACATCAGCAATAATGCCTCTGGTTCCACACCCTCTTCTGAATCTGGCTTGATTTTCCAGCAGTTCGCTGTCCATCTGCTGCTATAGTCGCTTTTGAATGATCTTTAACAAATTTGCTTGCATGTGATATTAATGATATCATTTGATAATTTCCATATTCTGTTGGATCCCCTTTCTTGGGAATAGGCACAGATATGGATCTCTTCTAGTCAGCTGGCCAGGTAGATGTTTTCCGAATCTCTTGGCATAGTGAACACCTCCAGTGCTGCATCTGTTAATTGAAACATCTCTATTGGTATTTCAGCAATTCCTGGAGCCTTGTGTTTTGCCAGTTCCTTCAAGGCTGCTTCCACTTCATCCTTTAGTACCATTGGTCCCTGATCACATGCAACCTCTTGAAATGATTGGTTATCCACCAATTCTTTTTGGTATAATGACTCTGTGTATTCCTTCCATCTTCTTTTGCTGTTTCCTATGTTGTTCAATATTTTCCCTGCAGAATCCTTCAGTATTGCCACTCAAGGTGTGAATTTTTTCTTCAATTCCTTAAGCTTGAGAAAAAGACAGTGTTCTTCCCTTTTGATTCTGTCTCCAGCTCTCTTCATGTGTCATTATAATATTTGATTTTGTCTTCTTGCCTTTTAAAAACTTCTGTTTAGTTCTTTAACTTTGTCATGCCTTCCTTTTACTTTAGCTGCTCAATGTTCAAGGGCAACTTTTAGAATCTCTTGACATGTAATTTGATCTTTTTTCCTGTCTTTTTAATAACCTGTTGCTTTCCTCATAAGTGATGTCTTATAATGGAAGTTATTTCTCCTATAAGAATTTCTTTTTTTAGATACGGGGGGGGGGGTCTCTGTGGTGAAGGGCTTGCCTAGCATGCATAAGGGCCTGTATTCAATCCCAGCACTGTAAAACAAGCAGGAAAAAAAAAGGGGGGTTTTTTTAGTGATATGTTAGTATTGGCTCTGTTGATAGAAAGTCCTACTCTGACTCCTAATCCTAGGGGATTTAAGTTAGTAATTTCTAATTTGTGAGTTCTTTGTTTGCTTTGGGGAGTTGAAGGTCATTTTAGCATGAACAATTGTATAAATTAAAAGAACAAATTGAGTGAAGCTAGGAGTGGTGGCGCATTCCTGAAATCCAGCACATGGGAGGCTGAAGCAGAAGGAGCGCCATGAGTTTGAGGCCAGACCGGGCAGCATCACAAGTTCCAGCCCAGCCTTAGCTACAAAGTGAGACTCGAAAAAACAACAAAAAGAATGAGTGTTGAGTTACCTCTAGGAAGCCTAGTCAGTACCTTGTCCATTGGCCAGGTTTCCTGTCCCGTGTGGGTGCTGAAGACTGCCTGTCTGGAAGAGTGTTGGAGGCTCTAACCAGTACCTCTCTATCTGTTGCAGTTACCTGGCTGAGCAGTGCTGGAATGGCGGCTTCATCTACCTGATCATGCTGCGGCGCTTCAAGCCTAAAGCCCATTCTGCTTATAATGGCAACAGTAGCAACAGCTCGGAACCAGGAGAGACACTTACTTTGGAGCTGGGTGACCGGACTTCAAAAAAGGGGAAAAAAGCAAGAAAGTTTGGAGTCATTTCCAGACCTCCCACCAGCAAGGCCCCTGAGGAACGCAGGAACAGTGCTGGCTGTGAGTTGCCCGCTGACCCCAGCTCTGAGCTTGAGAACGGTGCAGACCCTGCCCTTGGCAATGGGCATGACTCTGAGCTAGAAAATGGCCCGCGTTCTCTCAAGGAGGTGACGGGAGCCCATCTAGAGAAGTCAGGCGCAGAGACAGGGGCAGAGCAGAGAGTTCCGAAGACAGACACTCCTCTCTCCACCAGCAATGACAAACGCCGCTTCTCAAAAGGCGGAAAGACCGACTTCCAGTCAAGTGACTGTCTGGCACGGGTAAGATTTGGTTTGCTTCTAGAATCTGACTTTTAAAAGCAGTATTGTTTCTTTGAAGTTGCTCTTTAACTTTAGGAAGATGACCTTGCACTCATTGAACTTGCACTTAGAAACCAACAAATTCATCAAGATAAATGATCAGAGCACAAAAAGCAAAGCTCAAGTCCTCTTCTCCAGTCTAAATAAAGAGCTAGGCAAGAGATCACAAGTGGAAACTTCAAGGTTTCTGTGGTAAGATTTGAGTTGTACGGGGCCCAGATAAAGCACTCAGGCTCCATCATTATTCATCACTGCTGTCACAGAGAAATTGCTACTTCAAGGCCAAGAATTCCTGGTGGCGGTTGATAGCGCAAACATCCCAACTTCAGTGTTACACAGGAAGGGTGTCCAACATGCAGGGAAGCATCTGCTTTTATTTTTAACTGTTCAAAACCAGTGCTATTTTTACAGGAGTTTGTTACTACATTGGTAAATTCCAGGGAAGTTTAAAGCTTCACAGAAATCTCTGATACTAGGGTATCCATCTGTGATGGTCAAGGTTGGTCTTACCTATGGGCAAAGCAGATGTGGTATATTCTCATTGGTGGTGGGTGAGCGTCTCTCCTCAAATTCTCTCCCCTATTATAACCAACGTTCTTTCATATCAGAGTAATATTTCTTGAGGCCAGCGTTGTCCTGCCAGGAATCCTCTTGGCGGATGTTTGTATGGGCCTTTCCTAGAGCAATAGCCGCCAAGGTGGGTGCTGACTGGCTTCTTCTCTGGCTCAGAAGATACCCCTAGAGGTAAAAGTTAAAGTTGAAAAGGTGGGAAGTAGACATAGAAGTATCATGATCAGCTTTGCCTGCAGAGGAAGGGTGCCCTGGAGGAGAAAATAATTTCTCATAGGGCTACTGGGTATAATTATTTCCATAATATTAGCCATTCCACATGATAGGTTGAGAAGAATCAACCCCTCTCTCTGGCGATCATGTTCCTTCATTTGAGGAGCTGGGTGATAGTCATAAAGCCTTACGCAAAGGAGGCATTACTTGTAGATGGAATGTATAAACAAATAAGAAGAAGAACTTGATGATTTTCTACCAATTTTATAGAGCTCTCAAAGGATTAAGGACAAAAAAAGATTATAATATATGCCTTCCAAAATTAAAAGCAATAAAAACATAATGTGCTCTTTATCAGTGAATACTATAGCTTGATGTGATTTTTTTCCCCTAATGATTAGATTATGAATTCACAGAAAGCTTAAGATAAAAAATATAAGGTAGAGAATATTGGCTTCCTTAATCATTTTGAAGATTTAGGACACCAGAGGAGGCTGAATCACACATACAATGCAACGAATAGGTGTTAACTTGGCTGAGGAAACAGTGGAAATAATTTGCAATGATTTGAAAAGGGAAAACAAAAGCTTAATTTCTAAGAGTGCCCATCATCTGCTCAATTAAAAACAATAGCATAAAATTGAATTTCTGGATTAGACTATTTGAAGACTGTTCATATCAGACAGAGTTCCTTTGCCTGGTTTTTATGCTTAAAATCAGATGTTCCAGAAGGTGTAAGTAAAAAGGTGAAAAAACCCAAACCTTGCTTTATTGCCTTTGGGGTAAATTTTTAAAGCTACATTCCTAGAGAAAGGAGAGACTTGCCTGCTGGAATTTGCATTCTTTGTAACTGTCCATAACCACAGACTGATTATTGGTCCTGGGTCATACATTTGGTATTGCTAAGTGGAAATAGACCATACACCTTCTCATACACACCTACTTTAGCACCATTTCAACCCAGAAGTATCTTCGTTAGATGCATTTGCTGTGGACTGATAAAGATGGCAAGAAGTACATAGATCATCACAGCTTCCTCCACACCCTGGTGGCTTGCAGATTGGAGCTAACAGACCTTCTTAAAAGGCTACTCAGGTTCTTGGCCTGGAGTGGATTTTTTTTTTTTTTTTAACTCAAGAATAGTTGAGACTAGGGTCATACTAAAATGGAATTTCCCGAAAAACTGAAATTTGCTATTTACTTCTTAAGTCTTTGGGGGGAAAAAATTCCATTCCATTTGAATAATGAGAGATTAAACATGTCAGTGTTGTGCCATTTCTCTTTTATTAATGATTTAATATATCTACAAGGACTTAATAAATTACAGAAAAGGACTATAATGTGCATTCAGGCCATTTTTGTCTGTCAGGTACTTTTCCATCGGCTTATTTATTTTAAGTAAATATTACATTAAAATAAATCTGCAGTCTTTGTTTCCCTGTTCTGTTTTCTCTTCACAGAGCAACAGGAAATATATTTGCTTTTAACAAACATTTTCTTTTGAAAAGTTGGGCAAGGGGTGTAGCTCAACAGTAGAGTGCTTCCCTCGTATACACAAGGCCCTGGGTGCAATCCCAGCACCACACGTGAAAGAATGAAAGAAAGACAGAGAGAGAGAGAGAGAGAGAGAGAGAGAGAGAGGGAGGGAGGAGGGAGGGAGGAAAGAGAGAAAGAGAGAGCGAGAAAGAGAAAGAAAGAGGGAGGAAAGGAAGGAGGGAGAGGGAGGAAGGAAGGAAAGAAAAAAAGAAAGAAAAGGAAGGAAGGGGAGAGAGAGAGAGAGAGAAGGAGAGAAAAGTAAGGAAGAAAGAAGAAAAGGGAGGCCATGCTCAGAGTCCACATCTGTAGTCTCAGTGACTCTGGAAGCAGAGGATCACAGGTTGGAGGCCTGAGAAAGCCCATGTAATTTAGCAAGACCCTATCTCAAGACAAAAAATTGAAAGGGGGCTAAGGGTACAGCTCAGTAGTATGACACTTACAAAATATATGTGAGGTCTCGGGTTCATTCAGCCCCTAAGTACTGTTAAAAAAAAAAAAAAAGGAAAAAGTTGGATCCTTCCCCTAAAACACAAAATTCTCCTAGGACATAGACACGTAATTTTAGAGATAAGCTCAGAGCTCTTTACTACCTTTGTGGCAAAGATCACTTACTAGTTGTTCAGGATGACAGTTTTAGGGCTGGGGATATAGCTCAGTGTTAGAGAGCTTGTCTAGCATGCATGAGGCCCTGGGTTCAGTCATCAGCACTGCGCAAAACCAAACAGAAAACATGACAGTTCTTGCATATGTCTATTTACATAGAAAGTGTATTTTTGTAACACATATGTATACCCAGGAGTGGTATAGCTGGGTCACATAGTAGTTCTATTCTTAATTTTTTTGAGGAACTTCCATATTGATTTCCATAGTGGCTGCACCAACCTGCATTCCCACCAGCAATGTATAAGTATTCCTTTCTCCTTGCATCCTAACAAGTTTTTGTTGTTGTTTGTTTAGTTGATGTTAGCCATTCTGACTGGAGTGAGATGATATCTCAATATAGTTTTGATTTACATTTCCCTGATGGCTAGAGATGTTGAACATTTTGTAATGATTGTAGACCATTTGTATTTCTTCTTTTGAGAACTCTCTGTTCAGTTGATTTCCCTATTTTTTGATTGCATACTTTTTTTAATGTTTAAGTTTTTGAGCTCTTTGTATATTCTAGGTATTAATTCTCTGATGTATGTCTAGCAAAGATTTTCTCCCATTCTGTAGGCTGTCACTTCACTCTGACGATTGTGTCCTTTTCTGTGCAAAACCTTTTTAATGTCATGCAGTCCCATTTGTCAATTATTGTTCTTATTTCCTGAGCTATTGGGGTCCTTTTCAAAAAATCCTTGCCTGTGCCTGTTTCATGAAGTGTTTTCCCCTGGCCGTTTCAATGTTTCAGGTCTTACGTTAAGGTCTTGGATGCATTTAGAACTGATTTTTGTATAAGATTGGGGCAGGGAGAATTAATTTCAGTCTTCTACATGGAGATACCCAGTTTTCCCAGCACCATTTGTTGAAGAGGCTATCTTTTCTCTAATTTCTCGAACATCAGGTGGCTGCAGTTACATGGGTTTATTTTTGGATCCTGTATTCTATTCTGTTGGTCTATGTATCTGCTTTTGTGCCAGCACCATGCTGTTTTTGTTATTATGGCTCTATAATATAATCTAAAATCAGGTATTGTGATGCCTCCTTCATTGACCTTTCTGCTTAGGATTGCTTTAGAAATTCAAGGTCTTTTGTGATTCCATGTATATTTTAGGGGTGTTTTTTTCTATTTCTGTGAAGAATGTCAGCTGGATTTTGATGGGAATTGCATTAAATCTATAGATTACTTTTGGTAATACAGCCATTTTCACAAGATTAATTCTGATCCATGATCATGGGAGGTCTTTCCATCTTCTAGTGTCTTCAATTTCTTCAGTGTTTTTAAGTTTTCATTGTAGAGGTCTTTTGCCTCCTTGGTTAGGTTTATTCCTACATGTTTTATTCTTTTTGAAACTATTGTAAATGAGATTGTCTTTCTCATTCCTTTCTCAGCCAGGTTGTTATTGGTATATAGTAAAGCCACTGATTTTTGTATGTTAATTTTGTATTGTGCTACTTTGCAGAAAGCATTTATCAACTCCAACTGTTTTTTGGTGGAGTCTTTAGGGTCTACTAAGTATAGGATCATATCACCTACAAATAGGGGTAATTTACCTTCTTCCTTTCCTATTTGTATCCTTTTTATTTTTTTCTTTGGCCTTATTGCTATGACTAAGAGTTCAATTATTATATTGAATAGCAGTGAAGAGAGTGGGCACCCTTGTCTTATTCTTGATTTTAGGGGAAATGCCTTCAGTTTTTCTCCATGTAGTGTGATTTTGTCTATAGGGTTTTTTTTAATATATTGCCTTTATTATGTTGAGGTATGTCCTTTCAGTTCCTAGTTTCTTCAGGGCTTTTATAATGAAAGGATGTTAAACTATGTCAATGGCCTTTTCTACATCTCTTGATGTGCCTGTGTAATTTCTGTCTCTGAGGCTATTTGTGTGCTATATTACATTAATTATCTTGCACAAGTGGAAGATGCAGTCCTTGCATCCCTGGAATGAAACCAACTTGATTACAGTGTATAATTTTTTAATGTTTTATTGAAGTTGATTTACAAGTTTTTTTAAAGAATGTTTGCATCTTGTTCATTAGGGAAGTTGGTCTGTAGTTTTCATTGTTTTATTGTATCCTTATCTGGTTTTGTTATCAGAGTAATACTGGCTTCACAGAATGAGTTTGGTATGGTTTCTTCCATTTGTATTTTATGGAATAGTTTGAGGACTATTGGTGTTAATTCTTCTTTAAGAGACTTGTGCAATTAGGCAGTGAATCCATCCAGTCCTTGGCTTTTCTTTGTTGGAAGATTATTACTGCTTCAATATCACTGGCCGGTATACCTGTGTTTAAATTGTTTACATTCTCTTTGTTTAATTTTGGCAGGTCATATGTATCTAGGAATTTATCTCGTCTAAGTTTTCCAATATTTCGAAGTATAAGTTTTCAAAGTATTCCCTAACGATTCTCTGGATTTCATTGGTATCTTTTATAACGTCCCCTTTTTCATCTGTAATTTTATAAATCTGAGTCTTCTCTCTCTTTCTTTTGGTTAGTTTGGCTAAGGGTTTGTCGATCTTGTTTATCTTTTCAAAGAATCAATTCTTTGTTTCAGTTCTTTTTATTGTTCTTTTAGCCTCCATTAATTTCTACTCTGATATTTATTATTTCATTCTTTCTGCTGACTTGGAGTTTTGCTTGTTCTTGTTTTTCTAAGAACTTGAGATGCATCATTAAGTTATTTGCTTGAACCCTCTCTGATTTTTTAATGTAGGCACTCATAGCCTATGCTTTCATTTTCAATTTTGATGCTAGGAATGTTTTAATTTCCTCAAGGACCCATTGATCATTTAAAAGTGTATTATTCACAGGGCACAGTGCCTCACACCTCTAACCCCAGTGACTCAGGAGGCTCTGGCAGGAGGATCGTAGGCTCAAGGCCAGAGGCAGCCTGTGTAATTTAGTGAGACCCTGACCCAACATAAAAAATAAAAAAATGGGTTTGGGGTACAGCTTACTGGTGGAGCTCTTGCAAAGTATTACAAAGCCCAGTTTCTCCTTAGCTTCTACCATCCTGAGACACCAAGGACTGAGATGAACTCCTACAAAATGCTTCTCTTTGTTCCTGCTACCTGCTCCATCATCAGGCCTGTCCTGTCTGGGCTCCTGCAGGACCCTCGCCCTGTCTTCATTGACACACAAACCCACATACACATTCCAGTTACCATTTGGCTTTTGATGTCCCCAGTACACCTTCAGGACCAGACCTTGTCTTTCTGTCACCAGCCTGAGCTCAAGGCCTTGTGCACCTGTAGGTGCTCTTGTTGTTGTTGTTGTTGTTGTTGTTGTTGTTGTTGTTGTTGTTAGGTACTGTCGAGTCAGTGTCTGACTCATAGCGACCCTACGTATAACAGGTGAAATACTATTATCAGGGCTTCTCTGCTATTCATAGAGTTTTCAATGGTGGATTGATTTTTGGGAGTGGGTTGCTGGGTCCTTCTCCCAAGCCTACAGTATCTGGTATTCCCAAACAGTCTCCCATGCAAGTACTCACCAGGCCCGACCCTGCTTAGCTTCCAAGATCGGACGGGGTTGGATGCCACAGTGCATGCGTAGGTGCTCTTAGAGCCATATTAATAAAGACCTCTGGAGATACCAAGCCTGTGAGATGGAACAGCAGGTTTAGCCCCAGTTCTTTCTCCAGACCTGTGGCTTTCAAGCTGCCAAGACTTTTCTCAGAGCTTCTGTTTTCTCACTTGTAAGCTGAGAATTTTGGTCTGATGACTAAGGGACTTTGAGCTCTGACATTATGAACACACATATTTTCATTTCTTACTGGTTATTCTAAATAAGAAGGGATAAGCAAAGAGCCTCAGGATAGGTTTGCAACGAGGGCCAGACCATTTACTGCAGTGAAATTCTGGTTGGATGATGTATCTTCTCACATTTGGAGCAAAGATGCTGTTGTAAAATACTATTTTTGGTTCCAGCAGAAATGAGATCATTTAAATGCTGCGAGACAGCTCCCTTTACTGTATTGCCCCTGTGTTGGTGAATAAATCCCCACATAGGCTTCAGCGAAGAGATGCATGGTAAATTCAAGCAGTGGTTGATGGCTTACAGGAGAGAATGACACTCTGACAGCACTAGTACAGAGTCTGTAGCATCCCATTTTTCATGATTTGGCTTTTTTTCAATAGACTGACAAGGTCTCCTTGCCCTTTAAGCCATCATAGGAGGAAATGAGTGCCCAAACTATCTGTCTAGACAGGGTCCGTCTCAGAACTCAGTTGTCTGCTCCAGCTGAATTGGCGTGCACACACTGAATCTTGGCAACCTCGTGGATCTCCCTTCTGGGTAAGCCTCTAAACACCAGTCTCAATGCCAAAGAACCATGAGATACATGGATAAATATTCTATATTTATAATTCCTTTATGCTATGGACTGCTGTTATTATATGATAGGCCCTATTCTAGTTGCTAGAGAACCTGTTGGTAAATGAGATAGACAGAGTTCCTGTCTCATGCCATTTATAGGATAGAAGGGGCTATAAACAATAAATAAGCAAGTGAATCAGAATGGCAGGTGATGACAAGTCCTAGAAATAAACTAATGCAGGGTGAAGGGGAAGATGGCAGGACAGTGTTGATAGGGGCTACTTGATATTGGGGGTCAGCAAAGGAAGATCTCACTAAAGAGGCAATGTTTGAGGTGAGCCTGAGTGTCACAAAAGAAGAGCCCTGGGACATCTCAGGACAAAATGTTCCCAGGGAAGAAGTGGCAAAAGCAGCTGCAAAGGGCAGGGATGATAGGGTGTTCCAGAAGCAAACTGAGCACTAGGAGAGGGTTGAGGAGGATGGACAGGGCCAGCTTGCAAAGGCCAGCACAGAGAATTCAGACCTTGTTCTCCATCTGTGGGCAGTCACGGGAGGGTTTTGGCTGAGTGAGTCATGACCTGTTCTTTTTAAACATTCACCCTGGATGTGTAATGCAGAATGCTGGATTGTAGGAGGTGAAGAATAAAATGGGAGACCAGATTGGAGTCTGTCATGGTCACCCAAGCTAAAGATGCTGGTGGCTTGAAAAGGATACAAGTGGGGAAGACGAACAGTGGTAGATGGGTGTGGGATCTATTTTGCAAATAGAACCTCCAGATCTCTCTCATGGTTCAATTGTGGGTAACAAACTAGAAGGAGGTTTCCAAGATTATGGATGAGAAGATCACAGCTGAGAAGATGACAGTTCAGTTGCCCCGAGATGGAAGCCACCAGGTATAGAAGGAAGAGTCCAACTGTGACTCTACTGAGATCCTCAAGTGGAACTGTAAGGAAGCTGTTAGAAATATACTTAATATAAGTATATTTAAGTTAACCTGTTTGCTTTTGACCAGTACCAGATTTAGCCTAATAAACTGCGGGCACTGATTTTAGCTATAGACAGCTAAATATGATACTGACAAAGGTACAGTTGAAACTGATAACATTTGCCTTTGCTGCTTGTGTCTTTCTGTGTCTCTGAACTCCTTCATTGGATGAACAAGAAATGCCAAAGCAAGAAAACTTGCACTGAGTTCTTTGGACACTCTCCTTATAACTCCCACATTCAATTATGGGGGGAAAATCATTTTATTGGATAAAAGTCAAGGAGATGTGGATTTTGTCTAGCATTGTGAGGAGGCACCCCAGAAATGATGGCAAGTACCTATAGTCCCTGCATTTGGGAGGCTGAGGCAGGACGATGGCTTGAGCCTAGGAATTTGTGATCAGCCTGGGCAACATAGTGAGACCTCATTCCCTTCCCTTCCAACAAAAGAAGAGTTAGGGGACTGCACTATAAACTGTCATGTCTACCCTATGAAGCCATTTGTATTAGATATATGTTTGCTTTGCTCATGTTTAACTAGTTGTGTATGTGTGAGGCTAAGGAGCATGTGAAGTTGTAAGCCCTGATCATGAAGACTGTCTTTACTTCCTTTGTCAGAGTATATATTTAGGTCATTTTCCTATTCCTAGAGACATAGTTTTGTGTGTTTCTTATCACAAGTCCTTCTGAAAGCATTTAAAAATGAACATGGAATATATATATTTTGTCATACCATCTCTGAACATACTTATATATTCTGTTTAGCAAAAAATAAAAATTAAAAATAAAAAAAAGGACAGTAAGAGGGAATAAGAATGATGGTATACGCTAGTGATGGGGTAGACAGGTTTCCGGTTGCCCTTGGGAAAGACCTCCATAGCTTTTCTCTACTGGGGGAGGAAGGAGTACTGTCTCTCATCTGCTACAACCCAGGAACCACAGCATCTCTTCCATAGGGAAAAAAAAAAAAAACAAGTTAAGCAACTGTCCTGCTCTTGTGGTGCACAGGGAGGCAAGCAGAGGGCTTTCCAGGATGCTGGCATGCAAGATCCAGCAAGGCAGAGTGACAACTAATCAGCATATCCTAGTTTGTTCTTTTTGGTGGTATCCATGAGGCCATCAAGTCTGGTATAGTGGAGCTGTTGAAAGCTGCCATCTTGGCAGTCACACTCATGGCCAAGGATGGATGTTTGGAAGTAGAGGAGCTATGAGAGACTTGAAGGCCAGGGAAGGTGTTTCTGAATGGAGAAGAGAAGGGTGTTCCAGAGGTCAGGGGCAGCAAACCAAAACCCATACAGTCCAGCGTGAGCCAATTGGATGAAATAGGGCTCGTTGACAAGTTCATGAACTAGTGTGGTAAGCCAGTGACTTCTGAAGTTACATTTGGCCAGACAGGCTGCATTTGTCTGTGGTCAGCGGATAGAGGAGACAGTTGGCACCCCTGCATGTTGCTGGAATAATGGGGCCCCACAGAGCAGCGCTGTACTAGAAGCAGTGTAGGATCCAATAGGTCTCTGTCTGGTAATAATTTCCCCAGACATTCCTATTGCTGCACATCAGTGACTATCCAACATCTGGGTTTTTTTTTTTTTTTTTTTTACCAGTGCATATAATTTCATTTTAGTTTCTGACAGTGTGCATTTCAGATTTTCTAAATGCTCCACATATTTCCTCCTTTGCAAGCAGCTTGAATGGGCAGGTTGCCTATTTCTAGTGAGGTGATGGCTTTGTCTTCTTAGGACCTTAATGGTTCCATTGGACCTTCATGATGGATAAAAAAACAGATGGCTTCTGTTTTATATATTAAAGAATATATTGTGACTCATGCCCATATATCAGGGGCTAAATAAACCTACAGGGGTGAGCCTAAAGTACAACCCCCAAAAAATCACTCTTAAAGAGTTTATTTTCATTACTGGAAATAGCTAAGTATCTGAAAGAATCCAACCAGTTTGTATGTTTGTGTTCTTAGTGTGAAATAGGAATTTAAATGAAGGATGAACCAATGCAGAGAAGCTATGAGCAATCAGATGGCTTAAAGGTATTTATTAGTTTTTTTCAGATGTGTTTTTATAGCTGTTGAGACATGTTTAGAGGGATGCTGTCACCTGATCTATTATTGACCAACAGTCAATATCAAATTCATCCATTCATTTTCCATTTTGGTTTCTCCTACCAAAGATCTCATTTATGTATTCTAAGGAAGTTTGAGGTTAAATTCAATGTTTTTAATGTACATGTTTATATGTGTGTGTTTGTGCATGTATATATGTATATACATATATAAGTACAGGTTGAGTATCCCTAATCTGAAAATCTGAAATCCAAAACGCTCCATAATCTGAAAATTTTACTGAGCACCATTGTACTACCACATCTGACCTCATGTAATGGGTCACAGTCGACACACAGATACACTAAAACTATTGTATTAAATTATTTTCAGAATGTATGTATAATGTATATATGAAACAAGTTAATTTTTTGTTTGGATTTGTGTCACATCCCAAAGATACCTCATTATGCATATGTAGATATTCCAAAATAAAAAAAAAGTCTGAAATTGAAAGCACTTCCAGTCCCAAACATTTCTAACAAGAGGTATTCACCCTAACTGATCCACATTTATTACATATTAGCAAGATGGTGGCATGCTGCTACTTGTTTCCATACATATCTCATTTAATCCTAACAGTAAACCCTAAATTATTGATAGTTATTCCCACTTTAGAGGCAAGGAAACAGATATTTATGTATTAGGTAGCTCTCCTAAGTTAGAAATGGGAGTGCTTGGGTCAAGGTCATTGGAGTCATGTGGCACCAAGACCCTAGCTTTCTTCCTTGCATCTTTCTGTATTAATTAGAAGCTGTTCAGAAGTAAAAGTATCCCAAACTCATTCAGTATTTACATATCCAGTGGCACCTGAGTCTCAGGTGGAAGACTTAACAGGACACCTGCAGGGCTGTCCATATGAAAGCCACAAGCCACAGATAGCTATTTAAATTTAACTAGAATTCATTGAGTTAGAATTTCAGGTCCATAGCCACCTGTGGCTGGTGGGTCCATATTGGTTGGTGCAGACAGAACATTTCCACTGTCACAGAAAGTTCTATGGGACAGCATTGCCAGCCAGTGACGGCACCACTCTCCTGTGTCAATGTCCTGTGCCTGTCAGCGTCCTTCACGGTGTACTCACTTTTTCTTCCAAGGAGGAAGTTGGCCGGATATGGAAGATGGAGCTGCTCAAAGAATCAGATGGGCTGGGAATTCAGGTTAGTGGAGGCCGAGGATCAAAGCGCTCACCTCACGCTATCGTTGTCACCCAAGTGAAGGAAGGAGGTGCTGCTCACAGGTGACTAGATGACTCTCCCCCACCCCTCTGTCTCTTGTCCTCTCCCTTCCCTTCCCCTGGGCACTGGGTGCTGGTACTCTTCCACTTGGTCAAAGCCCTTGTAATTATAGTTCATAAAGATTATGTTGGAGCGTGGAAGGAAATCAGGCAAGAGCAGTTCTAATTAAACACATCTCTGAGCACAGGAAGTGGCTAATTGGGGAGGATTCTGCAGGATCTTCTGAACCATGGAGGAGAGATTGGATATCTTTCTTGTTTAATTTTAGATGCAAGCAAATGCTACTTATTCTAACCTTTGGGATGCTGGTACTATGGTACTGCGTGGTTACTTATGGAGACTGTGCCACTGAGCAGAACACCACATTCCTGACATCTTAACTCCATTAAGACTGTGACTAGTGACTTGGGAACATGATTGGTTTTAAATGTGGCCACAGTTCGTGCACTGTGTCTTCGCTTGTCAGATCTATCAGAATTTCACACACGGTTGGATTCACTTGCCTGTGATGCAGATATGGAAGGCAAAAAAGCGAATGTGAGTTTTTCTCCCTGTGACCTAAAGACAATTCATACTTGAAAGCTTATTTTTCCAACCGAATAATTATGTGAAGTAGTAAGAGGGACAGCATTTAGCTAGAGCCTGTGTGAAAGGTCATTTTGAATATAGAATGTGTTGTATTAAAAAATAGAATATAGCTATCCCAGAATATCAGGCATGATCTTTGCCCTGCTACTTGGTTCCATTCACATGAGGTATCTACTATTTGCAAAGCATGGTGGGGTGTGTGTGTGTGCTGCATGCCCACACATATACAGTAGGTGTATACAGGGAGAGTTTTACTGATGAGATTATTGTCTTTTATCTAGTCTGGAATTGGTTCAAGCTACATACCCTGAGTCTAAGGATATGATAGGAAAAGCAGTACTGGCCTGCCCAAGACTGAAGGAGGGCTCAAAAGTATATCTCATAAGGTATAGTTGAAGGAGCTGGAGGTACTTAAGCTGAAGAACAGAAAGCTAAGAAGAGGACCAGGAAACAAACCACTAAAGTGTTTCCTGCTCAACAATCATCTGAGAGAATAGGATGCTAAGAACTAGAGATCCGATTAATTACAACTGCCAGTTATCTAGGTGACAGTAATTATTAAAAGATTAAGCCCTGAGATGGTTTTAACCTAGATGAGCATCAGTAAACTTCCTGAACGACATATGCCTTAGGGAACTCTCATCCGGTAGCCATTTTCCCATTAATGTTACATTCTAGTCTATCTTTGGCAAGTTGGCAATTAGGAAATTCCTGTGCCCAGAGATAAGCTTTATGTGGAACTGTTCTTGTCTATTTCCCATTAGAGCCTTTCTCATCGTTTTCTTTTCATTCTTAACGTGGAGCTGTGTCTCTGTCTCTGTGGTGTATGACTCACATGTGGGGCATTTTAGTTAATAACAGGACATGAGAGAAATAGAATTAAAGAGTGAAACAGGAAAAGGGATGGTTCTGGGGTGCCTTGATGGTGAAGATAAGTAAGCCCAGGGACACTGGCTACAATTGTCTCCTCCTTGATGCCAGAATCCCTCTACTTCTACAGGATCACCTCCTGAGTGGTCCATCCACGTACCACCTTGGGATTCCAGTTCATTTCTCCCCTGTGATTTTCCCATTCCCTTTCTCTCACCATACCAAGCAACTGATGGGACCCTTAGCATTCCTCTACATCCGGAATTTTTGAAGGACAGAAAGCAGAGGCTGTTGGGGATCTGCAGTGCCTCCTGTCTTCAGTTAAACCCTAAAATCATAGACAAGATAATGATTTATGCCCTAGAGTAAGAAGACAGTGTGAGAGATGCTGTTGAAGGCAAGAGGAGAGAGGGAGGATAAAAGAGGAAAGAAATCCCAGGGCAGAGTAGAGAGTCTACTGGTTAGAGAGAAATAGAGCTGGGTAGATCTAGGAGGATGGGAGTTGTGCACAGGTTCCTGGCAGCACCGGAGTGTGGGCGGGAAGCCCCCAAGGGGAGGGTGGAGCCCTAGGGCCAGGTCTCTCTGCCTCACTGGATTTGCTACCCCATATTTGTTGTTGTTATTGTTGTTGTTAGGTGCCGTCGAGTCGGTATACGACTCATAGCGACCCTCATAGGGTTTTCAATGGCTGACTATTTCGGGATTGCCTTGGGAGTGGATTGCCAGGCCCTTCTCCCAACCCCATATTTAGCAATCTCTAAAGAGAGACTTGGCTTGCAACTGTAGCACTGTGGCATCTGATCCTGTCAGATCTCCGAAGCAGGGCCGGGCCTGGGTTAGTACTTGGATGGGAGACCGCCTTGGAATGCCAGATACTGTAGGACCTGGCAACCCAGTCCCAAAAATCAATCCGCCATTAAAAACCCTACGAACAGCAGAGAAGCACTGACAATAGTGTTTTGCCTGTTGTACATAGGGTCACTATGAGTCGGACACTGACTCAGTGGCACCTAACAACAACAATAACAGAGACCAGACCATTGATGGCTCAGTGGGACCCTGCAGAGGCCTGCCCAATCCCCTGGCCTCACTCAAGGGGGACAATCCTGGTGGTGGCAAAGTTTCCTGTCAACTAGTGGGAAGGAAGCACTGAGTCAGCCATAATTTAATTGAAATTAAAAGAAAGAAACAGAAGATGTGTGTGCACCCATGGTTATGGGCCAGGGCTGATGCTACAACAAGAGTAAATTCACCAGTATATTATTATTTTGATGGCTTCTGCTTAGGAAGTTTAGCTATAGGGACCCGAGGATGAAAAAGGTACTGGGAGGCTCTATCCTCAAGGTCCTATGGCTCTGTTGAGCAGGGCCGGGTAGAAACACAAACAGCATAGTGTGGGTCCCAAGTGGCCTGAGGAACTGTGTGAGGTGAGGGTCCTGTCACCTGGGAAGAGAGGGCAGTGGGTTAGGAGCAGACTGCAGGTGGACTTAGGATACTGTAGCTGCCTCTGGGCTTAGCACAGTGACTCATCCCTGTGCTGATGATCTGGTCGTGAGTGCAAGATAACAGGGAGTTAAAAACAGAATGACTTCATGGAATACCTTGAGTCTCCTAAAACCCCAGTCTTGGTTTCCCCATTGCCATCTCCACCTTGATGGGCATTTCATTGAGACTGATGCCAGATGTGGTGTAACCTAAGAACGTGCTTGTCACTCAATGACCACTGGGCACCCTGGAGCTTGTCACTGCTCTAGTGGGAGTCTGGACACAAGGGATAAAGCAGTTCTGTCCCACACTGTCTGTGGTTGCCACTGCGCCCTCTGTAGCCCATTTTTTTAACTGTCCCTTCTCACAACCTTCCCTAGCTCCTGGAAGATGACCCTTCTCAGACCCAGAATGTCTTGACAAGGAGTTTGTTTCTACCTCCATTTCCTCAGGGATGGCAGACTGTCCTTAGGAGATGAGCTGCTGGTCATCAATGGGCACTTACTGGTCGGGCTGTCCCATGAGGAAGCTGTGGCCATTCTCCGCTCAGCCACGGGAATGGTGCAGCTTGTGGTGGCCAGCAAGGTAGGTAGCTTTGGTCTGCTTTTTACTGTTTGTACTGGTGGTGGGGATGTTGGATTGAGCCCTCCCCATGCCACGCACAGACTGTTTACCTTGGGCCATTAAATAGCTGTGATTCTACAAGGCAGGCGCACACAGAGGTCTTTAGCTGAGGTACTTTCAGTCATTTTGCTTTCCTCTGAGAGTCTTCAAATGTGTATGATGGGAAATGGAAAAGAAGTAATAGAATTAAGTAAGAATGGTAGCATAAAGAGAAGGACAATGTGAGGGAGCAGCAGTTCTCCCAGGAGAAACTGAAAGGGCGGGCAAAGTGTGGATAGCAGGAAGAGGGAAACATGGATGTGTTAGGTTTTCATCACGGTTACAAAATACTTGAGATAAATGACTTAAAGAGGAAGGATTTATTTTGGCCATGTTCTGAGGTTTTAGTCTGTGGTCACTGGCTCGGTTGTTTTTAGGCCCATGGAAAGCAGAACCATCATGACAGAAGGGCATCATGGCAGGAGGGCGTGGTGGAGGAAAGCTGCTCACCTCATGCGGCCAGGAAGCAGAGACACACAGAAAAGAGGCTAGGGCAAGCTATACTCTTCAAAGGCACACGCCAGCAGCCCACTTCCTCTAGGTGGGCCCCACTTCTCCATTTTCCCCACCTCTTAGTAGTCCAGCTAATCCATTGACCAATTCAGTCTTCATGGTCCAATCTCTTCCCAAAATCTCCACCTCTGAATATAGCATGGGGACCAAATCTTCAGCCTGTGAGCTTTGGGGGACATTTCACATCCAAAGCACAATAATGGCACAGTGGGATTGTACCTACCAAGTCCAGAGGAAGAAAGGCTCAAGGGCCTCCTTGGGAAGACCAGGGACCCACATTCTTACTCACTGCCTAAGAGAGTGTTGGGACTAGAAGAAATCTTGTGAATCCTTTTGTCCAGCCATCCCCATTGCCCCTTTCTCCCCAGTGTGACAGATGAACCAGTGAACAGAATGTCCATAGAGGCTACCATCTTGCAGGGGCTGCACGGTTGTGATCAGGACCAATGGCGCATACTCCATTGTCTGTCCTATCCTGCTGCATTGTCATCCTGGTTCCCTCTGTCTTTACAGGGTCCAGAGCCCCAGGTGCAGGCTTTCACCCATGTCCTTGAGTGTGTTTGCATAGTGCCTGTGTGGTGGACCCCCAGCATCTACATTTTCCCCATTGAAGCCCTGGAGAAAGGCTGCAAACTCCCCAATCCTCCCTTCTTTCTGTTCCCTCCTTTCTGCTCTGTTTTCTGATTGTGCTGTTGACAAGACTAAGAAAGACTTCGGGTGATTGAGTAGTTAGTGAAGTTGAGCCATGGGGCCTCCTTCCACTTCCTGCTAGGAAGAGTTGGTATAAGTGCACCTGTGTCTTAGCCATTGCACCACCACGCTGATACCGGTAATTCTTTTTCCATTATATTGTCCCCATTGTGAATTTTGCACGTGGCCTTCCTAGGTTTTCAGATATTTCCCCTGCTAGATTTCAAGACCTATTGCCAATTTGGGGAGTGCAGTCAGCCCTCCATTTCCACAAGTTCTGCATCTACAGGTTCGACCAACCTTGGATCTAAAATATTCAAGAAAGAAACAAACCAGTTGCATTTGTTTTGAACATGTACAGACTTTTTCCCCTTGTCATTATTCTCTACACAATACAATAATTACGTAGCATTCACATTGGATTAGATATGAGTAATCTGGAAATGATGTAAAGTACACAGAAGGGTATGTGTAGGTTATATGCAAATATTACACCATTTTATACAAGACCTTTGAGCATCCTTGAATTTTGGTTTCCACGGGGGATTCTGAAACTAATCGCCCACAGTAGCGAGGAACAACTTCATTTAGCATATAGATTAGAAGTCCATTTCGAGCTATTTGGAAGATCTTTCCTTTCTTTATAGCTATTACCCCAAACCCTTAGCTAGGCTCTCAGGCTTCCAAATGGAACATATAGGGCCTTGGGGAAGCATTGGTAGGAAGCATGGGCCCCAATCCCTTGGCAGTGGGAGCTGAGCCCATTCTCCATGTGCAGATCCTTTCTTGCCCTAACAGAGATTCCCTGGGCCCCAAGGGTGCTCTTGAGCCCATGGATTCCACCCTTGTCTCTACCCTGAGTGCTTCCCCAGGGCCATCTGCATCCTTCACTAGGGTCAGAGAAGGGTCTGTCTCTGTCTGCCTGCTAGCCTCCCTAAGGAGTGAGATGCTGCACGGGAGGGAGAAACGGTTTCCTCACTTTGACCAAATGTATCTGGAGTTTGGATGCGTGCCTGCATGCTGTGCACAGAGAGCCCTGTGTGTGCAGAGGCTCCTTTTAGTTTGCACAGCCGCCTCCACCTCCACACAGCGTGCGGCTGAAGAATGTGGGTTTCCACCTGGGCATGGTACCAAGCCCTGCCAGACCTTCATTTCTATGCTGCCCTCTTTCTCCTGCTAGTTGGAAGATGAGGGGCGACATCTTTTTCTCTGTCAAGCCATTATCCACCAAGAAAACGAAATGGAAACAAAAACAGGCCAGTCCCAGGCGGAGCTCATTATTAAGAGGCCTTCATGGGACTTTGGAAACTGCTTCCAGGGCAATACCTGATTTTTACTTTGCCCTCCATCCACCGTAAAGGAAGAAAGGCACTACATGTATCAGGTGCCAAGTGCTTTTCACTTATTATCTCATTGGATTCTTAAAAAAATAAATCCTGCCAGGCGAGGTGGCGCTTGCCTGTAATCTCAGCGGTTTGGAGGCGGAGGCGGGAGGATCGCAAGTTTGAGACCAGAGGCAGTCTGTATAATTTAGTGAGACCCTGTCTCAAAAAAGTAAGAAAGAAAAAAAAAAATGAGCTGGTGGCACAGCTCTGTGGTCCAGCACTTGCAAAGCATGCAGGTGTGAGGCCCTGGGTTCAAACCCCAGTACCACTAAATAAATAAATAAATAAATCCCATGAGTCGGGTATGAGTTCTCTTTATTTGAGAGATGGATTGAAAATCCCAGTGGACACTTAACTTGCCCTCAGGTCACACAGCAGTGGACGGCATAAACGGGTTTTATACGGAGTCCACCAAATTCCAAAGTCATGCTGCTTCTCGGAGGCTATGCTGTTGGTTAGGCAAATTAGATACAACCTACACCAGAGCTGATGGGGTTAGAAAAAGATGACTTCCTGCCAGCTTTGATTTTTAGGGGCACGTGCTGAGGCCACTGCAGGGCTGAGCAGCATTCATGAGCCGAGACTGGGTGTCTGTTCCTATTCTCAGGTCCTGGGCTCTGGGCATCTGATGCAGACCTCAAAGGGAGATGGCATTCATACCTCGCCGTGTGTGCCATTTACCATTAGGCCAAAGCTAGATCCCACCTCCCAGAGTTTCCATAGCATCTGCCACCAGCGCCACCAGCTGGGGACTGAGCATTAAAGCACATTACCTTTGGGGGACATTTATATTCAAGCCATACAGGTCGTGAAGATGAAAAGAAAGGGAAAGGGCCCTGAGCAGTGCAGCTGCTCCAAGTGAGCCGTGGAGAAACGTTTACCTTTACGTTATCACTTACTGTTATACCTAGTTCATATTACTACATGCATTTTTAATATCATGGTTATTACATATTACTTTAATCTACACGTTCACCAAGTCGCATGCTGTGAGAACCTTTCCACACAGGAACTATATCTGCAGCCCTGTTTTTCATGGCTGTGGAGTTTTCTGTTCTGTAGCTACTGTACAATTTACTCAGCAGGTAGGAACTTCATGTTTTTTAACTTTTTTTTTTTATTATTAATGGTCCAGTAGGGTTAACATCACAGAAATGGGCTTACTTTTTGCTTAATAACTTTTTTTCATTTCCAAACAGTGTGCTATTCACAGTTACTGATGTAAAATAAATATTCTTGGTCAGGCATGGTGGCACATGTGTGCGCTCCCAGCATTCAGGAGGCTGGGGAGGCAGAGGCAGGAGGATCAAGAGCTTGAGGCCAGGCTGGGCTATGTAGAGACTTCCAGGCCAGCCTAGACTGCATAGCTGCTCAAAAACTCAAAAAATAAAGTAGAATAGAATGTTCTTCTGGTTCCTTGAAGTTGGAAATAACATCAAGCTAGTAAGAAACATCACTGTGACCAGGTAATAGCTTATGAAGCCCCTTGTTTATAGTGGGTAATTTTTTTGTCCCATTCTGTGAACCATAAAACAATATGATGGTTAAAACTTTCCATGCATTCCCTTCCCTGGAGAGCAGCTGATGTGGGAGGATGAGGAGAGACCCCAACCCTCTCGCTGGCCTTGGCTCAGCTCTGTAGCCATGTGCCCCTCCCAGCCCCCAGACGTGTGTCTAATGCACGTATCTGGGGAGTGCTGGGCTACTGTGTGTTTGTGATTTGCATTTGGGATTGGTGTGAGGATTTAATGATCTCTCCTGCATCCCATACCGCTCTGGGCATCTCTGTGCAAAGGGCCGTGTTGCTGAAGCCCCCTTGGAGTCTAATCTCAGTGGAGTCTGGTTCCATGTATTGTTGTTGACCTTTAAAAGTCATTCAAGTGCTGCTTTCATTGAAAAGACATTACCATGTCTCCAGGTTGGCATTTTGATTCAATAAACAATCTAATCTGTTCTGATGAGCATATGCCATTGAGGTGGACAGTGGGGCGGGGCAGGACGATAAGGGATATTTAAGTGCTGGGCCAGGCCTGGGGACTTGGTGTGGAGTGGAAATGGTGTTGGGTGGGAGGAACTCCTGGACAAGCCGGGGAGAAAGACCATGAAGTTAGACCTGCACTGTGGGGGATGAAAGAAACAGTCGAGGACAGCAGAGAAGCAAGTGGAATGTTTTTTCCAGTCCTGAGATCAAGCCCAGGGCTTTGCACATGCTAGGCAAGCACAGTACCACTGAGCTACACCCTAGTCCTAGGAGGGGCAAATGGAATGTTCTAGAAGGAGCAAGTGAATGGTAGACATGGCCATGGCAGGCCATGCTGGCAAGTTTAGGGCCGTCCAAGCAGAGGGTGCCTCTTAGGGTGAAGGTGGTGGGCAGGCGGCACCCAGAGGATGGGGAGTAGCCTGAGCGGGGAGGGCTGGCTGGACCTGAGTGTGGAGCCCTGGGCCAAGGCCAGCTCGGTAAGATGCTGAGTGGCCGGAAGGGGATCCCACCGCCTCCGGAAAACAGACAAGGGAGGCCCTCGAAGCCACTTGAGTTCAAGGGCTTGGATTTCCTGGGGGAAAATTGACCTAAGAAACCCAGATTCTTCAGGGGAAAAGAAAATTGGTTTGGGTTTAAATTGGGTCCCCAACCCTGCCATAGATGGCAGCCCCTCACGTCCAACCTGAATTCCCAAAGCTCTTGGGACCAGGAGCCTGTGGCGCAGCTCTGTGCGGTTGGCCCCAACCTGGCTGGTGGCAGGGGATGATTTATGGACCTTCTGTGTGTCCCCACAGGACAACTCTGCAGAGGACCTGCTCAGGCTGACATCGAAGAGCCTGCCCGATCTGACCAGCTCGGCGGAGGACGTGTCCTCCTGGACGGATAACGAAGACCAGGAGGCAGACGGAGAAGAGGACGAAGGAACCGGTTCATCCGCCGTCCAGGGAGCAGTAAGTGTATCCCGGGTCCTCCAGGCTGCTCTGTTGACATTTCCCTGGAGTTGTGAGTGACAGGATCACAGACAGTGTGATAGAGACCTGGACAGGAGGTATCCACAGTGCATTCTTTTTATATTTTCCTCCAGAAACATCTGTGAGGGTAACGCATTTCATTTAAGGAAGAAAAAATTGAGAGTGTAGACAAGAGGGCAACTGGCTATTGAGTTTGGTAGGTATGTCAGTTTCTAGGACGCTTTATAACGCGCACAAGGACTCTGTTGCCACTCTTTGATTCTTGAGTGTCCCAAAACAACTATCAGTGGATTTAAAATGAGACTCAAGATTTCTGGTTGAAAGTGGAATGTTCACACAAGAAAGATTCAGGCAAATTTGTGTAGAATGCATCTTCCAGCTTTAGTCAGGCCGGGACACCTGCACATCATGGTTCTTCCCTACCCAGCCTGTGACACTTCATGCCCCTGTGGCCTGCTCTCCTGCCCAACACACGCAGGGGGACATTCAGTTAACAGGTTGCAGTGTGTCCACCTGGTCTCATCTTTGTCTCTCAGATCTGAAAGATGTGTCATTTTTCATGTAAAATCTTATTGACCTTCACTTCTCATCCAACCAGCCATGGGTAGGGTGCCCTTTTTCTGCGAACTAGAACTTGTTGCTTCTTCCTGTGGGCTCTGAACTGAGGTAGTAAGGTTGTCAAGCATTGGAAAATCAGCATTATTGATTACAAGGCCTTGAAAAGAAAAAGAAATCATTTCATATTTACCATAGTGTACTACATCACTTGAAGGGGGGAAGTTGCTTTACTCCTTTCCTTTTGTGCCGTGGAGATCTAGGGCCACTGAGTGTGGTTGTGCCCGTTGTGGACTGCACAAAGGTATCACATGTAAGAGAGCACCATTCACGTCATTAACTTTACAAGCTGTTACATTTATCGGAACAGTTTTCTGGAAGTTCTCTTTGCTCTAATAAAATTATTATATTATGACAGTTTTCCAGTAAGGGCAGGAAAGCAATTTGAACAAGTAGTGCTGGTTTATAATCTGCCCAGTGGCATTCTGAGAATTGATTTCAAATGTTTTTTCCAGCTTTATCAGATGACCAACCTGTGAAAACAAGCAAACTTGAATGAATGGGGTTGAGGTGGACAATTTAAAATTATCACAATTGTGTGATTATTCCTATCTCTTTGTATGATTCCATTCAGTGGCTTTCCTTTGCCTTTCAGTAAAGGTGGGAACTAAACTGGTTTTTATAGTCTACACTGGCATCTGTTACTAACTTCTGCCTGCTTCTCGGACCTCACCTTGCAACAAGCTCACCATCAGTTCTAAGCAACCACCACACTGCCTTCCCACACCTCCTCTTGGTGGCTATACATTTTCCTGCCCCAGGACCTTTACCAGTGCTATTCTGTCTGTGGAATCCTCTTTGTGCAGTTGATATGTACTCATCTTTTGGATCCCATAATGTCACTTTCTCAGAGGAACTTTTCCTGAATACCCTGTCTGTAGTAAATCTCTCCACTCTTACACCATGACCACGCATATGCCTCCCCTGTGAATGATTTGTCCTGGATTTGTTTGGTACATATTTGACTGAGGCATGTTTCTCCCAAGCAGTTGGAAGCTCCATGAGGTAAAGGAACATGATGCCTGGTTTGGTGGATCTGCCGAGTATAGACAGCAGGCTGGTGGTTGAACTGTTAAAATTAATTAATTAATTAATTAATGGGGCTACCAGGCTATCCTGAACACACCTGGCAGCTCATGCCATAGCACATGACTCCCCCCCACCCAGAGACAGGATTTTAAACATACCCACCCACCAACATTCGCTGAAAACCTGCTATTAGCCAGGTGCCATGGCACACATGTGTGATCCCAGCAACTCGGAAGGCTGAGGCAGGAAGATCTCCTGTTTGAGACGACAGGAAACCTGCATGTAGTCCTCCCTCAGTGTGGGCAGGGGAGCAGTTCCAGGATCTCTCTTAGACACCAAAATCCATGGATGTTCAAGTCCCTTATATGCAATGTCTTAGTACTTGCATAGAACCCACGTAGAACTTTGTATAGCCTTTCTTATTTATTTATTTATTTCTGCAGGGGGTACTAGGGGATTGAACCCAGAGCCTGTCCTGTATTTTGCTGGTGCTCTACTACTGGGCTGCACCCCCAGTCCCTTTTTTAAAACTTTTTTTTTTTTTTTTTTTTTTTTGGTGGTACGGGGTTTGAACCCAGGGCCTCACGCTTGCATGCTTTGCAAGTGCTGTACCATTGAGCTGCACTCTCAGCCCATTGTTTTAGAGACAAGATCTCATTAAATTACTCAGACTACCTCTGGTTTCAAACTTGTGATCCTTCTGCCTCCACCTCCTGAGCCACTGGGATTACAGGCGTGCACCACTGCACCCGGCTTAAAAAAATATTTTTAGTTTGAGATAGTGTCTCGATGCAGAGAGCTGACTCTATCTGGCCTTCAGGAGTTTCATTTCTGGTCTCTCCACTGACACCACTGGGCTTAGGATTTGTACATGTCATATGCAGGTGACAGGAGGAGAAATCGAGAAGTGTGGCTCTGAGAGCGTGGACGTGGGTGAGGTCCCGTCGAGCCTCACTCCGGTGTCCTGAAAGGCAAGCTGAAGTTTCGCAGACACAGCAGGTTCTGAGGGAATGCCCTGAAATTCCTTCAGAAGAACGGCAGTAATAAGCATACAAAAGAGTATGTTTTTGAGACAGTGTTGGGGGGGTGGTGATTGGAACCCGGCGCTGGTACACATGTCAGTTAGCTCACCTGTCTGGAGGAAACCTGTGGCTAAGCAACGCTGCTGCAGGGTATTTAAGGGAAAATCATTTAAAAATTATGCACAGATATATATGAGCAAAGATGTTCGCTACAGATTTCTTTATCATTTTGAAAACACTGAATGTGCCTGTGAGTGATATAAATTGGCTGTAGTACTCCCACATTATGGAACATTAGTTATGATGAATCATGTTTCAGTAGACCTTATACTGACACAGGGAAACATTCAGTATTATATAATTGAAACCAGAGCAAATTTCATAAGTATATTTTCATAAGTTCGATTAAAAGACATACAAGCTTAAGGACACAAATTCAATTAGAAAGTCAGCAAAATGTTAAAGATAGTTATCTTTGAATAGTAGGATTGTGTACTGTCTTTCGTGGGTTTTTAAAAATTGTTACTTTTTGTGTGTCAAAAACATTTATATTATAGCTGGGCACGGGTGGTGCACGCCTGTAATCCGAGTGACTCCAGAGGCTAAGGCAAGAGGATCACTGATTCGAGACCAGAGGCAGCCTGTGTAACTTAGCAAGACCCTGTCTCAAGATAAAAAATAAAAAGTGGGCTGGGGGTGCAGCCTAGTGGTAGAGCACTTGCAAAGTATGTGTGAGGCCCTGGGTTCAACCTCTTAAGTACTACAAAAAAGTTTTTTTTAAGTTTATATTGGTAGGACCTCTTCTCCTGCGTGGGCTCAGAGCAGCTCCACACATGCGCCTGCATACACACCCTGCCCCTGCCAGCACCCCACACTCTCCATTGGCTTGCTGCCCTTGCACACCTCACTGCTATGCCTTTGTGCCTGCTGCTCTTTCCACCTGGAAGACCTCCCTTTCTTCCTCCCCTGGCAAGATCCTTGGCTGCCCAGCCCATTGTCACTCTGCTACTAATGTCAGCCTTTCCCTGACATCCAACCCAGAGTTGGTCTGTGCCTGCATCTGCATTGCACTAGATATATATTTCTATTATAGTACTTGTTATTATTGCTGTTAGGTGCCATCAAGTGGGGCCCAACTCATAGCGATACTATATACAACAGAACGAAACACTCCCTGATTCTGTGCCAGGCACATGGTCTTTTTTATGTTTAAGCCCATTGTTGCAGCCACTGTGTCAGTCCATCTAATGGAGGGCTTCCTTTTTCTCGTTGACCCGCTACTCTCCCAAACATCATGTCCTTCTCTAGGGATTGGTCCCTCCTGACAATATCTCCAAAATAAGTAAGATGTAGTCTAGCCATCCTGGCTTCCAGGGAGCACTCTGGTTGCACTTCTTCTAGGACGGACCTATTGGTTCTTTTGGCAGTCCATGGTGTATTCAATATTCATCTCCAGCACTGTAATTCAAAAGCACCAATTCTCCTGTCTTTCTTATTCAATGTCCAGCTTTCACAACCATGTGATGCAGCCGAAAATACCATGGCACGAGTCATGCACACCTTCTTCTTCAATGTGACATCTTTACTGTTCAGCACTTTGAAGAGGTCTTTTGTGATAGCTTTTCCCAAAGCAATGCTCTTTTGATTTCTTGACTGTTCCTTCCGTGAGTGTTGATTGTAGAACCAAGTAAAGTTTATCGTCTTGTTTTCATGGTTTGTCTTTTTTACTGCTCTGCCTTCCTCATTAGATATAAACATTTCAAGGGCAGGCATGATGATGTCATAAACATCCCTCTCTCCTTGAGACCTACTACACCACCTGCAATATAATAAGGGGCTGAAGGGAGGGACACATTCTCCTATGAGCTCCTGTCATTCCTTTTTTTTTTTTTTTTTTTTTTTCAGTACTGGGGGTTGAACCTAGGGCCTCGCGCCTGCATGCTCTGCAAGTGCTGGACCACTGAGCTGCACCCTCAGCCCATTTTTTATTTTTTATTTATTTATTTTTTTTACTTTTTTGAGACAGGGTCTCGCTAAGTTACACAGACTGCCTCTGGTCTCGAACTTGCCATCCTCCTGCCTCTGCCTCCCAAGCTGCTGGTATTAACAGGCGTGCGCCACCACGCCCGGCTCCTCTTGTCATTCCTTGATGGCTTCCAACTCCTCCCTTAAAACTTGCCTGGTTCTGTTGTATCCCCAGAGGCCCGGGCCTCCGACTCTTCTTAACAACCCTCCCTCAGCATGTGCCCTCCCTGGACCTCTCTCTGTGTGCTCTGCAGAGGGCTTGGTCGCCTGTGTCCTCCAGAGCATCAGATGTCAGCCATCTGAGGGCCGCAGCAGGTCTCCATCTGGCTTGGCCACAGACCGGGGAGAGAATGAGGCAGAGTGACACTCCTGGTCCTGTGGCCAGCTCAGAAAGTCCCTCACGGGATGGCGCAGCTCAGGGCTCAGCTCCGCTTGGCAGAAGATGGCGAGCTGTCACTGCTCTGCTGGATGCTGAGGTCCCGTGGGAGGGAAAGCAGTGCCCTGAGGTACTGTACGCCACCCTCATGGGGCAGCCAGGCGCTGCCTTCTCCCCAAAGACCAGAAGGAACTCAGTGATCTGTGACGCCTCCCTCTGCTCAGAGCATCTACGGTCCTATCTGTTCTCTTCTTTTCTTTTCTCCTCCTCTAAACATGCTAAGCCCTGCTCACCTTGCATCTGGCACATGGCTGTTGTCTCTTATAGTCACCACATACCTGTTTGGCGAAAGAAAGAAAATACACAGAATTTTTAGTTTTTGAAGTCAAGTGCACCTCCCTGGACTGCCTGCATCCAGCAAAGTAGTCGTAGTCAATACCTACTTAGTATCTATTCTTGACCATAAAGCTATCTGTACAGTGTGGTGGCACATGCCTGGGAGCCCAGCATTCAGGAGGCACTGACAAGGAAGATCGACGTGAGTTCAAGGCCAGCCTGGTCCACATAGTGAGTTTCAGGCCAGCCTAGGCAGCATGGTGAGACTCTGTCTCAAGAAAAGAAAGAAAAAAAAGTTTTCTGAGCCTGGCAAGGTGGCACATGCCTGTAATCCCAGCGGCTCAGAAGGCGGAGGCAGGAGGATCGAAAATTCAAGACCAGGGGCAGTCTGTGTAACTTAGCAAGACCCTGTCACAAAAAGTAAAAAAAGTAAAAAAATGTGCTGAGGGTACAGCTCAGCACTTGCAGAGCATGCAAGCGCAAGGCCCTGGGTTCAACCCCCAGTACCACAAAAAAAAAAAAAAAAAGAGAAAGGAAAAAAAAAAGAAAGCTATCTGTAGAAAGAAGTGGTTCTCAGAGTGTGGTCCCTAGACCAGATATGCATATCACTTGGGATCTTGTTAGAAGCACGAATTCTAAGCTTCCACCCTCCATCTGCTAAATCAAAGACACTTAGGGTGGCATCCCAGCAATGTTTGTATTTATTTATTTATTTATTTATTTATTTATTTATTTTTATTTTTTTTGCTGTGCTGAGGGTTAACCCCAGGGCCTCATGCCTACTAGCCAAGCACTCTGCCACTGAGCTGCACCCCAGCCTCCCAGAAATCTGTTTCTAATCAGCCATCCAAGCGATTCAGACTCAGGCTAAGTTTTGGGAAACCATGCCATAGAGTCATCCAACAAAATGAGTGGCACATGTGTTGTCATTACAGCCTATTACTGTATTCTAGCTCAAGTGTAAACAATTACAGTTCATCTGGGAGAAAAAATGACATGTTTCAGGAGAAGCAACGATCCATGCTCTAGCCCCCTGAGAGAGTGACTCTTTTTAAACAAAGGGGTAAGGAAGAGTTTTAGTTTAACATGGTATGAAACAAATGATGCCTCTTAAGTGATTGGGAGCCTGTCTCCCTTTTTGTATTTTTAACAAAAACAAACAAGTGGAAGTAGTGGTTGTCTGCCAAGTCTGCAGTTGTCACAGCTCAGCTTGGGAGAGTCTTTTTGCACATCAATCAGGAAGCCTGTATCCGGCTTCCTTCGGCATCAGGAGAAGCGCTCCTCATGTTTCTGGAAACACATGTTTGGAAAGTCTTGGAGAACTTTAGGGTGACTAGGTTAGGGGAAAGAATAAAGCACCTCGCCTCCCAAAAGGAACAAAGAGCAAGGCTAGCCTCCTGATTCTGTAAGTTTGATGTGGGTGTTTGGTTCTTTTTGTTGGTGGTGCTGTTGAGAGCGTGAGATCCTGAAAGCTGGTGTCCTCCAGGATAACTGTTAATCTTCAGGATAGAAAGGAGGGGGCTTCCTGTGTTTTATTTGGGTTGAATAATTAATAAAATGTCTGCTCTGTTTCCACAAGTGTCTGGACATTGAAGATTTTTTATCGCAGCACATGAAAGTGTCATTTCTGGTTGATTCAAGCTGCCTTGGGTGGGAAACTTCCTTGGGGCCTGAGCTAGAATCTTCTGGTGAATCAAATTAAGAGTTTAATATGAAGAGCAATGACCCTTGAGCCCATGCAGCTGGAATTCATATTAAAACAGGAAGGCACATCATCTGACTAGAAATTAGATCTTCACAAGGTCAGTCTCTCAGTGCAGAGAGATGTGTACTGAGCTACCTGAGCATTTTGTTAGGGAAGCTCCCTGAAGACTTGAGGGTAAAGTGTTAAGACTTCGGGTTACTTTTACAGGGGGTGGAAGCGGTCCTGAGAATCCCTCTAAACCCAGGACATTTGCATTCTCTGCTTAGAGAGTTCCCTTTCTGCTCTTCTCTTTTGACATCTGCTTCCTACATGTCTAACTTCAAAATTCACCTCTTCCAGGAAGTCTTCCTGGATGTACATATCCCTTCTGACTGGGCCCCCAGCGTGCAGTGTGCCCTGCATTTTCCTTCATGCCCCTTAACACAGGTTGTAATGGCATAGTTATTCATGTGACCATTTATTTAAAGTCATCCCTCCCCTTCAGTGGAGGGCCCATGGGGGCAGGGGCCATGCCATGTTTGCTCATTTGTCTATCCCACGTCTCATTGTACACTTTCCATGTGTAGGTATGGAATGGCTGGGGGTGAGCAGATGGGAAAACAGGTGGATGGCTGAAGTACCCCCTTGTTCCCACAGTGCCCTCTGAAAACTTATCATACCTTTGGTCAGCCTCTGGTGACTGCCATCTACCCCAGCATGTCATGAATTTCAGATAGGGATGGCGTACAAACGGCAATTTTTCTTGTTTGGGTCCCCAAACTAGAATTGTTGTTGTTGTTAGGTGCCGTCGAGTCAGTATCCGACTCATAGCGACCCTCATAGGGTTTTCAATGGCTGAGTGCTTCGGGATTGTCTTGGGAGTGGATTGCCAGGTCCTTCTCCCATTTTTGCGGTGCTGGGAATTGAACTCGGGACCTCAGAGGCTGCAGCGCAGCGCTCTACCCACTGAGCCAAATCCCAGCCCCCCCAAACTAGAAAGCCTTCTGCTTTTCTATTCTGGGAATTTCTGCCTTGGATAAGATCATTGGTGTTATAGGAATTGTTTTTCCAAGTATAGCATGGGAGAACACCATAACCCTTCCCTTAAAATAGGATATTCACTGACAAATAAGTAGATTTTACATTTTCTGTTTGGTTATGTTTAGTACACGCAGATAGGGAACTTAGGACTTGATTTTCTAACAAATCAACAATGACAAAGGATTAAACATCTCAGCACATGTTGGCGAAGTATCCAGTGGAATGTAGGTGAATAGGCTTGCCTAAAAGGTTGCAGGAAAAAGAGCCCAGAGCTTCGAGAATGTGGGTTCTGGCCAAGGAGCCTGAGGTGTTGGCTGGTCCAAAGTTTGCGTTCTGTAGGCTGGAAATCCATGATGAGAGAGAAGACCACTGAGCCCCATGGACAGCAAACTTGTGGTCCTAGAAAAGTCACAGTACAGTTTAAGGTAGCTATGAGGCAGCCATAGCACTGTGGCGTCTGATCCCGTCAGATCTTGGAATCTAAGCAGGGTCCGACCTGGTTAGTACTTGGATGGGAGACCGCCTGGGAACACCAAGTACTGTAGGCTGGGGAGACGGACCCAGAAATCCACTCCCCCAAAAAATCAATCCGCCGTTGAAAACTCTATGAATAGCGGGCTGTTGTATGTAGGCTGTGAGTTGGATACCGACTCGACACCTAACAACAGCAACAACATGAGGAGAAAACGCCAGCACCAGGAAGAAAAGGTGGAAGATTGAAGAAAAGAGTTCACAAACTTCAGGGGAATGCGAGGGTGCCACTCTGTGTGTGTGTGTGTGTGTGTGTGTGTGTGTGTGTGTGTGTACGTGTACGTGTACGTGTACGTGCATGCAAATGTGTGTAGGTTCGGTGAGAGGATGTGGCTTAAGTTGAGGTTGGATCTCCTGGTGGGGTCTGCAGAGCCCATCCAGCAAGTCTGCACCAGGTGGGGCCCTGGACTCAGGGTTTTCAGAAGCTTCCCACGTGACTCTGATGCTCACCCAGATTGCAGGAAGTAGAAGCGGGCGGGATCGTAACAGGCTCACGGTAGGCTGGAGGAAGCCCTGCGACCCCCTCTGTGAATGGCTTTTAGATAAGGGGAAGTTTTAGACCCCAGTTGCCTCCCTTGTTTCTGCAGCGTAGGCACCAGGGGAGAGAGACCAAGGCTTTGTGGTGCTTGTGGAAAACTTGGAAGCACAGATCCCCAGCCTGCTCCAGATCCTTCAGGGCCCAGACTCGCACATCGTGTTCTCGTTGCTTTTCCAGACACCAGCTCCTGGCATAGAGACCCTTGCTGCGATGCAGAAGCTATCACTCCCGGAACCAGCATATGCTGATGCACAGCTCCTCCAATTGCGTGTTTTTCTCTCCACTACTCCCAGCTATGAGCTACTCTCCTTTCTCTTCAGTCCTCTCCTTCCCCAGGTAGACCGAGTCAGTCTCAGCTCACTTAGATGCTTTAGGCAACCCTTCCCCTGGCAGGAGTCACATATAAGCGGTTATGCAACTCAGTGCTGTATGAAGAATTGCCAAAGCGAGATAAGAAAGAAAAGACTGTGGTTATTGCTGGTCTAAGAAAATAAGATTTAAATTGACGGGTGGTTTTGATGTGGTTTGGTTTCATACTTAAGGAGATGAAGTAATTATTTAAATGGGTGGAGGAAAAAAAGAAGATAAGGATAATTATTTGGCCAGAATGAATTGCCCAGAAAACTGCTGACATTCGAGTTAGGCTTATTCTTGTGGTGCACTTTCAGGGACACGTTCCAACTTGCTACCTGGCGCTGTGCTGCGTTTTCTTCCATGTGGTTTGCAGTCCCCAAGGAAGTAAGCAGCTCTTATGTGCACAGAAAAGTAAATAGTGTGTTTCACGTGGAGTCTCATGTGCAGGGGTCTCCAGAGTGGAGCGGGCACTTCCAGAGGGAAGCCGTGTGGTCCTTCAGGTATGGGAGGAAAATAATGGGATTTGTAGAGATTGTAGCTCACTTTAGATGGCTTTGTGTTTTATGGTATATGTTGTTGTTGTTGTTGTTGTTAGGTGCCTTCGAGTCGGTATCTGACTCATAGCAACCCTCATAGGGTTTTCAATGGCTGACTGTTTCGGGATTACCTTGGGAGTGGATTGCCAGGCCCTTCTCCCATTTTATCGGTTCTGGGAATTGAATTCAGGACCTCAGAGACTGCAGCGCAGCGCTCTACCCACTGAGCTAAATCCCAGCCCAAATGGTATGTGTAGACATTAGTATAATATTGTCTTTATAATTTATAAATCTTTGTTAGCAATTGATGACTTCCCAGTCTAAAAGGGATGACTTGATAGCATAGAGTGTTAAGAAATACAGTTAAAGAAGTTCTTTCTAGCAGGGCACAGTGATGCACACCTATAATCCCAGCAACTTGGGAGGCAGAGGCAGAAGGATTGCAAGTTCGAGACCAGAGGCAGTCTGTGTAGTTTAGAGAGACCCTGTCTCAAAAACTTAAAAAATGGGCTGGGGGTACATCTCAGTGGTACAGCAATTGCAGAGCATGCAGGCGCAAGGCACAGGATTCAACCTCCAGTACCGCTAGAAAAAGAAAAGAAAAAAAGAAAAAGTTCTTTCTGTATGCAATCACCTTTAACATCTTCTTTTGGACTTAAGAAATTCCTTCAAATTTCAGTGAAAATAAGCTATGGACCAATAGAGAATGTAATAACGTTTCCCTACTGTCAAGTTAATTTCTTTTGCGAAAATAATAGCATAGAAATTATACAGTCACTTTATCACTTTAGGTAAATTTGTCCTGTCTTTGTGCCTTGCAAGATAATGTTCCAAAGATACCTTTCAACCTTATCCCTTATTATATACTTTACTCTCATTAATACCATCCCTATTTTCTTAATTTAGGCCTCCATGCCCTCTGGGAGTTTAGATCTGTGGTCCACACATAGAAAAGCAACGTACAATATATTAAGACTTAAAGAAAAGGGGCAGTTCAAAAAATGAAATAAGCAAGAATATCTTCAGCCATAGACAAGATGATGGCAATAAACACGGGAAGCGGGGACAGGGCAGTGTGACTCATTTGTGCACGGTATATGTCAGAATAAGTTTATGAGCCTTGCTAAGCCTTTAAGGAATGGAAAGTCCTTGAGATGTATGTGTTTCTTGATCCTGTCTAGAGGTGATGCTGACACATGGTCAGAATCTTAACACCAAGAGAAAAAAGAAAAGACAAGAAAATCTTCTATCAAGAGAGATAAGAGGCCACCTCTTAGTTTCTGTTCCTTCCTTGGGCTTGGTTTTAGGCAAATGACAGTTACCTTTGACAGTACCTAAATGAGTTAGATAAATGGGGATTGAGTGCCTAGGAAAAAACACACCTCACTTCAAGACTTCGTGAGCCTTGGACAATTTGGAATTTCGTGACGTGTTCTCATTCTAGCCACATCTTATGCAACATGGTGACACAGAGCCTGGGAAATCAAAACAAAGCAGAATATAAGAGGTCAGAAGTTCCCCTGTGGAATCCAGGGCAGAAATTTCTCAAAGAAACAGAGCTGTTTACGACCAATAGAACTCTCCGCACCCCATCCCCTAGTGTTACTGTTTGCCTGCCTTGCTTTTTGTTTGCTGTGTATTTGCTTGTTTTTGCTTGCTTGGCTTTTTACATAAGTGGCGACTTAGCTCCCTAGATGATATTTGCAGAAAATGAAGCCCTTGCTGTTACTCCTTGGCTTGAGATCCCCTCCCTTCTCCTCCTTGCCTACCAAGATTCTAAAGCCCCTCATTCCTCAAAGAGATTTTTCTAGTTACTCCGGCCTTCTGTCACCTCTGTTTTCTCTAATTGCCAATTTTGAGTGTTGCTTACATTTTAGCACTTATTTTCAGAAAACCAGTTCCTGATTTACAAACAGACAGATATTTCAAAAACTTGTCAGGAAAGCTCTTGTTTGGATATTTGAATTTATTTCCCCTTTCGACAAGTCTATTTACATGTTAAATATTTTGTAGAATTATCTTTTAAGGATGTCATCCACCCATCCCCCTTCTTAGCTCCTGGACACACATCATTCTTCCTAACATACTTCCCACCAATCCCATGTCCAGCCACAGATGTTTACAGCGTGGCCCTGCAGGTATCCACAGCGAAGCCACAGGGCGAGTCACCTTGCTCTGCAGCTGGCTATTCATCTCCATTGGCAAGCTGGGCCCTGTGATGGGTGCTCTCTTCCTCCCTTACAGCATGATTAGATCCCAGCAAGAATTATCCTTCTGTACTTTGCATAACCTCCTCTTCTATGTAATAAGTACTTAGGACCCATACGCTGTACTGACCCAGAGGAGAGAGATCTCATTTTTTCCAGGGATAAGGAAGAGCTCAGTGGGTGGAATAATGTTGGTCTAGCCCATCGGATTTCCACAAGAGCACTCACAGAAGTGGTACAGAAAAATAACATGCACTGTGGTCCACAAATAGGAAAGTTTAAGCCTGATCAACAAAGAGTCTACTAAGGGCAAAAATTCCGCCCATGCCTTGACTTCCAGATTAAGCAATTATGACTTCTTTTACAAGGCAGGTGACTCATTGGTGATTTTCCAGCTGAGTGACAGGTGCAGGGTTTCTGTGGTCAGGTTACTCAGGCACTGTAAGAGGAAGAGTTAGAGAGGCAATAGGTAGGATGGTGGTGGAGAGATGGGTTGGAAGGCTTTCACTGTGGTCCCACCCAGAGGAAGCCTGTGCTGAAGGAAAGGGAGGCTGGGAACCGATAGGGGTCAGTGGGAGGAAGGGAGCAGATCCAGCCTGGATGGCAGGTGCTGGGTTCTGGGAGCAAAAGCTCCCTGTGGGTGGAGGGGGAAGAAGAGGAGGTGGTTTCCTTTGGATTTCTTTTCCTCAAGTCGGGGCTCATCCTAAGTGATGTTTTCAATGGGGTTCTGTTTACCTTTGCACCCTCCTACCTCCTGTCACTTTCTCCACCTCACTTGTTGGTCCCCGTCTTCACAGATTTCCTGGAATCTGGCGCCCTCCTCCTGCTCTGCACTCACCCACTTGAGGTCCCCACAGAACCCCCTGTTCCCTGAGAGGTCCCGAGGCTACACGCAGCCTCCCCTGCCTTTGTCCCCAAGCCATTTTCTCTCTTTCCACCACCACCAGTGCTGACACCAAAGACCAAGAAATAAACCACTTCATTCCTTCCAAACAGTATGCTTGTTAGCAGAGCAACCGGGCTTAACTCCAAGTGAGGTCTAGTGATCCTATGACACCTCGCAAAGCATGTTGTTGTTGTTGTTGTTGTTGTTGTTGTTGTTGTTAGGTGCCGTGGAGTCAGTATCCGACTCATAGCGACCCTCATAGGGTTTTCAATGGCTGACTGTTTCGGGATTGCCTTGGGAGTGGATTGCCAGGTCCTTTTTCCATTTTTGTGGTGCGGGGAATTGAACTCAGGACCTCAGAGACTGCAGCACAGCACTCTACCAATTGAGCTAAATCCCAGCCCCTAGCAAAGCATGTGCATCTTAAAAAGAGAATCCTCCTTATTTCTTCTAATGAGTTTCTTCTTGGTATCATTTAAAAATGAAATTTAAAGATAGAAGCAGACAGCCTGGATGACAAGGGCATTGAGAGGAAGAACCATGGTAGACCAGTAAGCCTTGCAGCTGATCTTATTTAAAATAGCTCTACTTGTCTTTCTTAATTTTTATTTTGTTGTTTGTTTGTTTACTTTGTGGTACTTGGGGGTTGAACTTAGGGCCTCACACATACTTGGTAAGTGCTCTACCACTGGGCTGCACCCCCAGCCCATTTTTTATTTTTTATCTTGAGACAGCGTTTCATTAAATGATGCAGGCTACCTCTGGCCTTGAACCTGTGATCCTCCTGCCTCAGCCTCCCGAGTCGCTGGGATTACAGACATGAGCCACTGTGCTTTGTTTTGCGTGTCTTCCTTAAGATGGCTCTGCTTGTAACTTCCCTTCCACTTGCTAAGTTGTGTTTCCTAAAACTGTTCAAATTTCTTTGCAGTGACTTTGGGTGGGGAGCTAGGTCAGGATGTAGCGTGACCGTTCCTGCGGGTGAGGTAGTGACCGCACACTTCCCTGGCCAATCTCTGCTGCTCAGCTCCACCTTTGTTGTGCCAAAGCAGTCCCCTGCAATAAGAGAACCAGTGGGCATGATGTGTGCCAAGAAAACTTCGCAGAAGCAAGTGTTGAGCCGCATTTGGCCTGGCGTTAGCCAGGTCCTGCGGTGAGCTTGCAGCAACATCTCTTGTTGCTGCTTCCCGTGGGTTCCACATAGCACATCTCTACTTTCTTGACAGATTCTAAAAGAAGTACCTGCCCTTAAAAATAGGTATCAAGCGGTGCAAACTCAGTACCACTCCTGGAAATCAGAAATTCAGAACGCAGTTTGTGTTGATCAGCAAAAGGCAGCGGAAGGCCTTAGGGTGTTATGCCTGGAAGCTAGCAATCAAAATCACGTCATGATGATGCCTTTCTCTCTTTATCTACTGTGGGGCGCGTGCCTCCCGGTCCGTCCTGAAGGTTCGGACGGGCTGCACCGCCGCGCACACAGATACTAAACACAATTCACTCGGGACCCTCAGGTGAGGGGCGCAGACTCCTGCGGCCCTCGGGACCCCGGTGGAGACTGGAGAAAGGAAAAGCCTCAGGCACTTTTGCCTTCCAGGGGCAAACATCTGTGTTGGTCGTCTCAGTGGTCAGGAGGAGACAGCTGCCGCTTCCTTGGTGGTCAGACGGAGAGCAGGTTCTTTTCCTTGTTGAGGATTGCTACGGGAGAGCATTATTTCCTCACCGAAGGTCTGGGGGAGAGCAGCGGGAGAGGCGCGTCCTCATCTGTGGTCCGGGCAGGAACAGGGGAGAAGGCGCAGAAAGGGATGCCAGAAAGGCCGTGCCAAAAAAGGATCAAGCTGCCCCAGCGCAGCTCTTTATATAGTTCGCCCACGGAATGGCCTGAGCCAATCAGCTTTCAGCCCAATTGTCCAATCAGGAAGGGTTTTGTACAAACATGCAACCAAGTAGATTTCTAATTTACAAACCAGATATTCAAACGCCATTTTCCCAGTTTGGGAGTTTTTACCAATTTCCTCCCAATTTTTCCCTACATCTACAACCTGCCTGGATGGTATGCCCAGTGAGAACGAGCTTTTTTTGTTATAATAAACCATGTAAGAATATGAAACTTACTCGAAAAGCTTTGCATAGGAAAAAGTTGGTATAGACTTAGGTGCATTTACTGCCGCCACTGAATCAGATTTCATTCAGCTGCTGTCTTGGGCCACCTCTGATAGCTCATCCTTCACTTTCTTTCCTGCTGATCCTCCTGTTTGCCTCTTTTACATGCCATTGATGGATGGATGGATGAATTGATTGCAGTGCTGGGGATTGAACCTAGGCCCTCATGCATACTAGGCATGTGCTCTGTCACTAAGCTACACCCCTAACCCAAGCCTTTCTTTGTTTTCCTAGCCCTTCCACCTCTTCTTTTTGTATGTCTTGAGATTTTCCTGCATGTGCCTCCCCATGCACACACACTCACCGATTTTATCATTCTGGAGTTTAGGGTGAGATGTGTCACAGGCCTGCTCCACAGGGATCTGTCAGTGCTATGAACCTGGCAGCCAGCTCCTGCTGAGACACAACCCAGGGGGCCGCCTTCACCTGCTATCCCACACACCCAAAGAGCCCCAGACTTCACAATTTTCTCACCAAGTACATCATGGGGACATGATAAGGGGGAGTGAATCCGACTTCATAGAAAATGTCCACGCTAGCCGGACATGGGGGCACATGCCTGTAATCCCAGCGACCTGGGAGGCAGAGGCAGGAGGATCATGAGTAGAGGGCAGAGGCAGCCTGTGTAACTTAGCAAGACCCTGACTCAAAATAGAAAATAAAAAAAATGGGCTAGAGGAGGAAGATCACAAGTTTGAGACCAGGGACAGTCTGCGTAACTTATCAAGACCCTGTCTCAAAAAAGTCAAAAAAAAAAAAAAAAAGGGCTAAAGGTACAGCTCAATGATAGAGTGCTTACAAAGTATATACAGGGTCATGGGTTCAACCCCCAAGTACCACAAAAAATAAATAAATAAAAAGAGTGAGAGAGAGAAAGAAAATATCCATGCTTGCCTTCCTCAGTCTGAAATCTGTGCCAAGAAAGGGCAAGTGCAGGTTCCCCTGTGACATCTACATCCTGCTATGTTTAGCCCACTGAGAATCCCTAGAGGACACTGTCTTCTCTTCAGGAAGGTGATGCAAACCTGCCAGGAGAGGGTCAGTCAGGCTACTGACTAATGACTTTCCTGAGACCTTAAAGGCGATTCTTCATTTCCACTTTCTAGGCAATCTAAAGATGTGTTTAATTTGAATGCATAAAAATCGTCCAAATATACACCAGCAAAGTCCATTCAGCCCCTGCAGATTTTAGGGGGATGATGAGCAGGAAGAAACTGGAAACAGGCGCAGATAGAACAAGGGCAGTGTTATTTCATTTGCAGAGCCACAGACTGGATGTCTCCACGGATGTCAGCTGCAGCCCCTCCCCCCAGCGGCATCTCCTGATCTCTGAGCTGTGCACGCACGCTCTGCATGTACCAGAACATGCTGGGGTTGACGAGTTTGAACTGTTTTCCTCTGCAGGCCTGAGTTACTGTCTTTGTGGGAAAGCAGCGGGTCCAGCATAGCACAGATTCATGCTTTCATTTCTGCGTGCGACCTGCAGACTCCCTGCCACTCTGTGCTGGTTTATTGTTGTGCCCTTCCCTCTTTCTGAATGGTTCTTCATTTCCAGCCCCGGCCTCGATGACCATCTGGTTCTCCTTCGGTCACTCAAAACATCTGCCCCAGAGAGTTGGAAAATGAGCTTCCCTAGGGGTTCAGAAATGGTGTGTCTTTGGTCACATCTGCAGATTATTTTCTTTTTCAAGGGCTGGGAACCATAAAAACATGGTGTGAACTGGGGGCACCCAGTGGTGCTGAAGCTTTCTGTGGGAGAAGACGTGCTTGCGCAATGGAAAGAGCTGGAGATCAAAGCCATGCTTTGCCTGGTTGGTTTGTGAGGCCTCAAGAGCTAGCTGAGAAAGACAGCTGATCTCAGGGCTTAACGTCAGATAAGCCACGGTGGGGTCAAGGAGCAGCAGATACAGGACATTTCTAAGTACTAGACTTCTAGCTTGGAGCCAAAGGTCCTTGGTCATGGGTAAGGATATTTTGCTCCCCACTCCCAGAAGACTCAATTTTGCATAAGCTAAAACTCAGTCCCCATGGTGTGGCACATTCCCCAGTACAGCTTTTCAGAGGTTCTGCAATGAGAGAATGTCAACATAATAATGATAATCAAGTAAATGCCAATAAAATTCAAATCCCCTTGCAAGTCATAATCCAAAGATGTTCAACTCTAAGGTGATTAACATCCAAAGTTAAATTTCCTTGCCCTTTTGAGTTAAAACACCAAAGCATTTAATGGCCTCCTTTGATTTCTCCTATGTCTTATTTTGCTGCATCTCAGCTAAGGGGATTCTTGATGCTGGGTACTAGAAAGAGATTGTGTTTTTCAGCAATCTGCAGCCTGGGCTGTTTTCCACTGGAATAAATATGGCTTCTTCAGCTCCAAGGAAGTTGAATTCATTCAACAGCAAGTCTCCCATGGTGTTTTGTAAATGAACAAAGAGTAAATGAATCCACAATGGTATCAAATTATTGGCCCCACATCCTTGACATTTAGAAAATCAGCCAAGTCACAGCCCATAGACAGTTGCCCAGGCAAAATCTTGTTCCTGGAACTTTAGTGAATTAATTTGTCCAAGGACAATGTCAAGAACTACAAAATACCCGAGGAGGTGTTTTTTTGTTTTTTGTTTGTTTTTTGTGTTTTTTTTTTTTGTACTGTGGAGTTGAACCCAGGGATTTATGCATATTTTGTAGGTGCTCTGCACCTACACCTCACTGAGCTGCACCCCAGTCTTTTTTTTTTTTTTTTTTTTTTTTTTTTGAGACAGGGTCTAAGTTACCAGGGCTACTTATGACCTTGAACTTGTGATCCTTCTACCTCTACGTCCGGAGCTGCACGACAGGCATGCACCACTGTGCCCAGCTAAAGTCTGAGATTTTACACGATAGCTTAAAAGTGTCCTCTGCAGGACGATCATTGAGTTTGAGGCCAAAGGCATCCTGTGCAATTTAGCAAGACCTGTCTCAAAACACACACACACACACACACACACACACAAAGCTAGGTTGCAGCTCAATGGTGGACCACCCCAGGTTTAATCTCCCAGCGCTGGGGGCAGTAGAGAATATTTCTGGCAGAGGACATGAGATTCCTGTGGCAGAGACCAGTGAGGTTAATACTCATGGCTCAGCCCTTGGATTTTGGCTTTCTCTAATCTCAGTTTAAGTTTTAATCCTGGTTCAAAGTTTCATGTCCCCATCATTTCCCTTGCACCTACCCCTCACAAGACCTGCGCTACTGGTGCAGAGGAGCTCAGGTACCCACACAGGCAGGGCTGTGAATCACAGATGGGGAACTCTGAGCTTGGGCAACTACAGTCTTACGATAGACTAGAAGCAAGCCTGACTAATCTTTGCTCCAGAGAGAGACATCACCTTTTGTACAGTGGATAGGAAACAAACCTACACCTTCCTCCTGGGGCATAATCACCAGCTTTCAAGACTGCCCACTCTGATGAATAACCTAGGGTAAAACCAGCCTGTGCCTCTGTTCACAAGTCACACAGAAATGCGAGGGACCCATGGGTGCTTATCTCCCAATTGATAGAGCAGAGAGACTCAGTAATACCAAGTAAAGGAAGGTTGACAGTGGAACTATTCTTGCTTCTCTTAAAGATGCAAGCCAGTCTATGACAGCTGTGTAGAGTTCATAAGCATCAACTTAAACTCAACGGGCAGTGCCTCTCAATTTCGAGTGAAGGAGGTCAACCTGGTCCTACTGAACGGGCTTTTAGTGCACATCAAAAGCTTTTTGCTTTGCATTTACACTTTGAGACAGAAGCATAGGGCTTCCTGGTAGGCTGCATTGTGTGTGGATTGTGCCTCTGATGGGGCTTCTGTGTTCTCAGGGCAGGAATTTTTAGTCCTGGGCCACATTTCTATTTCTTCTACCTCTGGGCATAGAATCGTGGAGACAGAAGCAAGTGGCATCTCTCCTCCCCCTTTCTCTCTGGAGAAACACTCTGCAGATTCCTGAACCAGACCTTCTGTTGATGATTCTATAGCTTCTGCCCCTAGTGAGCTCATCAGGAATAATCCTTCTGCCACCTGTTCCTTGAGAGTCATCTTTCCTCAGGTTGCAAACGTCCCAAGGGTCAAGTAGCATTGCTTTCTGCTACATGATTTTGGTCAGTAATTGGATATGCCTCTCATGTTTTCTGTCCTTTCCGTTTGGGGAAGACTCAGTTAAATTTGTTTTTCAGCTGCTGGTTAAATTGGTTTCTTTTCTTCTTTGACAGCCTTGCTTGCCCAACTGGGTTCTTTTTTAAAAATTTCTTCTGTTCTTTTTTCTGATTCAGATTTTCTTAAAACACTAATCTAGGTTCTATCCTCCGGGGTCCATCATTGTAACAGAAATGGAATCTGTGAGCCATCTATTTAATAAAGTATCTATGCATCCGTGAGCCATCTATTTTATAAAGTTCAAATGCATCTTAACCATCACCACCAGTTCGGAGTTAGCCAGTCCCACCCAGGAAGTATTCCCCTGTCCCCCAGCCTCAGGTTCTGCACTGTTGACATCCTGCTGGCTCCCTTCTGGTATTTCCGTGTTCACTTCCTTTGGGGTTCTAATTTCATACATTTCTCAGCCCACTTCATCAGGGCATCCAGAAATGTATCCCTTTAAAATTTACTTTTAATTCTTTCTGGTATTCCTCACCCAGTAGCTTTAAATCCACCCACACTTTCTGATCTCTCTTAGTATAGCTGTTCTAAGTGCTCTTACTAAAGTTCTTCATCTGCAATTCTAAAAGCACATCTCATTGTTTTCTGGGCCCAGGATCCCATTCTCTTCTGTCTGGTTTTGCCTCTATTTTTGAATCAAGAGCCTTGCACAAGCTGCACAAAAACCCAACAACAAAAACCCAACCCTCAATTATATTTCTTTAGGTCTCAGTCACTCCTCTAGGATTTACTAAATGCCCCCCTACATACGTGTGGGATGCCAACTTTAAGGGTGGTAGGAACCAACACATCTCTTCTCCTTACACTTGACTCTCCCCTGGGCTTCACAGTCCCGGATCCCCTTCTTATCTGTGCAGTCTGTTCACTAAGATCTCTTCTTGTCTCCTAAGGAAGTATCTTTCTTCCTCTAGCTAATCATCATGTGTTCCTTTATTTTCCCTTTTCCACTGCTGCTATTTTGATAATAGGACCATAGCATGTTTTCAAATCCTCCTTGATGTTGTACAGTAACCTGATTTCTAAAAATTCAGGGCTCAGGCACAAGTCTTTAAAACTCCTTTCTTAAGATGTGCACAGGGGCACACGCCTGTGATTCCAGCAACTCAGAAGGCAGAAGTAGGAAGGTTGCAAGTTCCAGGCCAGAGGCAGCCTATGTAACTTAGTGAGGCTCTGTCTCAAGATAAAATATGAAAATGGGGTTAAGGGTACAGCTCAATAGTAGAATGCTTGCAAAGTCTGGGGAAGGCCCTGGATTCAACCCCTCAGTACTGAAAGAAAAAGAAAAAAAGGAAGGAAGGAAGAATGAGAGAGAGAGAGAGAGAGAGAGAGAGAGAGAGAGAGAGAGAGGGAGAGGGAGGGAGGGAGGGAGGGAGGGAGGGAAGAAAAGAAAAGAAAAGAAGGAAAAAAAGAAAACTACCTTCTTAGTTGTTAGGTTTGCACGAATTCTGTGGGGTTTTTTTTCCTCCTCCTTCAATCCAAGATCATGCATATTCTCTTTGAGTTCATTGCTTTCATTTCATTCGTTAATTAAAGCTGGTCCCTTCTTGTAGGTGTGAGGTTGAGATCTTGAGCATTGTGTTTCATTTTTATTTCAGCTAATCCTTCCCTATACCCCTATGACATGCATTAGGTACAATGCTAGTATCTCAAGTGAATTCTAATTGAGTCTTCCTAATGCCCCTGGAAGATAATTACAGAGACCTTTATCCCTTTCTAAGTAAGTACTGTTGTTTCCACTTTATGTTATAAAAGAATGGCCTCAGACATCAATGGGCACAATGCATGCTGCCGCCTGTGGTGCGTGGCAATTGCATTATTCTCTGCACACACTTCATGTGCTTGTAGTTCGCACATTGAGCAGGACAGGTTTCCATAATTGCTGATTAAAATACGTGCATTCTAAGTAGAGAGCAGCATGATCATTCGCCCTCGTTTTTTGCCTAATGGGCTGCTTTGGTGGAGCTGGGAAGTTGCTGTTCTCCCATCCTTTCTCTCTGCCATAAGCTCAGGGAAGAGCGGGAGGAACTGGGGAGATTCCGGATCAGTCCTGCGACTCCTTTGGAGGCTGCTTCCATTCGACCCTGGGCGGTGATGAATTCATGAAGCCCAGGCTCTGTCCTGCTCCTGGAAGCCTGGGCCACTCTGTACTTTATAGGCTCTGCAAGTGATTCTGATGCACATCAAAGTTGGTTTAGGTCATTCTTGGCCCATAGGAATTTCCCTCAAAGTCAGAGTGCTATGAATACCTGGGTCGGTCACTTTGAATTTCCAGCTGTTTCTCCTACCGTGGCTGCAGCGGTCCCTGCATGCCCACTTCCGGAGGTCCTCTGTGGGCATCTCTCAAGCTTTGAGGAGTTCTCTGTGCAAACTGGATTGCTGTTCAACTTTTGCCCATTCTCATTTAGGATTCAGCATAAATTAGATCCATTCCCACACATTTAACCGCTTATTGGTTTCCAGAATTTTGTTGTGGCCATCTTCCATTTTCTTTGCCCTTGAGAGATCAAGTCAACAAGTCTTCCTTCCTTCCTTCCTTCCTTCCTTCCTTCCTTCCTTCCTTCCCCCTCTCCTCTCCTTTTCCTCTCCTCCCCACCCTTTCCTTTCCCTCCCTTTCCCTTTCCCTTCCCTCTTCCCTTCTCTTCCCTCCTTTCTTCCTTCTTCCCTTCCTTCCTCTTTTTTTTTTTTTTTTTAATATTTATTTTTTTGTGGTACTGGAGGTTGAACCCAGGGCCTCGCTCCTGCATGCTTTGCAAGTGCTGGACCACTGAGCTGCACCCCCAGCCCATTTATTTTACTTTTTGAGACAGGGTCTCGCTAAATTACGCAGACTGCCTCTGGCCTCGAACTTGTGATCCTCCTGCCTCTGCGCCTCCCTAGCCGCTGGGATTACAGGCATGCGCCACCACGCCTGGCTCCTTCCTTCCTTTTTAAAAATTCTTTCCCTATCTTGTTTCTGTGATCTTAAGAGAGAAATCTGCCTCTGTTAATCAAAAGCCTACATTGTTTAATTCTCAAATGCAGACCCCTATTTCAGGTAAGGACATTGATAGAGAAGTTGACTCATGTACCTAAATTAATAATAACATGGTACAGCCAGGATTTCTGTCCTGATGGCTGGATTCCTAACTGCTGTTCTCAAACCCAGAAGCTGAAGATGCTTCTTCATTAAGCAAGAATTTCATAGATTATAGGCATAGAAAAGGATGCAAACAGAGGCACTCTACCTAGAAATTGGCAAATTCTATTAGATTCTAAGAATAGAATGGCATTGTTTTATAACATACAAATTAGAAATGACTCGTGAAAAATAGAGCATATCAACTGTTTCCCTGGGCTGTAGGCCTTCCAGGAGGACTTTCTGCACATTGTACTTAGAACAACTAAAATGACATTTTCAGAATAGTTCGGTTTATTTTGTGCATTGGAGTGGGGGTGCACACAGCAAAAGGATTCTCTTGAAGTGTGAACATTTTCAGACAATAGGTAAGACTAAGGCAAGACTCATTATAGTCAAAATTACCCTTTGTATGCTGCTGCTTCCTGCTATAATCTGGAACTAATATGGCCAAGCAGTCCACTTCCTGTTGAGTTAGAAGCCACCTAACATCATGACAAACCAGTTTTTTGTTATAGGAGGAAATGGTCCCATTTATATTCAGAGCCCTATTGCTATGGTTTGAATGAGTTTAAGTGTTGGAACTTAATCCCCAACACCATGGTGTTGGCAGGTGAGGCCTAGTAAGAGGGGAATAGAGCCCTCTTGAATGGACTGATGTCATCGTTGTGGGATAGGTTATTTACTGCAAGAGTGAGGTTATTATAAAAGAAATTTCCCTTTCTTCCTTATTTGCGCTCTCATGATCTCTTGCTCTTCCATCACCTGCTGTGGGCTGACACGGCAAGAGGACCTCACCAGAGGCTGACACCTGGGTATCGGACTTGGTATTCGCCTCCAGAACTGTGAGAAATACATTTCTTTTCTTTATCAGTGTTCCAGTTTCTGGCATTCTCTTACGGCAACCTGAAACAGACTATGATACCTACACTAACCTTTTGTACTTTTGCAATACTTTGAGATGTCTGTAGGTCCATTCTTATTTGTTGTAGTCATGGAGTTAGGTAGTAAGATACATTTTGTAGATCATAGAAACTAAATCTCATTTTCATTCTTTGGTGCATTGGAAGATTCAGAAAAAAAGAAAACATTGCTCCTTAAGACTGTGAGTGATTCTCTTTTAAACCACCTCCCTCAATTTCTGAAACCATAAGAGTTTAAAGCACTTTTGTTTCCATTTTATGGACATTAGATTTGACATAGTATTTGAAAGTTCTTGCATACCTCGGCATTACTTATTTTTTACTCTTATTTTTTATTTTTTTTATATGATTATTATTAATATGCCTATAGCTATACTACTGTGGCATCTGAACCTGTCAGATCTTGGAAGCCAAGCAGGGCCGGACCTGCTTAGTATTTGGATGGGAGTCTGCCTGAAAGTACCAGGTGCTGTAGACTTGAGAAAAGGACCTGGCAGCCCACTCCAGAAACAGCCATTGAGAACCTTATGAATAGCAGGGAAGCACTGACACTAGTGCCAGGCATGGCACAGTGTCGGGGCATGTTTCGTCTGTTGTACATAGGGTTGCTATGAATTGGACACTGATTTGACAGCACCTAACAGCAACAACAATTATTAATATTGTTTTGTTTTATTTTCTGATACTGTTTCATTCTATAGCTGAAGCTGGCCTGGAACTTGCTATGTAGCCGGCTGGTCTTGAACTCACAGCAATCCTTCTGCCTCAGCCTCCTCAGTGCTGGCATTAGAGGTGTGCACCACCACACCCCGCTTCATATCTTACTCTTATTTTCTTCACATGCAATCTATCCTAGATCCCAAATATACATTATAAACAAAAGAATGTTGCTTAAGAGTTTCAGTTTTATCTGTCAAGTAGTAGTTGTTGTTGTTGTTAGGTGCCGTCGAGTCGGTATCCGACTCATAGCGACCCTCATAGGGTTTTCAATGGCTGAGTGCTTCGGGATTGCCTTGGGAGTGGATTGCCAGTTCCTTCTCCCATTTTTTTGCGGTGCTGAGAATTGAACTCAGGACCTCAGAGACTGCAGCGTAGCGCTCTACCCACTGAGCTAAATCCCAGCCCCTGTCAAGTAGAGATAATACTATTTACCTTGGGGCATATTTGCTATGACAAGGAAATGGGAAAAAAAATTGGAGTGAATTAACTAAATACTTGTACAGCATTGATTACCAAAATTATTCCTTTAATTAAAAAGTATCTTCCAGTGGAAGGGGGAATATCCTGGTACTGTGTGAAGCTGGGGGCTCAATGTGGCTGCAACCTAGTCCATTGCTCCACAAAGCTTATTCAGGAAGTGTGCATGCCCCTTACCCGTGCAAAGCTGGCAGTACAAGACCCATGCCACCATGCTCGCTGGTCCTTAAGTGTACACAGATCTATCTTCTAGCTGTCTGATCTGTCTAATTAGACCACAAGCCTGGGGGCCAGAGCTGCTTCCAGCTCTCCAATCAGCTCTTCTCAGCCTCCTCCCTCATGCCAAGCCAGGCAGGAAAGTGCAGGAGCACCGGCTCCTCTCCCCCACCCACTCCATGCTGTTCTCTGGGTTATTTCTTCTCCCTCCATAGCTACAGAAACCACATAAGAGCCACCAACCCTCCAGGGCCACCTCTCTGCTGAGCTCAGACCCCGCCTCTGCCTGCCTCGTGCTCAGCTTCGGTGGGATGTCCTGCAGGCACCATCAACTCAGCGTGCTCTAAAGTGAAACCCACTGTGCTCTCCCTCAAACAGGTTCCTCCTCCTATATTGCCTCTTCCAGTCACTGCCAACCCCAGTCATTCAAGCACAAAGGAGTCACCCTAGGCACACTCCCCCCACACACTTGGTGGTTTTGTCCTGTCAACTCTGCTTCTTAAATCTCTCACTTGTCCCCTCCTCTTAATTCCCTCACATTTTGGGCCCTTGATTCCTAGTTTTTCTTACTCCCTCGGCTGCCTACTCCTCCAGATTATCCTGTACATAGAAATGTTTGATGGTGAATATGTGAGATTTGAAATGGTCCAATAATGTCTCATTACCCAAAAGAAAAAGCCTATATTACAGTGTCTAGGGGGCTGGGATTTAACTCAGTTGGTAGAGCGCTGCACTGCAGTGTCTGAGGTCCTGAGTTCAATTCCCAGCACCACAAAAATGGGAGGAGGGCCTGGCAATCCACTCCCAAGGCAATCCCGAAATAGCCATTGAAAACCTTATGAGGGTCGCTATGAGTCAAATACCGACTCGACGGCACCTAACAACAACATGTGAAGCTGGAGGTTGAGAGGTGGAGAATCAAGGCACAGTCTTGTCTATAGCGAGCTGAGAAGCCCTGGGCAGAACACCTTCTGGGTGTTCACCTGAGTGCTTGTGTCTGATTCTGTGAAAACCTGGGGCCATGTTGGAGAAATAGCAGGGAAAGCAGAAAGAGGGCTCTTCAGCCCAGAAACAGGAGGCTGAGATGATTTTCCTCCCTCAACATGAGCATCTCAGGCAGGCTGCCTGATGGTTTCTACCTTGGCCACTGTGTAATAAACCACTCACTTAGTGGGCACCAAAGGAGGAGGTAACTTGCAAGCCAGCGGGTGCCATTCTCTGAAGATTGGCAGCCTAGCTCACATAGTACAACCAGCAGAAACCAGGAACTTAACTCACCCTCTGGTAATTACTGTTTACAGTCTGGAGACAGGTTCTTCCCATAAACTTTTTAAGCCAGCTAGAGAAGAGGCCCTCAGGGTTCTGTCTGGATTATTCTTGTTTGAGTGTCTCTTAGTTACAGGTAGCCCCGATTCCTGGCATGTCTTAAAGACATCGCCTCATGGTCAAAACTTTTATTCCTCTTCCTTATCTAGAAAGATATTTGGGCTTGAAGAAGAAAAAGAACTCTTCCAAATCTTATGTATTATATATAAAAAGTACATGTAAATATTTCATAAGAGAAGAGTTACTTGGGGGATTACTCTGCTTGCTTTATGTATTTTTATATACTGAATTTGATATACAATATATGATTTTTATTACCTGTTAAAATCAGGTGGGGGTTTTTTTTTCATTATGATCACAAGATTTTTCAACTGCTAAGTGTCAAAGGACATCTTATGTGTCTCTTAAAAATTCGTATATGTTCCTTAGCTTGAATCTTATCAATTTTAATGCAAGGCTTTTTTTTCTCCAGCATCTCAAAAGAAAATAAGATTTTAAAGGGGAAGTTTATCATTTGATATATTTCATAGGTTTGGTACATGTAAATTTGTACCCAATAAATTTGAGTGTTAATGAACACTCTTAGACGTGTAAATACTCTTTTCCAATCTGATATTGGAGTTTTTAGCCTGTTTGGCTTTTCTAAGTTGGAGGTCTCAATGAGCTTTTGGATAGACCTCTATCATTTCTTGGGGGCTAATTCTGTAGCCAGAGGATCTATAGACATGTGGCTTGACACCCCCACAGAACATGGGCAGCGCTTGATTCTGGGAGGTGTTTAATGCTTCTCAGGAGTACAGTGCATGGAACATTGGGTGACCAAAGAATACAAAGCTAAAACAAATGATGTTTTAGTCATTGACTAACCACACATACAATGGTGGTCCCATAACATTATAATGGAGCTGAAAACTTCCTATAGCCTAGTGACGTCATATTCTAACAAACTACTCGTGTGTTAACACTGGGGTAGACAAACCTGGGCCCCTTGGCAATACAAATATGGCACATACAATTTTTTTCCCCTTTACTGATAAATGTTGGTGGGGTACAGAGTAATTTAGCATTTGCTATTTCCATTGTGCAACTATTACATCACTTTTGGTTACACTTTCCTTGACTTACAAAGTCTATGGAAGCTTCTGATTAATATATAGTAAAATTCGTATGCGTTTATGGGTTATATTCCCTTATTTTTCCCATGTACTTGTGAAATTGTATCATTTACATTGAGATTATCCTCTCCCCTTTTATCCCTTTACATCGTTTCCCCTCCCTTTCCCACCTTCCGCGAGCTTCACTTCCCTTTGCTAGTCCCCTCCTTCCTGCTTTCTACTCAGCTTATATTTTCCCTTCTTAGCTAAGTTTAATTGTTCATTTTTAAATATCTACATATGTATAGTTTTTTTTCTTCCTGTAATTAAGATTCAGCTCCCACATATGAGTGAGAACATAAGGTATTTCTCTTTTTGAGCCTGTGGCACATACAGTTATATACAATATATAATGTGCCATCAAGTTGAATCTGACCTTTAGCAACCCTGTGTACAATGAATGAAATGCTACCCAACACTGTGCCAGGCGCACGGTCTTTTTGAGTCTATTGTTATAGCCACTTTGTTTCTTGTCGTTGAATGTGCCACATCAGCAAAAGGAGGTCCCAGGGGCTTTACTCCATTCCAGTCATTAAGGTTGACTTTACTTTGAGCAAGCAGTTCTTCCCAGTCCTTTCTTGATTGCCTTCCAGCCTGGAGGGCTCATTTTCCAGCACTATATTTGATAGTACTTCTAAGCTATTCATAGAGTTTGCAATGACTAATTGTTTTGGGAGTGGGTTGCTGGGTCTTTCTCCTTAGTCTGTCTTAGTCTGGAAGTTAAAACCTGTCCACCATGGGTGGCACAACTTTCAGCATCACAGCAGCACACCAGCCCCAAAGCACAACGAACTGACAAACACGTAGGGGACAATATATAATACTTGATAATAAATGACTATGTTACTGGCTTATGCCTTTACTATGCTGTACTTTTAAAAATGTACTCCTACTTATTTAAAAACATTTATTGTAAAACAATATGCTATGCGACCCTGGCAGAAACCCCAAACATCTCCAGTTTACCACAGCTCTTGCAGCAAGAGGCCACGTAAGGGGACTGGCCTAGATCATCTAGGTTGCGAGCATACTCTGTGACAAAAAAATCACCTAATGCCGCATGTCTCAGAACATACCCCCATACCTCTGCCTGTAGTTACCATATTTGCCACAGATTCAAAGTCTAACTATACTTTGGGAACCTTAAAATTGGGAGTAAAATTCTAGATTAATATTTGTTGCAATTCGCACTGTAAGAGAAGCACGGAGCCACCAGCCAAGAGACCTGGGCTCCAGTTGTGGCTTATGGCGTTGACTACCCTGGGTCACCTTGACCAATAAGGTTCCTCCATTGTAGAGTGGGAGGGGAAGCAGCCATAGGAGTCCTGACTGGTTGGACACCTCCCTGCTCTGTGCCGCCCCGTATGAGGCCCACTGAGGAGGAACTTGCCAGCACGCGGCTGTCTGGGTGCGGGTTACCTGAAGGGCTGAGCTTTGGTCCTATGAACCTTTTTTCTCATGACTGACACTTGTCCTGCTGCTCCTCCAGCTTATCAAGATAACTTCCAGGAGGGGACAGCATAGGTCATTGGCGGGACTGCCTCCCCCAGCACGTCTGTGCTATCTCCATTTCAGATGCCCGGGACAGATGAGCCCCAGGATTTGTGCGGCCCCGAGGAACCCAAGGGGAACCTGGAAAGTCCCAAGCAGGGCAGCAGTAAAATGAAGCTCAAGAGTCGCCTTTCAGGTAAGTGGGAACTTTGCCTGATGCAAAGCTTGGGCCCCAGCCATGAGCTTCCAGCCCCAGGCGTGGACAGCTGATGCCATCAGTGGGCTAAGCCCACCCAATTTCACTTTTTCTTTTTTCTGTTTGATAGCATAGGCTGGCCTTGAACCTGGAATCCTCCTGCCTCTGCCACCCAAGTGCCAGATTACAGGATTCTGCCCCACCTGGCGAGAGGAACCTTGTTTGTCCTTAAAAGCTCAAAATTGCTTTTTCCTTAGATGACACCTGCTTCTGGCATACCAACTCCATTAGCCCCAGCTGCGCATGTGAACATTTGTATTTGAGCCATAACAAAGCGAATGTCAACATCTCTGTGTGTCTCTGCTGATACACACTCCCCTCCCCCCAGACCCTTGGCCAAACAGACAAGAGGCAAGAGGCTGTTTATCTAACTTTTTAAACCTAACCAACAAAATGAGTTATTTTGTATTTGTAACTCAAAGTGATTATTGGTGGTGTTAGGTGCCATTAAGTCATGTCCGCCTCATAGCAATCCTCATAGGGTTTTCTTTTTTTTTTTTTTTTTTAATTAGAAATTTTTAATGTACATCATAATGTGATTCATTTTGACATGCTTTTCGTTGTGACAATTTTCATATATGCAATTTGATAAGCATTATACATATAGGTTACCCCTTACCCTCCTCTATGTTTCCCCCCTCCCCCCTTCCTAAGTTTCCCATCCAAGTCATAGGGTTTTCAATGGCTGATTGTTTCAGGATTGCTTCAGGAGTGGATTGCCACGTCCTTCTCCCATTTTTGTGGTGCTGGGGATTGAACCCAGGTCCTCAGAGAGTGTGGAGCAGCACTCTACCAACTGAGCTAAACCCCAGCCCCTCAGAGTAATTGTTGTTGTTGTTAGGTGCCCTTGAGTCGGTGTCCGACTCATAGCAATCCTATGTACAACAGGCAAAATACCATTGTCAGTGCTTCTCTGCTATTCCTAGGGTTTTCAGTGGTGGATTGATTTTTTGGGAGTGGGTTGCTTGGTCCTTCTCTCAAGCCCACAGTATCTGGTGTTCCCAAGTGGACTCCCATCCAAGTACTAACCAGGCCTGACCCTGCTTAGCTTCTGAGTTCTGACAGGATCAGATGCCACAGTGCTATGGCTGCAGGCTCAGAAGTAATTAGGCAGTAGTATATTTGAATAATCATCAGAAGATGGATTTCTTATTCATTTATTTTGCACTACTGAGGGGCTAAACCCACGTATACTTTGCAAGTGATTTACCACTGAGCCATACCCCCGCTCCTTTTTTACTTTTTATCTCGAGCCAGGGTCTCCCTAAGTTACACTGGCTGCTCCTGGCCTCATATTCGCAATCCACCTGCCTCATCTTCCCAAGTTGCTGAGATTATAGGCCGCACCACCATGCCCAGCTCTAGAACATGGATTCAGTACAAAGAGAATGAGTTATATTAGCGGCTGACAAGGAGACACCGTAAGGGTTGCCACTAGAGATGACCAGGTCCCCACCGGCCCTGAGGCATGACTGGGAGAGACATTTAAATCACAGACACATGGGGGACAATATATAATACTTGATAATAAATGGCTATGTTACTAATGTGGTTGGGACTCAGAGTCGCAAAGGCATGGAGGAGGCCCTGAGGTCAGTTGTCTTAAATGGTCCCCAGGGAGCCTCACAGGGCTCTGAGGAAATGCAGGGACTTTGAAACGAGCCCAGTCACATTCCTTATTTTATGGATGAGATCAGAGAAGTTAAGGAAATCCCAAAGGTCGATTCAGTTGAGCCAGGAAAGGGATCTGCCTCCCAGACAATTCTTGCTGGGATCTGAATAGAGTTTTGTCCCCGAGTCTGGGGCTTCCTGATTCAGATGTGAGGAGGGGTCCTTCAGAAGTGGGATTTTCTAACTCTGGCCATGATAGTCACTTAGAATGAGGAGCATGTTCGGCTGGGCTATAAATCCAAGGCTGGCCACTGTTTGCCACAAAGAGATGCCACCCGCTCCTGGACCTTTCTCAGACCATCCCACCCCATGACAGGGAAGCATAGAAGAGAGAAGGAAAGACAGGCAGACAGCAGCTGGAACTGTGTTGGGTTCCCAGCTCCTCCACTGGTGGTGCCACAAGCGACCTGGGATGTGTGACTTCTCTGGGCGTCATGTTCATGTGCAAAATGAGGATTATGACATGCACTCCTGCTGCCAGTAAATGTGAGAGCCTTCGCAGTGTGCAGCCTGGTGAGCCCCTCCATGGTGGGGCAGCAGTGGCCCCACCTCACGGTGGCCGCACTGTTAGCATTGAAGTCATTGATACCGTGTCCACCGCCATTTTTGTTTTGATTCTTCCTGTGCTCCGTTCCTTCCTTCTTGAGGGGAGAATGTTGGAGTGGGTTCAGATGGGACGGTCTTCTGAAGAACTTGTCCCAGGGGGAGAAAACCCACACGTGCGATGGCCACAAGAAGGCACAGGCACGAGGTGCAAAGTCCGGAAGTCTCTCTGGGTTGTGCTAGGGGAAGCATTTAGCAAAAAAATAGCACGTTGGCGCATACCTATAATCTCAGCAACTCAGGAGGCAGAGGCAGAAGGATTTCGAGTTGGAGGGCAGAGGCAGCCTGCTTAACTTAATAAGACCCTATCTTAAAATAATTTTTTTCTGGTACTGGGGGTTGAACCAGGGCCTCTCACTTGCATGCTTTGCAAGTGCTAGACCACTGAGCTGTACCCCCAGCCCATTTTTTTTTTCACTTTTTGAGACAGGGTCTTACTAAATTACACAGACTGCCTCTGGTCTCAAACTTGCGATCCTCCTGCCTCTGCCTCCCGAATTGCTGGGATTACAGGTGTGTGCTACAGTGTCCACCATAAAATTTTTTTCTAAAAGTAAAAAGTGGGCTGAGGGTGCAGCCCAGTGGTAGGGCAAAGCAGGCGTGATGCCCTAGATTCAACCCCCTAGTAATACAAGGGAAAAAAACGAAACCAGCAAAATAAGGAGGGCTGAGACAGTGGTGGGATTTGGTAGAAAAGAACAAGGGAAAGAAATGGTCTCAACTTGAGACAAAGTGAGTAAGAAATTTTAGGAACAATGGAGGGAAATGACTAAAGAAGTTTTAGGCAACTTTTTCTCTACCATTTGACTCCTGCCCCTGGCATAACAACTCCTTTAAGCCTAGCTGCCTATGTGAATATTTGTATTTGAGCCATAACAAAGTGAATGTCAATATCTCTGCATGTCTGTGCTGAAACTTAACTTTCCTGAATGTTGGGTTCATTTACCTTCATAGGATTTTAGGTGACCCTTTCGGTGTGGAATATCCCTGGTGGCCCATATTCTCAGCACGCACCCTTGAAAGACCCACTATAATCTGGCAGCAATAATAATCCAACCCAGCAGACCTTGGCAGGGATTAAGGAGAAGAGACATGGCAGAATCTTGGGCTGGGAGGTGATGGCCCATGCAAGGTTGGGTATAACTTCCCATGATATTTATATTTCCCTGTTCTGGGAAGGAGGCAGAAGGACAGATCCTTTGTTTTGACAATCATCAGGCTAGGGCATAGAGTGGGGAGGAGATAAGACTGGAAAAGTAATCTGGAGACATGTTAAAGAGGCTTAAAGAATTGGGTTTTGATTCAGTGCCGTGAAATATGTTCATTCTAAAGACATCTGCATACAGGGGATTGTATGTGATCAGCTTCTGATTTGTCCTGTAAACCTGGGTGTTTATTTCATGTTTTCTCAAAATGAGTCGCTTTGGTGTTCACATATCGGTGTATTATCTAAATGTTGAATGTGGTTTCTCTCCTGTTGGTGACAAGTGCCTCCCTGTCAATTTAAGTGGTATTTTCTCCTAATAAATCTTTTTCAGATGAGTAAGCTTGCCAAGAAAGATTAATCTGGTCATGAATTATTAAGTCATGAATTATTAAAAAGTATCTATAAAGAGTTCCCAGCCATTTTCACTAGGTTTTGCCCAGTCTGGCTGCAAAATAACTAAAGCAATGTCATCTAGCATTTCATGGAACATTTTTCTGATATTCTAAGCCAAGTTTTCCTTACTTTGTACCTTCTTTTTTTCCGGCAGGGTTCCCCTTTAATCTTGGTCCTTTTGATTTATCTATGTTAATCCCTTGGTTTGTGATCTTTTTAAATGCAAAATGTTCCTTGGTTGCAAAGGAATGTCAGATGTTTGAAAACCTACTTCACAAAGTTAATATTTAGCTTTTGAAAACCCACGTCTTTGGTAATATCCATTGTAATATAGGTGCATTAGAAATCTTCTAACTTTGTATCACCTGCAGCTGTAGCCCTGTGCAGTTGGATCCTGTTAGATCTCGAAAGCTAAGCAGAGTTGGGCCTGGTTCGTGCTTGGATGGGAAACCGCCTAAGAACACCAGATACTGTAGGCTTGGGAGAAGGACCTGGCAGCCCACTCCCAAAAATCAATCTGCCATTGAAAACCCTGTGAATAGTACAGAAGCACTGACAATAGTGTTTTACCTGTTGTACACAGGGTTGCTATGAGTCAGATACCGCCTTTGTATCACTATTAAAAATTTATCAATATAGTCTTCGCAAAAGTATATTATTATATTATCTTAGTCCATGAAAAACTTTTAAGGAAATTTCTAGGTAGATTGAAATTTAGGTTAGCAAATGAATTTTGACATAGTCTAGGAGAACATGATATTGCAAAGAATCTGTATGTATATATAGGTATTCAAGCAAACTCATGTGTATAGTATATAATGTAAACATAGCATGATTATAGTTATATTTAATTGCTCAATTATTTAAGATTAAAGTCCTTTCAATCATCTTTAAATAGCATATAATATAAATTAGATATTGATAAATGTGTCCTTAGAAATGGTTACTATAGGGGCTGGGGATATAGCTTAGTGGTAAAGGGCATGGCTAGCAAGCATGAAGGTCTGGGTTCAAATCCCCAGCACCAAAACAAATTAATTTTTTAAGAAAAGCATAACTAGCTGGGCATGGTGGCACACGCCTGTAATCCTAGCAGCTTGGGAGGTGGAGGCAGGAGATCTCAAGTTTGAGATCAGGGGCAGTCTGTGTAACATAGCAAGACCCTGTCTCAAAAAAGTTAAAAAAAAAAAAAAAAAAAAAAAAAAAAAAAAAAAAAAAAAAAAAAAAAAAAAAAAAAAAAAAAAAAAAAAAAAAAAAAAAAAAAAAGGCTGGAGGTACAGCTCAGTGGTCCAGCACTTGTAAAGCATGCAAGTGCAAGGCCCTGGGTTCAACTCCCAGTACCGGGGAAAAAAAAAAAAAAAGCATTACTGTAAAGGTTTCTTAAATAAGTCACAAAAGTACTAACCAAAAAGGTAAAAAATTATGTATAGTCATGTACTACACAATAACATTTTGGTCAAAAGTGGGCCAAATATACAACTGTGACTGCACATAGTGTACCACCTAGTGATGCTGTAGCTGTTGTATTTTGTGAAGTGCACTCTGTGAGGTTAGCACAGTGATGAAATTACCTAACCACACATTTCTCAAAAGATATCCCTGTCATGACTGTATTGTATTATGTTAAAATTATGAACTTTTGTTCATCAAAAAGCACTATTAAGATAGTGACAAGGTAGGGCACAGATATGGAGAAAATCCTTATAATACATAGATACTGCAAAGGATTCATAATCTAAGACATATTAAAAATAAAACTCCTCTGAATCAATAAGAAAATGACAGAAATCTAATAAAAGAATAAGCTGAAGACTAGAACAGGCACTTTACAGAAAAACAGCTAATGGAGATATGAAAAGAAACTTGATCTCTGTAGTCATCAGTGAAATGCAAATGAAAAACCAAACAAAGCCAGGCACAGTGATACATGTGCCTGTAATCCCAGCACATAGGGAAGTAGAGGCAGGAAGCTCACAAGTTCAAGGCCAGAGGCAGCCTGCATAACTTAGACCCTGTCTCAAGATAAAAAGCTTTAGGGAAGGGGCTAGCGGTACAGCTCAGAGGTAGAGCACTTGCAAAGCATGTGTGAGGCCCTGGGTTCAACCCCCCAGAACTGCAAAAAAAGAAAGAAAGAAAAAAAAAACACAACAAGATGCTGTTAGAATTAAAGCCTGACACAGTGAGCATGATGAGGATGTAGCTAGAAGATGATGAGAAGGTAGGACTCACCATGCTGATGGCACAACAGTGGCAAAAGTGAGTAGATGTCTGTGGCCAGCACACCCACGTCTAGATATTCCACAGAAATGGTATGTGCAAGAGGTGTGTGTGAGAGTATTCAATAGCAGTATATTCCACGTCATGGATCCACAAACAAGAGCCTACAGCTCTGCATGGGCGGCCCACAAGGTAGAAATGCTTTCTACATGTTTAGTGAGGGAAGGAGAAGGGGGAGAAGAAGAGGAGGGGGAGGGGAGGATAACTACTTGGAGTTAGAGTTGGTGGTGGTGGTAGTGATGGGGGAGGAGGAGGAAAAGAAGAAGAGGAAGAGGTAGCAGCAGAGGCAGCAACGGTGACAAAAGACCATTTGTGGCCCACAAATCCAAGAACATGTACAACATGGCTCCTAAAAAAGAATGTTTGCTGCTGTATGTGGTGGTGCATGCCTGAAATTCCAGCACTTGGGAGGCTGAGGCAGGAGTACGTGAGTTCAAGGCCATCCTGGGCTATGTACCAAGACTGTCTCAAAACAACTATGATAGCAACAACAAAAGTCATTACTATATACACAGGAAAAAGAACATCTGCCCAAGAATAGAGCTGTACTAACCACAGAGTGACCCTCCTCCATCACTAGAAGACAGTCCACTAATGGCCTCCTCACTGGCTTATTGCCTTTGCCCCTACCCCTTCCTCTCACTTGGATCAGGTGTAGACATTGCCCTATAACCAAACTAGTCAAAAATCTGGCAGTTTCTTCCTGGCTTGACATTAATGGGCCCAACACACAAGAAGCTTATGCAGAAGTTGGTGTGGGGACCCATGAGCAAGGTGCTTGAGGGTCCTGGATGCCAGGCCGTCTGAAAGGAGCTTATGGACGTAAATGCAACGAGTTTGTGCCTAGGGAGGCTCTTAAAAGGCTTCTTAGCCCACATCAAGCCGTTTTCCCTCTCTTCTTTTTTCCAGGGGGAGTCCACCGCCTAGAGTCTGTTGAAGAATATAACGAGCTGATGGTGCGCAACGGGGACCCCCGGGTCAGGCTGCTGGAGGTCTCCCGAGATGGCCGAAAGCACTCTCTTCCCCAGCTGCTGGAGTCTGGGACATCGCAGGTCAGCGCTGGACCACAGGACCTCTGGTTTCCTCATGGGCACGTTTGCTTACTGAGGGACGGAAGGGCATGTCTCCAGCCCCTGGGTCTCTAGGCTTATTTTTCCCTCTTTTTCGAAGACAAGTATGGACTTCTGTGTTAAGCACTGCCCACCCATGTGGACCACTGTGAGTATTTGGAGGTAGAGAGGCAGTAGAGACAGAGACAGTCTACCTAGAGAGGCTAGCAGGAAGTCAGCTTCGTGGTGGACAAAAGTAAGGGGGTAAAATCTGTTATTGGACTTTAGATCTTGATTCTTCCCTTCCTGCTGTGTGTTTTGGAACTAAGAGTCACTCTCAACTGCCAGGAGACAGTGGCGTCTCACAGTCTGTGGCGAACCACCATCACTTACTTAATAGGATTATCGTTTGTCAGCGTAACTGCATGGATGCAGTGCACATGGATGTCCATGCCACGCCTGGGGTCCTACGTGCTATGCAGGGATGACTCAGCCAGCATCCGAGGGACTGGAGGAGTGATGTAGGTGGCTGGTATTGCTGAGACTGGTGTCTTCAGAGCTCTGGCCCCGTAACCCTGCAGGGGGCTGCTCCTCCATCATATTGTCCCCAGCCCGCTGGAAACTGGGTAACTGCCTGATAACCAAGTTGGAGGTTGGCTCAGTCTCTAGGGAACTTGTGGGGTTCTTGGAGCCCTGGTACCATGCTAGAGGGGCCGAGAGGACATCATTGGCATCTTGTCCCCAGGCCCATGGTGAAGCAGAGCTGGAAGACAGGGTGGCAGCACCAACACCCATAAGTGCTTGGAGACGCAGAGGTGGTAGCCTTCCGAAGGCCTGGGGTCAGGTTATGTGGACGGGCCCCTGACTGTTGTTGTGTTGTGACTGTGTCACAGATGGAACAACTGAATCTCAAAGAGATTAAACATTCTGCCCAAGGCGATATGCCAGAATCCATGAAGAAAGGTGTGTGAATATGGTCACTTACGTTGTCAGGATCAAGCATTTGTGTTGTTTCCAGGGCTCTTTACTGACCCGTGGAAAATGTCCGTGTTTCAGAGGCAGTTGCTGATCAGGCTGTTTTGGGTAGAATTCATGCAAAGGCAGCTTCAGGGGAATTAGGCACAGAAAATGCAGAAAGAATTGCACAGCATCTGTTAAAACTCATCCAGATGCACGACTGGAGACCAACAGATGTGTGGCCCCTTCACAATGACCCACAGAAACAGAGGAAGACCAGAAAGTGGTAGGAGAGCCACATCATCAGGCTGTCTTAGTGTAAAACATGAGAGAGGGTTTACTGCCCAGGACCTAGCGTCAAGGCAGTGACTTCTTATCTACCTACTATAACCCTATTTATAGCCCCAAAACATCCATTTCTAACCAGGCCTCCTGGAATCAGGAAGCTCATGCTAATGTAGTCGTAGAAAAGAGTTTTTCCCTCCTCAAATTGTCCTTTCTCTCCTCTTATCTTCTTCCCTTTTCATTTTCTCCCAAGATTCACCTTTCTTTTTCCCTGTTCTCTCTGCCTCCAGTAAAAAGTATGGCCTGAAATAGCATTATCCAAGAAAACTTTCTGTGAAGATAGAAGTGTTTTGTGTTTATTCCTTCCAAGATGGCAGCCACTTCCGGAAAGTGGCTAGTGAGACTGAGCAGTGCATTTTTAATCTTGTTGTTGTTGTTGTTAGGTGCCATCAAGTCGGTATCCGACTCATAGCGACCCTCTGTACAACAGGGGAAATACTTCTCTGCTGTTCATAGGGTTTTCAATGGCAGATTGAATTTTGGGAGGGGGTTGCCAGGTCCTTCTCCCAAGCCTACAGCTTCTGGTGTTCCCAGGCGGTCTCCCATCCAGGTACTAACCAGGCCCAACCCTGCTTAGCTTCCGAGATCTGACGGGATCAGATGCCACAGGGATACAGCTGCAGGCCTTTTAATCTTAGTTCATCCTAATTTAAATACAGCCAGCCACGAGTGGCAAGGGGCAACTGTGTTAGACACCACAGGTCTAGAAAGTGCTGATGGACCCCAGAAACTCTTAGCCACGTAAAGTGAGCAGGCCTTCTATTGGGTGCCAAAAGGGAGAAGAAAGGCAGTGCCAAAGGTTGGTGATCAGAGAACAGTTTTCTGATGGGGTTACACACAAACCTCTGTATTTCAAGGGTTGGAACCGTGAGCTGTGTCTGGCCCTCTCTGCAGTAGTTGCAATAAAAGGGGAGTAACCTTGCCAAGCCCACATCATTTACTTAATAAGACCACGTCTGGGAGGCCCACATTGCTGGCAGATATTTTGTAAAACTGCACAGTATAATTGTTCTAAGCTGCCAGGGATACAAAAATATCATTGCGGGACATCTCATTTCTACATTTGGATGTTGTTGTTGTTAGGTGCCATCGAGTCATGTCTGACATGAATTAAGAATAAACACTATTTTGTGATGTCTCTTTGTTTGTATTAAACATGAAATGATTTTTTTAGCTTGTACTAGAATATGCTGTGTCACTTAAGACATTTATTATTTTAAGAAGGCTAGCAAAGAGCTAGATTATAGAAGTGCTTTAGCAACAGAGTCACTTGATCCCTTAATTATGTTATAAATATGCAGTGTGCTAACACATGAATGCCATGGGGAAGGGCATGAAAAAAGGGTTGAGAATTGAGCTTCTGTGTGCCAGGAAGCGGGGAAGTGTGGCTTATGGGAAAATATTTTATTTTCCAAATAAGAGAGATTAGAGCTGAAATGGCCACCATCTCTCCATGGGATGTTTTATTTGGAAAAACAGTTGTCTGGGTTTGTGGTTTGCGTTTTATGAGAAACAAGGGCTTGCGAGTTATTGAATGAAAAAATTAAGGTTAAAATAGTGAGATATTTTCTAACCATGATTGTGAGCCCTGGGTAGAGTTGCGGGGTGACTTCTAAGGAAAGTCTGACCACAGAGTGGTCACCCTACATCTTTGAGGCCTCCTGGTTTCTGGCTCTTGACTAGTCCAGAAAAAGGATCTGTGGAATCTGGTCAAAGAAAGCGCATCCTAGGTGCTGTGGTCTTGAGGCTGTTTTTTGTGAGGGGGAAGGCACAGCAATCCATTGCAGGAGGGGCTTCTCCTCCTGCCCTATTTATAGTAAACTTCCTATAAGCTGACAGACCCGAGATGGAGCAGAGGGAAATCACTGCCTAACACAAAAGACCGCTGAGATTTTCAACGTCGGAGTGTGTTTGTGTGCCAGAGCCCACAGCAGGAAAAATGATGATATCTCAGGTCTTGCCTTGTGCTGGCTTTTAGGAATACCACATCGTGAAGAAGTCCACCCGCTCCCTAAGCACTACTCATGTGGAATCCCCCTGGAGACTCATTCGGCCATCTGTTATCTCCATCATTGGGCTCTACAAAGAAAAAGGCAAGGTGAGCTCTTTTCTGCAGACTCCGCTGCCTTCCAGGGAAAATGGCAGCATACAATCCTTAAGTGGTTCATTTTAATTTTAAAATTTATTTTTATCACTTATTTTTGCATGAAATAAAGTTGCCAGTACAAAGAAGGATAGGGGAAGTGGCCTTCATGTGGATCGCCTGCATTCTTTCCTGCAGGCCACAGAGTGTGAGAGGGTTACACCCTCTTTGCCCTTATGATGGGAAGAGTCACCAGCACCTGGCTAGTTGCTAGGGCAGATCAGGAATGGAAGGAATGGCCCCTCAGCTCTGTGGGGGAGGGTTATTCGTTTGCTTTGTTCTGTTTTTGATTCTGGAGATTGAACTCATGACTCCCAACTTTTACCTCCATTGAAAGAAACACAGCTTCAGGGAATGTTCCCAGTTATCCGTTCGAGTGAATTTTATGGCATTGCCATTATCATAAAAGAAATGATGTGAATAACTGGATATTATATAAATATCAAGACGTGCACTTTGATATTATAGAGAAAGAAAAGCCTGGAGCAAATATGGCACCCGCATAGGTTGAAATGACTCCCAAGAGCTACTTAGTTGATCCAGAAGGTCTTTGAGGTCAAAGGTTGTCAAGAATTAGCAATTTTATATGCGTCAATCTAAAATTTCCCCCCTTTTAATGTAATGCATGTCTAGTGTAATGCGAATAGATCCAAGGAGGGAAATGAGGACGGGAAGGCTAACTTGAACTTACAGCTGGCTGACTGGCTTCACTCCAAGCTATTAGGAAGGATCCCTCAGTTAAATACTACAGTGGGAAGGATGCTCTCAGTTAAATACTATAATAGGAATACTGCCTTCAGTTAAATATTGCAGTGTCAACCTGGGCTCCCATCTGTTTTGGTTGTAGGGGCTGGGCTTTAGCATTGCTGGAGGTCGAGACTGCATTCGAGGCCAGATGGGGATTTTTGTCAAGACTATTTTCCCAAATGGGTCAGCTGCGGAGGATGGAAGACTTAAAGAAGGTAAGAGAAAGCCTCTTGATGACCTTAGTGACACTGAGCTTTGATTCCATGAGAATCTGCCCCCTTGCAAGATGCACAGTGAACAGCATGGACGCGAAAGCCTTGGACTTGGGAGTCCAGTAGACTTGGGCTGAATCCAGCACTTTATCATGACCTTGGACAGTTGAAATAACTTGAACTTCACTTTCCTTGGCTGTAAACTTGGAATAGTAATGCCTACCTTGGAGAGTTGTAAGGATTAAATGAGATAATATGTGAAAAGTGCCTTGATATTTTTATTAGAGACTTGAAGTATTTATCTTGTCCACCTGGTCTTTGATCATGATCTTTGCCTTAAAAATTCCTGAGAGTTTTGTGGTCCGTTCTTACCTCAGAGCTACTATGGAAGCAGAATACCTCATCTTCAGTAGCCACTTATCTCTTGCTGTTGAAATCAACCACCATGTAGTTTGGTTCCTAAGTGAACATCTTTTCCCTGTTCCATAGCACCTACCATTTTATCACACATCAGTAAACTAGACAAGTGCTTTTGAATGCAAATTAAGGTAATTTGGAGGTACTAAGTTATTATACCTTGCAAATCAAAAATTTTAAATGTTTAGATACACCTTATATTCTATAGCACTTTGAATACTACAAAGCATTTTCTTAGATTTAAAGTATTTCATTATCTGTGTTACAAACCACTTGAATGCACATTTTGTTTGTTTGATTTTTTGTTTTGTACTTTTGGTTTTGGAGTTGTTTGTTTTTTGGGTTTTTTTGCAGTAATGGGGGTTGAACCCAGAGCCTCACACATATTTTGCAAGTACTCTACCACTGGGCTGCGCCCTCAGCCCATCTTTTATTTTTTATTTTGAGTCAAGGTATCGCTAAGTTACGCACAAGCTGCCTCTGGCCTCAAACTCATCCTCCTGCCTCTGCCTCCAGAGTCACTGGGAGTACAGGCATGATGCCAGCTTTGAGTAGCCATTTTGGAGTCCTCCTTTTATAAGTGAGGAAACGGACACACAGAAATGTTAAGTGACTATGAAATTCAAGCACAGTTTTCTGATCCCAAGTTCCATTCTCCTCCTCATTTTACTGTTGCTGCCTTGTGTGAGTATGAGAAGACAGGAGAGATGGAGTTCATTTTTTCTTCTTGAATATATCATGATACTTGAAAAAAAAAAATGAATAGGCCAGCCAGGTGCAGTGGTGCAGCCTATAATCCCAGTGATTCAGGAGGCAGAGGCAGGAGGATCACAAGTTCAAGGCCAGAGGCAGTCTGCATAATTTAGTGAGACCCTATCTCCAAAAACAATAAATAATTTAAAAAATGGGCTGAGGGTGCAACTCAGTCGTACAACACTTGCAAAGCATGCAAGAGTGAGGCCCTGGGTTCAATTCCCAGTACTGCAAAAAAAAAAAAAAAAAGTAGGCCAAAGTTTCCTTTATGTACTGACATAGTGGCCACTTAGAATCCTCTTTTGTATATATTTGCACATATATATATTTGTTATAAACTGTCTGTATTAAGACTATTCTTTTATAAAGCAAAACTACCAACAAGTTCTGAACATATTTTAAATTGCATTCATCAAAGCATGAATCCAGACTTTTCCCCTCCCTTTTTAATGTACTTATTTCATGGGGTGATTTAGTTGGAGTATTTCTAGTTACCTTCAAAAATGGTGTGACAGAGCAGGGCACAGTGGCTTATGCCTGTAATCCCCGCAACTCAGGAGGCAGAAGCAAGAAGATTGAAAGTTCAAGGTCCGGAGGCAGCCTCCACAATTTAGTGAGACCCTGTGTCAAAATAAAAAGTAAAATAATGGGCTGGAGGTGCAGTTCAGTGGTATAGCACTTGCAGAGCATGCAAGCGCAAGACCCTGGGTTCAACCCCACAGTACCTTCCAAAAAAACAGGTTCAACTATTCACTTGTACTGACCCAAACTCTAAGAGATATTGTATTATTGTATTTGTTTATTTTTAATTAGTAAGAGCTAATTGGAGTGTCCTTTTCTAGGCAGAGCAGCCATACAAGCCAGTGTGTTAACAATATGATGTGACCAGGCTTAATACTTTCAGAACAGAACAGTATTTCTCTTTGACTTTGAGGAAGGATTAACTGCCAAGTGTTTTTGTGTCTAGTTTCAGAATAATGCAAAAATTCTAGTAGAGCATTTTTATAACAGATGTGCCATGCATTCACTTGGCTGAAATACATCCTTCCAGGATCTTGATAGTATTAAAAGTCATCCAGTAAATTTATCCTGGTAGTATGGAGCAAAATGGAGGGAAAAAATCAATAGTTAGGTTAATAGCACTTGATTCTCTTAAATACATTTTTTCATATGTGTTCATTTATGAAAAATACAAGTTGTTGGAATGGCTTTTCAACCTGTTGAGTGATATGCCTTTAAAAAATCTTGTATAAAATTTAAGACTATGAGCAATCATTGGAGTGTTTCCATCCTTTTCCCATGTGGGCATAACCCCAGGGCGTACATAATGTGGTAATTGGATATGCCAGGTGATTTTTAAATAGAGATTATTTAACTTACTCTACAACTGCTAACAATAACAACAACAATAACTGCTATAACTGCTTTAAAGAGAAGGCATATACCAAATGGGAGCATTGCTGCATTTTTGTAATTCACCTGTAGGATTCGTTTAATCCCATACACAACGTGCTCCTGGAATTGGCTGGCTGTGAACAGTAAAAACTGTGTTTTCTTGCTGCTTTGCACTTTCTTAGAAGCATACGAAATCTCTCTTCCCTACTGCACTGCCATGCAAAGTTCATCTGTTCTTCTCTCTGGGGCATCTTTGTAGCATTTGGTGAACTGTTATTACAAAAAACAGCCCCCGTCACAAGAGTGCAAACCAGGAACGAGTTCTTATAAATCAACAGAATGTCCGAATTCCTTTATATTCCCGGAAGACACTGGTTCACAGGTTGATAAATGATCTGACTATATATCTTCTTAGAATTGAAGGCAACAGGCTAACCTGAGGTGAGGGAAAGACAAATGAGCAGGTGCACGTACATGCCTCACAGTTTGAGGTCACTCTTAAGTCATTTGACATTTCCTTGTAGTAATCTGAAACAGGATCCTATAGCATCTTGCCGTGTTCATGATGGAGAACCTGGAATTACACTAGTAAGGCCAGACATCTAGACTATTTCTGAAGGTGGGGCTGCCTTTTCTTAATAATCTCTCAGCAAACTTTTGTGTCTATCATTGGAACTCTTTCCCACACATCACAATGATTTTCTGGTCTTGGGGAGCTTGTCTTTTTGCAAGTACAGGAGTGGCTTCTCAGATGTTTTGGGTGTTCATGCTTCATTGCCAGTGGGTCTAAGTTTTTAAACAGTGACTATGAGGAAAGCTTTGGAACTTGGTGTTTGTAGTTCAATCTCCATAGGATACCTGTTACATTTGGCAGTGGCTAAAGAATAAGATCCTGATGCTACTCACAGTTGTTTTAATTGAAGATTGGAATAAAAATTATGGCAAAAGAATATGTATTTTAATTAATTGTCTCCTTTTCAGACATTCCTGGGAGCTAGGTTAATGAAAATCGATTAGAACAATAAGTCACTTCCTACAGTAGCAAATCAGGCACCATATGGTATCCCATACTAGTACTAACCAAACGGTTACAGTCCAGTAAATGAAACTTTAATGCTAATGTAATTCTCATATTTGGTCACCAGGGGATGAAATCCTAGATGTAAATGGAATACCAATAAAGGGCTTGACATTTCAAGAAGCTATCCACACCTTCAAGGTAACAGCATTCTTACTGATCTCTTTTATCCTCTTTGTTTTTCCCCCTTTATTTCCTTCGGGTTTGGGTTAATTGAAATTTTCTCCCTTTGGTATAAGAAGAACAGTCTGAATGTTTAGCCCACCTTCCTCTTTGTTTCCACAGCAAATCCGAAGTGGGCTGTTTGTCTTAACAGTACGCACAAAGTTGCTGAGCCCCAGCCTCACACCTTGCTCAACCCCCACGCACATGAGCAGATCAAGCTCCCCAAACTTCAACACCAGTGGGGGAACCTCTGCTGGAGGCTCCGACGAAGGCAGCTCTTCCTCCCTGGGTCGGAAGGCTCCAGGACCCAAGGATAGGATTGTCATGGAAGTCACACTCAACAAAGGTGATACTAGCTGTTCCTCTCTTCCACTGCGTTCTCTTGAATAACAGTTGGAGTCTGTTTTTACATGATTTTTAAAAAATTTTTCTTTGAATTGTTCCTTTGGAACTATCTGCTATCAACAATAGACGGTGTTCTCTAAATGGACAGTGAGACCAAAACTAAAGATTTTAGTTGTTTTGCAAAAGTAACAGGGGGTTACTATTAACACAAAGCTCTTTAAACTTTCTCCCAGATAAATCTGTGTATGTCAGACTCATGTTACAAACATAGCTTAAGTCTAGGACTCATGAAAGTTTAAAGAATTAAAGATTACACATAAGAATGCAGTTAACACAAGTAACTAGAAGTCACAGGTGACCACTAAGTAGTAATTGTTGTTTGTTGTTAGGTGCCGTCGAGTCGGTATCCGACTCATAGCGACCCTCTGTACAACAGGGGAAACACTATTGTCAGTGCTTCTCTGCTGTTCACAGGGTTTTCAATGGCAGATTGATTTTTGGGAGGGGGTTGCCAGGTCCTTCTCCCAAGCCTACAGCACCTGGTGTTCCCAGGCGGTCTCCCATCCGGGTACTAACCAGGCCCGGCCCTGCTTAGCTTCCGAGATCTGACGGGATCGGATGCCACAGGGCTACGGCTGCAGGCAAGTAGTAATTACTGCTTTTTAATCTTTGTTTGTTTTTCTTTCCCACTTAGTGTAGAAAGATGATCAGCAATTAAATAACCAAGAGATTAGTTGCTAAAAAGTTGCATATCCAGAATAAAAATATTACTTATAGCCCTGTGGCATCCGATCCCGTCAGATCTCGGAAGCTAAGCAGAGTCAGGCCTGGTTAGTACTTGGATGGGAGACCGCCTGGGAACGCCTGCTGTAGGCTTGGGAGAAGGACCCGGCAACCCACTCCCAAAAATCAATCTGCCACTGAAAACCCTATAAGCAACAGAGAAGCACTGACAATAGTGTTTCGTCTGTTGTACGCAGGGTCGCTATGAGTTGGATACTGACTCGATGGCACCTAATAACAACAACAACATACTCTGCTTATTTCCAAAGATATATTTGAGGAGATTCTCCAGGCTAAACAGAAAATAGACCATTCAATGAAAAGAAAAGCAGGATTTATATTCTGAGTCTGGACCAAAACTAAGTGGTTATCAATGTGAATATGGTGAATATGTATTGATACAATTTTGAATCCGTTATACCTCTTTTCTGGTTACTGTATAATATTTGCTTTTATGTTTTTTGAAACATGCCTCTCACAGAGCCAAGAGTTGGACTAGGCATTGGTGCCTGCTGCCTAGCTTTGGAAAACAGCCCTCCAGGCATCTACATCCACAGCCTTGCCCCTGGATCAGTGGCCAAGATGGAGAGCAACCTGAGGTTTGTTATATCCCTGACAGCCTAGGGTGCTGGCATGTTCTTGAATATGTGAATACATATTCACATGTCAGGTATCTGGTCTACTGCATTCTTTGGTGGAATTCTACATCTTTGGGTTATTTCCAGTAATATAGTCAAGATTATAGCTAATAGCGTCTCTAAAGATGAAAGCTGATATAAGTGAAACTTGGTTGAATCAGAGAACTCTGGATCTTGACTTTCTTGCCTGTTTCGTTCTATTTGGACTCAGATGTTTTGTTTCAGAATCTGGACAAAATACATCCCTGTACAGATATCTATGACTATTTCAATATACTCTTTTCACTTTTATATTCATTTATGCAAACTTCATATGAGATACTGGAACTGCTCATAATGGCTCAGAATCACTGGATACAAATGAGCTCTGAAATCATGCCTTTGAATGGGAGGGAAGTATTATCTCTTCAACTTTTTCCATCGATCCTATTCATGTTTGAACAGTGATTCTAGGTGCCTATGGCCTGAAATCATAGAGCATCTGACTTCTTCAACCACATAGTTAAGTTGTATCATGAGTAGTCTGTTTATACAGGAGATGTCTAGGTATTTCATTATATAGTAATTGCAGTGGATTGGTGCCCACCTAAACTTCACAAGAATGTATAAATATTATACAAAGTACCATGTAGAAAGAGACCACTTTTCTCCCCCCTAAACTTCTGAGTCCGTTGGCAGTTGAAGAATTGTCAAAATGGCATTTGTTGGGGTTGCCATTTTGGAGCTCTGTTAATAGATTATATTACATTTTTAGTTAATCATCAGAGTGCATTTCCATATTTAAAAAAAACATAGCAAATCATCCAAAGTACATTAAAGAAAATATACTTTTAAAACCCAAGGAATAAAAAAAAGTCCTTTAATGACATCCCAAGATGATGTTTCTTTCTTGAATGGTTCCATATGTCTGGAGCCTGCCAAATGAACATTCTTCAAACCCCCTTTAAAGAGTCTTTGTTCTCTTCTACTGAATTCTCTCCCTATAATTTCAAGTTGAAATAGACAACTTGTCCTAAATTTCTCATTTGTTCAAATTTGAAATGTTTTTACAAATTCTTGGGTAACCTGTGCGCTTCAGATATTTCCTCCTTATATTACAATAATCATTTCAAGATGGTAGGAAGAAAGAAGAAACTGATGGTGGTCAAGGGCCCATCACAGAATGATCAAGAGTCAGACATACTTGAGTTAGTTCAACAGCATGTGACATCTGGGTGACCTCTCTGAGCCTCCCACATAATGAGAATAGTTATACCTATTTGAAGCATTATTATATAGATAGCTATGTATAGGGTCTGTGGCTCAGATTTAGGTTAGTTGGTAGAGCAACACTCTGCAGCCTCTGAGGTCCCAGGTTCCATTCCCAGCACCACAAAAATGGGAGAAGGACCTGACAATCTACTCTTGAGGCAATCTTGAAACATCAGCCATTGAAAACCCTATAAACTGGATGAGACTTGACAGTACCTAACAACAACAACAACATGTATAAGTTCTAGCATACAGTAGATGCTCAAGAAATGATAGCTTTCATTGTTGTCTTATCAGTTTTATTTAATTTTACTGTTTCCGAAAATGCCAGTCAGTATAACAGCCTTTGTCAACTTAAAATTCTAACGTGGTTATATGAACATGTTATTTTACACATATATAAAAATGAATGAATATTTTTGCTTCTCTAAAGTATTCAGAAAGATTTCGTAGCATAAAGCACTTTCAGAAGGAAGGCTTTCTTAGCTCTTAAGAAGCTGGTTGTATGCTGGGCACGGTGGTGCAAGCCTGTGATCCCAGCGGCAGAGGCAGGAGGATCAGAGGTTCGAGACCAGAGGCAGTCTGCATAACTTAGTGAGACCCTGTCTCAAAAAATTTAAAGGAAAAATGGGCTGAGGGTGCAGCTCAGTGGTCCAGCACTTGCAGAGCATGCAAGTGTGAGGCCCTGGGTTCAGCCCTCAGTACCACAAAAAAAAAAAAAAAAAAAAGAAGCAGCAGCAGCTGATTGTTACCACAATGTGTTGATTGTGTCACCCTCCTTAGCCGCGGAGACCAAATCCTGGAAGTGAACTCAGTCAACGTTCGCCACGCTGCTCTAAGCAAAGTACATGCCATTTTGAGCAAATGCCCTCCAGGACCCGTTCGTCTGGTCATCGGCCGGCATCCTAATCCAAAGGTGAAGTATTTTGTCCTGTTCTGAGTATGAGAACGTGGCTTGGCAGTTGGCCCAGTAGAGGTGATGCACACTCCTAGGAGGCCACACACTCTTTGGTGAGGCAGTTCACCCAGCCGGAGATGGAGAGTGAGCTTACGGCTCGTACACATAGGAAATTAATCTTTGATCTGGATTTCATCATCTTAGAAAACATTAGCAGTGTTACTTGGTGAGTTTAAAATCTGATCTGATAGAAGGTAGGACATTAGTTCTGCGTCATCCCTGCTGGCTGTTTGCTGGCTGCTGCGATACTTCATCTCTACAGCAAGCAAATCTGAACGTGCTGGGCTGGATGATCTGTATGACCTTTTTGGTTCTGAGATAAGAAACCTTTCTTTAACCACAGGCTTTTGTTTGTCCATATGTTAGAAATTCTCTCGTCTTCAAGTTGAATGCTAAGTAATTAATTGTTAAAGCAGGTTCAGTGAATTTAAACTTTCTTCAAGTAAGAAACAAGAATATGGAGGCTAGGAGCCAGGCACAGTGGTGCACACCTGTAATCAATCCCAGCAACTTGGGAGGCGGAAGCAGGAGGATCACAAGTTTGAGACTAGTAGCATCATGCGTAATTTAGTGAGACTCTGTCTCAGAATAAAAAGTAAAAAATGGGCTGAGGGTGCAGCTCAGTTTGCATGCAAAGCACATGGAGGGCTTGGTTTAACCTGTCAGTACCATAAAAAAAAAAATAGAATATAAAGGCTAGGGATGTAGCTCTGTGGTAGTGTGCTTGCCTAGCATGCATAAGGCCCTGGGTTTAATCCCCAGCACTACAAAAAAAAAAAAAAAAAAAGAAAAGAAAAGAAAAGAGAAGAAACAGGAGGAGGAGGAGGGGAAGGAGGGGAAGAAGAAGAAAAATAAATAAATAAAATGTGATAGTTGGAAAGGTGACTATTTAGAATTTAAACTTGGATAATACACTTAGTCATATACTTAATTCACTTAAAATTATTGTTTTTGCATTTCTATAGAATGTCTGGAGTGCAGAATTTTTTGATACTCTTCATAGAAAAATAAATGTCTTCAGATTTGAGGAGATTTCCTTATGTTCATTTAATTGTTGAGTTGAAGAAAAGACCTATTGGCTGGGTGCTGTAGCACACCCCTGCTACCCCAGCAACTTGGAGGCTGAGGCAGGCGGATCACAAGTTCAGGGCCAGAGGCAGCCTTCATAACTTAATAAGACTCTGTCTCAAAATTAAAAAGTGGGTTGAGGGTGCAGGTCCGTGGCAGAGCATTTGCAAAATATGAGAGAGACACTGGGTTCAAACCCCCCTCCGCAGTACTAGAAAAAGAAAAGAAAAGGAAACAAAACAAACCTATTTATCTTATCAAATGGCTAACACAATTTAAATAAATGGAAATAAGATAAAATCTGGTTTTGCAAACCAATTCCTTATTTGCAAGTGCTAGTTTGTAGATTTTGTTTTCATCAAAGTCGGGGAAAAATAGAGTCCTGCATTTCAAATAAACTGTAATGGAAACGTTATCTGTGAAGTTTATTTAATATTGTGTAGGATTCTGTTTTTCTGCTGCATGGGCCAAGTCCTCAAGACTAAATTTTCAAGTTCATCTAGTGTCTTTTCCACAAGTTACCCACACAGCATACATACATCCTGAAATTCCCCCAGCCATTTAGCTTACATTCACTTTGTCCGGTACTTGTTTTGATTGTTCAGCCAAAGACATATGCTGAAGGTGGGAGTCTTCTCTTGCTTTATCACGTGTGGAAGTCCCCAGAGGAGAGAACAGGAACCCATTTCTTGGTTGTGAAGATACTCATATAGTCTTCCGTTAGAATGAACCATGAAATGACCTTTTCTTGCTTAAAGATTTTACTTAGCTCAGAAGGAAGATACAAGTCCAACTTTAGTAGCTCAGCCATGGGTACCACCAAGTGGTGTGAACCTGCTATTGAACAAGAGTCAGAGTCCCTGAGGAGACTGAGTGTAAATTGGGATAAGAGTGGAGGTTGGGAAGCAAGCAGGCTGACAAGCCTCAAGTAGAAGAGAGCTTGTCCTTTCCTGCCACCTGCCAGTCCATGTGATTCAGACCATCAATCCCTGTCCTAGAGCAGATTCATTACCTAAACATTTATTGAGCTTCTACTAGATGCCTGCAGTCGTACCACGGTGGTGTCCGATCCCATCAGATCTCAGAAGCTAAGCAGGGTCAGGCCTGGTTTGTTCTTGGATGGGAGACCGCCTGGGAACACCAGGTGCTACAGGCTTGGGAGAAGGACCCAGTGAGCCACTCCCAAAAAAGAATCCGCCATTGAAAACTCTGTGAGTAGCAGAGAAGCACTGACAATAGTGTTTCACCTGTTGTACGTAGGGTCGCTATGAGTCTGATACCGATTCGACAGCACCTAACAACAACAACTAGATGCAAGGCAATGTTAATATACCAGAGTGGCATAAGATGAATTAAATCTTGTCTCTCAGGAAATTTACAGTCCAGTCTGAAGGGGTTCCTAACCTGAATTCATAGATCCTTATAAGGATTTTGCAAATTACACCAATTTGGAAACATATTTGCATTTGTGGATGAAGTCAATAGCTTTTATCAAATTCTCAATCTCTCCTGACCCCCAAAATGTTAAGGACCATTTTGTTAGGATGCAAGGGCTTTACTCTTCTTAGATAGATGAAAGAAGGCCTCCTCCTCTATCCAAGCCATCCTTGACCTCAGCAGAACACTGATGTAATTATGGCCTGAGCATGCGTATCAGTATCACCCTATTGATCCTTCCTGAACTTATGGATAATTATCATCCCCGAGTCACTGACCTCTGCTGCCTGGTCATCTCTCTTCTGTACTTGTACAGTTGCTTTTAATTTTTTGCAGTAAACCCTAGGACACTTCGGCAAGTTTAATTCAACCCACTTTGAGAACTATTTTTTGGTGTTGTTTTGAGACTCAGTGTAAAAATAATTTTAACTTAGTTCATCTCTAACATTATGACCAGACTGTATTTAATAAAATTTAACCTTTTCCTTTTAACAACTCAAATGAGCTTTTATCCATGGCCATGCATGGTAAGTACTTATTTGGTCCCAGGCTGCTGTGTTTGATGGATTTTTATGCCATTTTAAGCATATGAAGTCGATACCCAGAGATGTGGGTGTCCCAGATGCCACATGTGAGATTTCTTGATAGCTTCGTTTTTTGACTCTCATTGGTGCTTGTTTATTGTACTGTCCCTTTCCAGTACAGATAAGTGCTGTCAAGTTCTCATGCCTCGCCCTGATCCAGAGATGGGATGGCAACAGTTCTTGAAAACAGATCGTCCTTAGATTGATTCAAAGGCAACTGTGCTTCTTCTCTTTTGGGCTGTTTTCTCTCTATGCATTCTTAGAAATGTCTTACAAAAAGTGATTTTTAATGAATGTCATTAATGTAAAACCAAGTCTTCCTCCTGCTTTCTTCCATTCTTTCCTACTTGCCATTTTTCTCCTTCCATTCTATGGTCCTGATGTCTTCTCTTAGAATCTGCTGTTTGGTAGAATTTTTCCACCGTCCCAGTGGCTCTCTCTGGGTCACATTTATCCCTGTTTTGCCTCAGTTTACAGCAAGAACAGTTGTCACTTCCTTCCTCCATGGCCTTCGCTCAGACTCACCCACTGATGTCACCTCCGTTCACTTCAGGAAGAAGTCTAGAGCAGTGGCTGACCTAATGACTTCCCTCAGTGATATTATAGGAAATGATGTTTCAAGTGGCTTACAGTCATTGTCCTCAGGGCACATCTGACTTCCAAGTCCTTTCTAGCATGACACAGGTCATGATTTGTTTAGAGTCTACTTCATCTCAGCCCCAAAGCATGGACCTACCTGGCCAACACAATCAAAGATCAAAACAGCATTCCGATGCAGAGCATAATAATCCCAATGGACTGGTGGTCTGAGATCCCATTGAACACACAGGCCAATTCAGGTTTCTAGCCACAGGAAGAGGGGCTTGTGTGATAGTGTTGGAGATGTGTCCAGCAAAACCACATTTCAGTATTTGACTGGAGTTCACGTTTCTTCCTAGGTAAATGTGGTGTTTTTTATTGTAACATCATACTATATTTTTCTTTTGGTCAAAATTCTGTTATGTTTAATGTATTTTTGTACCACTTATCCTAGCATATCATTGCAAATAGCCCATTTTGATACTGAATGTGTGTGATTCCTTAGTTTTTGTGTCGTTCCAAGAGAAACACCTCAATGGTTTTCTTTTCTTTCGTCTCTCATAATGTCTGGAGCAGCAGTTGCCCGGTTGGGATATTCAGACCTTCCAGGTTGATGCAGGCTAATATTTGGACCTTCTAGGTAGCAGCTTCTAGCTTATGTTAAGTAGGAGAACGTAATGGAAGTCCACTTTTCTCATATTGAATCTGCAATCAAGAAAAGTAGCAGCCATTGTTTAAGCTGATATTTTCCCTGGCTCATTTGTACAAATTTATTCTTTGCTTTGTGTAGGTGTCTAGGTGTAAATGCATGTGTGTGTATATGTGCACAAATGTTATTTCCCATGATGCCTACTATAAAGCACTATATAAAGGCCATGATGTGATTATGATTTATTGGTTAGGTTAAAATGTAATGCCAAATCCTATGTAGAAATATTTATTATTAAGATAAATCATTGCTTACCCAAATACTTATACTAAATATTATTTTAGTGTACAAAATTACCATTCTAAGTTTAAAATATTCTCATCTTTTAAAAGGGAACTCTGTATTTATGCTGATTATCTTTTGAAATAATGTCATAGTTCAGCATGTCAGGCTTAAAAATTTTTTTCGTGAATAATGTCAGTTAAGGATAAGAATTAACTGGGAAAAACACAGATCTGTCATATTACTAATCACTGTTTTGAAAACTTTACAGTAATAATCAATTCAGGCAAGAATAATCAATGATGCTCAAACCACTGGATAAAAATACATTGGGATGCAGGATATTTATATAGTCTCAAACTGTCTCCTTACATTATTACTCACCAGTGACCCAAAATATTCCAGTGGGGGAGTCTGGCTCATTCCATCCTAACCAAGAGATCAAAATTATCATCACCAATTATGACACATTGACCCTGAGTGCCTCTGGATGCACCAAGAAAGAAACCATTTCTGTAGTTTTCTGCCAAATATAAATACATAATCTGAACCTAAGCATGAGGAAACTATCAGACAGATCCTAATTGAGGGTTTGGATTGGCCTGGGTTTCTTTCAAGATATCAGTATCGTGAAAGAAAGCAAGCCTCAGAACTGTTTCAGATTAAAAGAGACTAAAAGCACATGGGCAGCTAGATCCTCGATTGCCAAAAACAATTTTTCCATAAAGCATTACTGTGCAAGGAAGGTGGAACATGATGGTCCACCCCAGGACCAAAACAAGAAGAGTTTGCACCAGAATGTGAGTCAGTCACATCACCACGCCCACCACTTAGTTCCGTTGAGTTTTTTTCCTGGCAAGACTTTGATGATGATGGAAGCTGTGTGCCGGGGTGCATTCTGGAGGGAAGTCCTTATGTCATTGAAGGCTGGTGTCAGGCTTTTTGTGAACTAGTGGGAGCCTGCAAACATACTTTGTGGGGGATGATGGTACTGTAACAGTTGACTAAATTGAAACATAAAATGTATATTAGATGGTCATCAACATTAAATTTCCTGAATCTGTTCGTTAGGTTCATGACTGAGAGAGTGTCTTTGTTTTTAGGAGAGACATGTTAAAATACTTATGAGCAAAAGATCCTGCTATCTGCAACTTGCAAATGGCTTAGCAAAAAGTTACAGCTGTGTGCGTCTGCACACATAAAGAGAAGGCCTACGCGTAAATCTGGCAAGATGATAAAAATTAGTGAATTTCGGCGAAGAGTATACTATTCTACTGCCCTTGCATGTTCCTTGTAGGTTTTAAATTGCATAATGTTTTAAAAAGGAAAAATGAGGAGTGAGTGTTCTAGAGAGAGGCAGATATCAGCTGTGGTATTGGTGGTCATAACTCCTGGATGCTTTGCTTAATGAACTTGGGAACCAGTTGAAGGTCTTGTCATGTATACATTGTCTGAAGCAATCCATTAACCCAGCTGTATTTACATGTTCTGAGTCACTGCTTCAGACGGTCATAATCTTTCACTCTGTGGTTTGCCTCATTATCTGCACTCAACTCTGACTCCGGTCCTAGCTACTTTTATTGGGGGAAATAAATAAATAACACCATCTAATTTGTGCTTTTTGCTGAAAATCAGGTTTCCGAGCAGGAAATGGATGAAGTGATAGCACGCAGCACTTACCAGGAGAGCAAAGAGGCCAATTCCTCTCCTGGCTTAGGTACTGTAATTGCACATTTTCATTCAACATTCAGAAGAGTTTCTCATTAAAGTTCACCCACGGGGCACTCCCTGGTATAGTAGTAGTGGATTCTTTGTAATTTTCAGGGCTGATGAAAGTATCTGTCAAAGAGCCTATGCTTTCTTTTGGTTGCTCATTTTGATTTCTGCAGTTATTTAATGTGCTTCATTAAAGATCTAACCATGCATGCTTCTTATAGTACTTTCAATAATTTGCAAAAGTTAACAGCATTTCACGTATTTATGCACAGTTCCTCTGAAATGCCATAGACGAAATTGAAATGATACCAAAATATGAGTGATTTAGTAGAACAGAAAGTTATCCATCCCAAAGCCTGCGATTTATTTATTTGATTGAAAAAGTTGCAATGCAAAGGGGGTCATGGAGGCTGCAAAAATCATGATTTCCCCATTAAGTGGAAAAGTTCCAGCTGAGATTGAGAGTGTAGGAGTTTCTTATGAATTTAAAACATTGTATCAAGTTTTTAAACTAATGTTTCCTTAATGTGGAAACCTAAAGAGACTCTTCAAATGTTTCTGAGCTCCGGATTTTACTGACATTCAGATTGATGTCCCAGAGGAAAAGGAACTAAGATATGAATCACTGGTTGTCAAGAGGAGAAGGGATAGGATTTTTTTGGCAGCCATGAAATACCCTGATTATTTGCATCCATAATTAATATATTTAAAGTGGACTTAGCCATAATAGGCTCTTTATTTAACCGGTCCATTATCCTGACCTGCCTGAAAGCTGTGCTCTCTTAGTGCCAACGTTTCCCCTTGATCAGTTAGTAAAGATTTTATTATTCTGGAGTCCTCATGCACTAAATCTCTTTTGCTTGTGGCATAAACTTAATTTAAAGTCTAAATGCTGAGTTTTTCATCCTTTAGTTTAAAATAGATATCCAATCCTTTCTCCAGTTCTTTCATGACTTTCTTGGATGGTGTTTATTTGTTCATTCATCCTTCAGTCCACTCAGCAAATATCACTGAACACTTCCTGGGCAGCAGGTGCAACGCCCAGCACTGTGGGGTCCCAGCAGTCAACATCTCTGCTCTGCAGATTGCTAACCAGTTGAGGACGGGAGATGAGCCATGTCCCCTCACCATGAAATTGTCCTATATATGTAGCAAGTGAGGTGGGGGATATGTAAAAGACTTTGAAAATTCTGAAGAAGAAAAGGGTTTTAATTGGAGTCCTCCCCGGGGTAAGAGCAATGGAGCCAGGGCTGGAAGCGTGGGTAGCATCTCGGGAGGTGGGAAGAGTTGGCATCGGGTACGCATGTAGGCTGCTGCATGGATGCTTCTCTTGACACACACCGTCCATCAGCACCACCGGTGCAAAGGGTGGTTTCATGTAATGGGCTTGGCTCATCCTTTTCTGGTGAAAAACGTGAGCCTGCTTGAGATGGAAACTTCATCATGTTAACAATGTGGCGAATTTTCCCCCTACAGGTAACTCCTTGAAGAGTCCCTCTCTTGCCAAAAAGGTGAGCCAAGAGCCAGTGCTACCTCGCTCACACAGCTGGACCACGAACTGATTCCAGGAGCCCAGAATTCTGCCCGTGAATCCTTTTTGCCACTTTATACCGGACATGTTGTTGTTGTTGTTAGGTGCCGTCGAGTTGGTATCCGACTCATAGCGACCCTCATAGGGTTTTCAATGGCTGACTGTTTCGGGATTGCCTTGGGAGTGGATTGCCAGGCCCTTCTCCCATATACTGGACATAGCAACCATGCTAATCTGAGAACAATACCCAAAGGGGTATTTGTCTTATTAAATATTCAGTCAGGACGCTGGGTGCGGTGGCGCACACTTGCAGTCCCAGCCACTGGAAAGGCAGAGGCAGGAGGATCCCAAGTTTGAGGCCAGAGGCAGCTTGAGTAACTTAGCAAGACCCTGTTTCAAGATTAAAAATAAATGGGCTGGCGGTGCAGCCCAGGGGTAGAACACTTGCAAAGTATGTGCAAGGCCCTAGGGTCAACCCCTAGTGCCAATAAATAAATAAATATTCAGCCAGGAAGAGAGTAGGGCAACAAAATAGAAAAACTAAGCTGCGGTTTGGAAAGTCACTTTTTAAACTACTCCATAATGAAGCTGGCCTGAGTTTTATGGGACCTACAACTTTAAGGAAACCGTGGAACATTCCTAAAGCCCACTGGATCAGAGCACAGGATTGCAGCTCCCCCTTTTTAAGTTTCATCGGTTGGCTAGGCCATTTGGCATGGAACTTCACTGTGTTTTCCTATCCCTTCCCCCAGTGTTTTTCCTGGGGTGGCTGATAAGCTGCGGCTGAGGCTTTTCTGGTCATTGCCAAAAATACCCCCCACCCTGGCCAGAATCTCTAAAAACAGTGTCTGGCAGCAAGAGCCTCCTTTCTCCGTATTAATTGTTGATTTAGTTATCCTACGGCAAATGGAGATGGGCGTTTGCTATCACAGATGTTTTGAATGACCACGGATTAGAACAAAGTGTTCTTGGAAAGATAGGAAGTAATTACTGTTTGAAATAATTTGCTTCTGGTGCATCTCCCAAGAAAGTGGAGACATCCAGCATTTTCTTTCCCAACAGGACTCGCTCATTTCTGAATTTGAACTCTCCCAGTACTTTGCCCATGATGTGCAGGGCCCTTTGTCAGACTTCGTGGTGGCCGGCTCTGAGGACGAGGATCCCCCTGGAAGTGGCTGCAGCACATCAGAGGACGGCAGCCTGCCCCCCAGCTCCTCCAGCGAGCAAGAGAGCCCCCGGGGGCCCTGGGCTCTGCCCTGCAGTAAGCACTTGCTACTTCCCCCCTCTCTGCTGGGCGCCCCAGCCATCTCCCTCCCCAGAGCTGAAATGTGCAGAGAGCTGGACGCCAGGCCCCTGGTTGAGCACAAGCATCTCCCTACCCTGACTAAACGCACACTGGACTTCAGTAGATGCAGCCACTGTTAGTGGTGGCCATTGGAGTAGGCAGAGAGCAGCTGGGTGCACATTTTGTTCCCAGGTAGTGGAGGCGAATCCAGATCCCCTTCAGATGCCATTTATGGCATGTCATCTTGAATTTCATGGCATCTGATTAGGGTGGGCAACCTGAGGCCCTCACAGTTTAGGGAATCTCATTGCTTCCTTCACTTAAGGCCCCAACTTAATTCTTTTCAGAAGACAGTAAATGAGCCCAGCACATGCTTATAATCCTAGTAACTCAGGAGGCTGAGACAGGAGGATGGCAGGTTCAAGGCCAGAGGCAGCCTGTGAGACCCTGACTCAAAAAATAAAAAGGGGGTTCAGCCCTCAAGTACTGGAAAAAAAAAAGTAAGTGAAAGATTCAGAAGTTGTAAGAGACAGGTATTAGCAAAAGGTTGTTTTTTAATCCCCCTTTATTATCTGGTTGAGACGAGATGATAATTGGCTGTGAACCACACTTATTTCTCAGACTTCTGCTTGGGAGGTTTCCGAACTATTTCTTATGTCTGAGCAAGAAAATCCCCTGGTCTTAGGAGAGGCAGACAGTGACTGCTCTGAGTCATCTGAAGCCCCTGCCAAGCACGCTCTGTTCTCTGATAGACGTGGCTCAAGGTGCGCACACGTGTGCTTTTTCACTACAGTCAGGACAGTAAGGGTATAAAGAATTTGCAGAGCCGCCTGTGTGGTAAGTCTCACAGATACACCGTATTACTGAGAAGTGCACAGCTCAGATGTTCCAAGAGCTGACGTGCCTGTGAGTCAGACCCCCTTTGTTACAGAGAAAAGAGTGGCCTCCGGTGATACAAACGCCCAAGTGTCGGGGGCATGTTATGGGGCCCACCCATTGCAGACAGGAATTCTCAGCAGCAGCGTTGAGGCTGAACCCCAGCAATATGGGAGACACCATGGAAACTGAAGAATTACAAGTTTCTGTCTCCCAGCAGCACACAGCTGAAGTTAAAGAATCCAGAGATTAGAGGTTTTTAAAAAATGACGAGGGAGGCCAAATGAAAAGGTAAGCACAAGGCTGGCTGTCCACACGTATGCATAGACCCCAAGAAGCCATATTGTTTAGCATGGTGGCCAGCGGCCAGAGGTTTCTCCCTGGCACTTGTGGAAGTGGAAACGCTTGTGCGTATGGAGGGGGTTTGTCAGAAGACCAGGCCAGGTGGGAAGCTCAGGCTCATTCACCTTTTCTCTCCCCACCCTTTCTAGCTCACAAGGAGCCAGGGAAACCCAGAGCCAACAGCCTTGTGTGTCTTGGAAGCCAGCGGGCCTCTGGGCTCTTCCACAAGCAGGTGACAGTAGCCAGACAAACCAGCCTCCCAGGAAGCCCACAGGCCCTCAGGAACCCCCTCCTCCGACAGAGGAGGGTGCGTTGCTACGATGCCAACGATGCCAGCAATGAGGAAGACTTCGACGGTGACGGGGACTGCATCTCACTCCCGGGAGCCCTCCCGGGGCCCCGCCGGCCCCTGACAGAGGACAACACTAGTAATGTGTCAACTACCTCTTCCAAGGTCAAGGATGTCAACAGGCAAGAGGAGTGTCCCCCAAAACCAATGGTCACCAAGGCCTGCTCAGCGCCTCTGCTCAGCAGCTCATTGGACTTAGAGGAGAGAATGGTGGACACTTCTTCCCAGGCAGCCAGCCCCCAGGGCTCTGCAGACACCCCCAAGAGTAGCCCTAGAGGCTCAGGGAAAAAGGAACTGTCAGGATCAAGGAGTTCACCCAAATTGGAATACAAAGTCTATACAGAGGCCAAGAGTCTGATGAGCACAGAGAACCCCGTTTCCCCCCAGCAGAAGAATGAAAACCTGTTGTCCAGGCACAAACCAGTGACCAGGATCAGTCTAAACTTCAAGAGGCCGGAGGCTGAAGCCAGGGCCAGCAGCTCAGAGACCATGGCCGTGGCTGGCAGAGCCAATGGACCATGCATTCAGGACTCGGATGTCCAGGCTACTTCCTTCAAAGAGAAAATCACTGGTCTTCAGCCGGCTGGAACCGTGGGGAAGGTAACTGACTTTCTCTTAGCTGCTTTGACTCTGGTGAACATCCTGTGAAGGATTATGGGTCTGTTGTAAAGCCCGGGAACTCTGCCTGAAACCATGACAACTGGGGGATTGTCTTTCATCAGAGGCATTTCATGGGAGCCTATTCATATCGTGGCGGGTTGTTAGTCATACGATCACTCAGCCAAAAGATGTAATCGCTCTCTTACCTGGGCACAGGGCCGGTGGCTGGCGATGGGAGGGCAGTGTGGCACCGGGGAAGGAAAGCCCTGGGCCAGGGACCAGCTTCCCCACTGACTACTTAGACAAGTTGAGTGACGACTTGGGCAAGTTATTGAGCGTTCCTGAGCCTCAGTTCTCTGGGCTGCAAGGCAGGGATGGTGCTGTCTGCCTCCGTCAGCTGCCCACAAAATACCAGTATTCATTCTCCCTAGCTGATAAGGTGATGAGCCTCATGTTTTCAAAGTTTCCACAGTGATTATGTGCAATTACAGCCGCTCATACTCTTGTAAGTATCATGTGAAGCCGGGCATGGTGGCACACGCCTAGAGTCTCAGCACTCAGGAGGCGGAGGCAGGAAGATCACGAGATGGAGGCTGGCCTGAGGTTCATAGTAAGAACGTGTTAATAAAAAAAAAAAAAAAAAAAGCTATCACATGAAATAAGGGGGTTGCGTTCACTCAAACTTAAAATGGCCAGGCGCAGTGGCACACGCCTATTATCCCAGCTACTTGGGAGGCAGAGGCAGGAAGATTGTAAGTTCAAAGCCAGAGGCAGCCTTCATAATTCAGTGAGACCCTGTCTCGAAATAGAAGAATTAAAAAGGGGGTGGGGGTGCAGCTTGGTGGTAGAGGTCTCACAAAGTATGTGCAAGAACATAGGTTCAACCCCCTAATACCACAAAAATAAAACAAAATTTACTATGCACTACCTTAAATGCAAGTTAGTTTATGTTACTACTTGGTTATAAGTGTGTTATAATTATCTGATCATTCATTTTTAAAATTTCAATATGCCTCTTTAGTAGAGAGTAACAGAAGCTAGTAATGTTTAAAAGCTCGAGTCTGAGATGAATTATAAGGCCATATTTATGAAGATGTGTTTAAGTGGTTTATATAAACTTGTAAACAGACCCAAAAATATCCAGTCATAAAAGCTATAGGAGACGTATCTTTTTAACTTTTTTTTAAATAGAAATGCACATATTTTTCCCCTTTCCAAAAACTGTTTTACTTCCAACCAACATGTGTTTTTATAATACAATATTTGACTAATGGGTGTGCTCCTTCTTTTAAAAAAGGGTCATCTAAGCTGGGCATGGTGGCACATGCCTATAATCCCACTGGCTCAGGAGGAGGAGGCAGGAGGATCACAAGTTCAAGACCGGAGGCAGTCTGCATAACTTAGGGAGACCCTGTCTCCAAAAGTAAAAAAAAAAAAAGGGCTGGGGGTGCAGCTCAGTGGTCCAGCACTTGCAAAGCATGCAAGTGTGATGTCCTGGGTTCAATCTCCAGTACCGCTAAAAAAAAGTGTCATCTGGGCTGGGGCTGTAGCTCAGTGGTAGAACAATTGTCTCACAAGCCCGAGGACCCAGGTTTGATCCTCAACACCACAAAAAAAAAAAAAAATCATCATCAAGTTTACGATAATTGCGTAAGGCCAGATCAAGATTTTTATTCATAACAGTGAATTTCTACTAAAAATAAGAGCTTTTGTCAGACATGGTGGTACATACCTGTAATCCCAGCATTTGGCAGGTTGAGGTAAGAGGATTGTGAGTTTGAAGCCAGCCTGGGCTACATAGCAAGTTTGAGGCTAGCCTGAGCTACATAATGAGACCCTGTCTCAAAAAATAAAATAAAATAAAATAAAAAGGGGTTTTGTAATTTTGAATTCATATTCTCAGTAAGAAGTTTTGATCAGCACTTAAAACTTTTGTACAAAGAAATTTAATTTTTATCATACAAATTTTAGTTCCAAATTTTGATCTTATCTATTTATCTACATATATGTATATAAAAAAGAAAATAGAATGCCTTGCTATAAAGTATCTTAGGACATTGGAAGCTAAAAGCAAAACAAAACTTCTCTGTTAGTGGGTTTTCTTCTATTGCTCTTATTTAATACTTTGTATTAAGATGAAATTCCTATCACACAAAATTAGCCATTTTAAAGTGTATCATTCAGTGGCTCTTAGCACATTCAGAATGCAGTGCAACCCCCACCTCCATCCAGTTCCAAGACTCTTCTACTCTTTTACGTTACATTTATGCCTTCCTAGTAAATAGAAAATTAAATGACCTAGACCCTATGAAGGTTTCCCTCAGCCAGTAACTGACAATTTACAAAATGATTTTTCATAAGAGATGCTGAAAGATACATTATACCTTTCAGCTTTTGCCCCTACTGCCATCTTTGGGCCACTTTATGACTTCCTAACTCATGGATAAATTTCAAGTAAATCTGATTTAACGTTTTAGTAAGTTAAAATTTTCTTTTTGCAGGGAGTATTAGATAGAAGGAAGATAAAGTAATTGACGCTTGGCCTAAGAGAAATCTTGAAATATGACATGTCAGTTTCATTTATCCCCACTTACCCTCTGCCTCTCTACCAAACTAAGGAACTAATTTTATTTTATAATGTTGGAAATCTCTGTGCAATATGAGAACAATAGTACCTTTCATCTGCATCACCTTTTATATGCTATTTAAATAACTACTCTCATTTAATCATCTTTTATGTAAAACTCTATGATGGGACTGGGCAAGTCTTATTATCCCCATTTTAAAAGTGAGAAAACCAAGGCTTCGGGAAGAGTATCACGATGGTGCAATTTCTAGAGCCCTGATCTTCTGCCTCCTAGTCTCCTTCAACTTTTCCCAAACCAGTTTCCCTGTCTATATAAAATGTTGTCTTATTTACTGAAACTGAAATCTGTTAACAGTGACTTCTGGTTGTCATTCTGCCAGGAACCTCTGGGAAAGCCGGCCCCTGAAGAGGGACGTGTCCCCACCGACCCTGGGCCAGCCAGTACCCCGTCCCACCCAGACACCAGACACCTCACAGAGAACCTGCCTGAAACTGCGCCAGAGCAGGGACAACACTCTGTGACTGGTAAGATTATTTTATCATTTGCTAAGTTTAAAGATAGGAAGGCAGATACTATAATAATACAGTGTTATAAGTAGATAATTATGAGGGTGGGGAAAAAACTCTTATACAAATTAATGATTGCTGTTGTTAGGTGCTGTCAAGTCGGGTCAGACTCATAGCAACCCTATGTACAACAGAATGAAATACTACCCAATACTGTGCTATGCCCGGCATTATGTCAGTGCTTCTCTGCTATTCATAGAGTTTTCAATGGCTGATTATTTCAAGAGTGGCCTGCCAGGTCCTTCTCCCACTTTTGTGGTGGTGGGGATGGAACTCTGGGCCTCAGAGCGCTCAGAGCAGCAATCTACCTACTGAGCTAAACCTTTGCTTGCTGAAAGTGAAAAGGATTTGAAACATTTACTGATAACACAGCATTCAGTATGGACTGCACGTCAACATTAAGAAAACAAAAAATCCTTACAACTGGGTCAGTGTGCAACTTCATGATAAATGGAGAAAAGATTGAGGTTGTCCAAGATTTTGCTTTATGTGGTTCTACAACCACCACCCACAGAAGCAGTGGTCAAGACCTTTTTAAAGTGTTGAGAAGTAAAGATGTCATATTGAAGACAAAGGTGTGCCTGACTCATGCCATGTCTTTTCAACTGCATCATATGGTTGTGAAAGCTGGACTTTGAATAAGAGATACAGGAAAAGAATTATGCTTTTGAATTATGGTGCTGGAGACGAATATTGAATATACTGTGGACTGGCAAAAGAACCAACAGATCTGTCCTAGAAGTGCAACCAGAGTGCTCCTTGGAAGCAAGGACAGCTAGACTGTGTCTGACATATTTTGGACATGTAGTCAGGAGAGCCCAATCCCTGGAGAAGGATATGATGTTTGGGAGACTGGCAGATCAACAAAAAAAAGGAATACCCTCAACTAGATGGATTGACAGTGTCTGAAAAAATGGCTTAAGTATAAAAAAGTTTGTTGCCTGGCACAGAATTGGGGAGTGTTTCGTTATGTTGTACATAGGGTTGCTATGAGTCAGACCTGACTCAGTGGCACCTAACAACAACAACAACAAAAACAAATTAATGATATGCATTAAATTCTGCTTTCATGAAACAGTTGTACTAGATCATTGTACCTAACTTCATAGTTTTAATTCTATGTTGAGTGTATCCCCATTCAGTCCTCAATATTAAAGAAATAGGATTTCCCACCCTTCAGAATCTCAACACACTGCTTAGATGAAATCAAGTGCATTGAGAAAAGACAATAGAAACGTCCACAAGGAGAAATAAAAAAGTAAATACTGGAAAACTATACTGAAGTCTAGATGGGAGATGGAGTGACAGGGAAGCAGAAATCATGTCGATATCGATTCCCCACGTGCATCTTGATATTTTTAAAGTCAAGCGAATCGAGTGATTTGGCTGCCTTCTTAGCAGAGAGTGAAAATTTGTGTCCTAAATTTGTACTTTGGTGGGAACACTTTTCTCAGTGGCTGGTAATCACTGTGATGGCCCAGTGGTTGGTGAAGCGCTGGCAGTCCCCTAGGGCCACTGGTCCTCTCATGCCTGTGGGTGGATCTTTATGTGTTGCAGCACCAGAATACTATGGTGGTAGAGAGAAACCAGAAAGCCTCCCTTGTTAGGATTGTCCTATAAATTAAAAATTTGGAGCCTCAGAATATCCGCTCCATAACTTTGATGACTATTCACAGAAAAAATACCCTCATGTGTCTCCTGACCTGGGCTCTTTGTTCCTCTATCAATAAGGCTGTTACCATGGTTTCTGCATTGACTTCAGGTTCACATTCACTCACTGAACAAATGTTACCAGGCAATTTTCATGAGCAATTTGACTTTATTGCAAAATGTGTTAACTTAAAGGGGTTTTATTTGAAGAAGATGAAGTTACATAGAGGAGGCTCTTGATGTCACCTTCCAAAGTAATCCTTCACTTGCGGACAGCACCATCACACGCTATAGGAATGTGTGTTCTACCAAATGATTCTCCAAAAGTTTTCTTGGAATCCACCTTTGCTTTGGAATTGAGGGCGGGAGGAAGCAAGGGATTGCTTTTTATTACTGAGAACAATGATCATCCTGATTTGCAACTTCTTGTTGTTAGGTGCTGTTGAGTAGGTCCAACTCATAGCGAGCCTACATACAACAGACAAAACTACTACCCGACACTGTGCCATGCCCAGCACTATTGTCAGTGGTTCTGTGCTATGTATAAAATTTTCAATGGCTGATTGCTTTTTGGGAGTGGGCTTCCAGGTCCTTCTCCTAACCCTATAGCACCCAGTGTTCCCAGGCAGTCTCCCATCCAAGTACTAACCAGGCCTGACCCTGCTTAGCTTCCCAGATCTGACGGGATTGGATGCCACAGTGGTACGGCTGTTCCTTTCTCTCCATTCAAGGTATTTCTTTTTCTAGGCAGACAAATTTTCTTGAGTACTGAAGGTTTGTCCCTTAAGTGGTTTTATAGAGGTAAAGTTCTCTTGGGAAGAGAGACATTTAGTTTCCCACTCTGTGACCCACAGAACTCCCACCTGCTCCATCTTCCATGGTGCTTTGTGCACCTGTTACAGCTGATGCAGGCCACTCCCACTGCAGATGTTTGGGTGCTTTCTTGTCACTCACCGCCCCTTGGGGAGTCCCACAAGTGATAAACCTTAAGAAAGGAGCAACTGTGTGTCATGGCATCTACTGAGCAACTGGCAAATACTAGTGCCAGAAAGTAACGATCCCTAATATGTAACAATATATGTGCTATATTCAATTAACATGTAATTCACATTGAAATATCATATATTGGCTATCATTGTGTTTTTGTTGTTTTTTAGATAGGGTCTCACTGTGTAGCCTAGGTTGGCCTTGAACTTGGATCCTCCTGCCTCAGCCTCCTGAGTGCTGGGGTTACAGGTGTGCACCACCACTCCTGGCTATCGGTTCTTAAATGTAAGGGTCCTACGAGGATTGACTGTTGAGTTCTAGTGACACACTAGTGCCCTCTATTGCTTTGGGGATATATGTGAGGCATCTCTCCCAACATCTTAAATTACCTGATCGCTAAAATTTTTAGTGCTTCTGGCTTCTTTTGGTAGCTATTTCTCTCTCCTTCCAGTTAAAGGGCTACCTATGGACATTTAGTCTTGACTGCCGGTTGCAGCCCTTTTTTCTTCTAAGTTTATTATAAATAGCTTAGCTGCTTTCTGAGGTGTAGAAAGGATATTCTTTGAAACCTATCCTTTTTCTTAGGGATGGGTGATGTAACTCAATAGTAGAATATTTACTCAGTATGCACAAGGCCCTGGTTTTGTTCTCCAGCACCCAAAATAAACAAAAACACTTCCTTTTTTTTTTTTTTTTCAAAGAAAAGATCCCAAAACACCTAATAAGAGAAAGAACACCTCGTCTTTTTTTTTTCTCCCTTTATTAGTAAATGATGGTAGGGTACAGAGTAACACAGCATCAGCTTTCCCCGTCGTGCAGCCATTACATCACTTCTGGCTACACTTTTATCAACCCACAAGGTTTATGGAGCCTATGGCTACTAGAGTAAAACTCAAATGCGTATTTGGGTTATATTCCCCTATTTTTCCAATGTACTCATGCAGTTGCTTTGTTCATCCTCTCCCCCTTCATCCCTCCACACTGACCCTCCTCCCCATCCCACCTTCTGCAATCTTGCCTTCCCTCTGCTAGTTCCCTCCCCCCTCCTTTCTACTCTTTATATTGTCCCTTCTCCGCTAAGTTTAATTGTGCCTTTTTTATACATCAGCTTATGTATAGGATTTTTTTCCCCTTTAAGTAAGATTCAACTCCCATGGAACACCTCATCTTCAAAAAAAAAAATCCTCCTTTTTAAATTTCCAAAATGATGCATACATGGCATGGCAGTGAAGCACATGGGCACCATCTATAGGCTGCCCAGGTTCAAATCTGAGTTCCAAAATTTGACCAGGGCAGCAACTCTGGGCAAGGGACCCTTGTCCTGTGTTGCCCAGCTCATGGTGTTGTTTTGGAAAAAATCAATGAAGTTTTTCATGTGTAGCATTTGGAGTGCTGTCTAGTACACAGTATGCATTCAGTAAGTTATACTGTACATACGTACATGGTTTTCCTAAGAAAAAACGTGTGTGTATTTATCTGCCTAGTATATAGTATGCATTGAGATATGCATGTGTGCATATACACACGATTTTTCTAGGAAGGTTTTTAGAAGGGAATAAAGATGAACTTGCTGTTGCACACAGGAGTGAGGGCCACCGAGCTGCGTGGGTGGTGAGGTCTGACTGGGAGCTTGTGTAGCTGCAACCAGCTCTCTTGGCAGGTGGCTCTGAGAACCAGGAGGAGGAGCGGCAACCTCTGGGGGATCTGTCAGAGTGCTGTGAAAAAGCCCTGAAGCATGGGGGTAGGCGGGGGTCAAAGACTCCTCATTTGTCACTAAACTGTTCAATAACTCTGTAATGAAAGGCATGCTTGTTTAATATAAAACCTCAGGAAATAACCATTGAGGGGGAAAATTTTAAAGTTAGCATAAAAGTCACCTAAGCCCCAGAGGCCTCCAGCCGTAGCCCTGTAGTGTCCCATCCTGTCAGATCTCAAAGCCAAGCAGGGACTGATTAGTACTTGGATGGGAGACCGCCTGGGAATACTAGGTGCTGTAGGCTTGGGAGACGGACTGGCAATCCACTCCCAAAAATCAATCCAGCATTGAAAACCCTATGAACAGAAGAGAAGCACTGACAATAGTGTTTCACCTGTTGTATATAGGGTCGCTGTGAGTTGGATACCGACTCCATAGCACCTAACAACAACAGCAAGCCCCAGAGAAAACCTCTACTATTTTGGCATGTGTCTTGACTTGCTGTGTGTACATGAATGTATAAAATATGTCACTCACAGCCCTGTGCTGTATCTTTAAATTAAAAAAAAAAAAAGACTACGGTGGTCACCAGTACCTAAGGACCTTTTTCACCTCACATACCCACAGAAAACAGCATTTGAGCAGCCGGCAGGGGCAACGGGCCTGCTCATGCATGGGGCTTCTGCAGAGAGCAGAGCTGGTAGCCCAGCCTAGTGTGGAAGCCACCCCGACAGTCTCTAGGGCCTTCCATACCATGCCATCTTGTGTCAAGGCTGCCGGGCCTCCCATTTAGGAGATTTCCAAATGAGGTGTTATTTTGAAAGGTGACGCAGAGGCTGCCTCTGTGTAACTTCATGTCCTTCAAATAAAACCCTTGGAAGATTCACCCTTGGCAGGGTCAGATGCTCACAAAAAGTGGGGGTGAGCGTGTTCAGCCCGTGAGTCTGAGCTAAAAACAGCCTCCAATCCCTTCCTTTTGTCTCGTTGCTACAGCCCCGTATATTTGGTGTCAACAGAAGCAGGAAAGCTGTACACAGAGGGTTTCAGGAGGGGCTGAGCAGAGGTGACTACCACCTGGACTTGGCAGGTGCTCAGGGAAGCCGCTGGCCTTCCCCAGCAGCTCCGGAGAAGTTATGCACCATCTCCATGGGTGTCTTGATCCACCCTTATCACTGCCATGTGCTCTGGACACAGCACAGAGTTCAGGTTTAGTCAGAGCATGGTCTATAGATCCTGCTTCCTGTGGCAACTCCTGGCTCCACCACCTATGAACTGTGACCATGGACATGTTGTTTAGCCACTCAGGGACTCTCACAGGACCTGCCTCCCAGTCCTACACAGATTGAATGCACAGAAAACTCAGCATGTTGGTGACCCTTCATTACTGGAGACACTCTTAGCACAGCCCTAAATCCTAGCAATTAGTTTCTAATAGAGGGACTTCAGGAGGAAAATACATGCAATTAAGATCATTTCGGGGCTGGGATTTAGCTCAGTTGGTAGAGTGCTGTGCTGCAGCCTCTGAGGTCCCGAGTTTGACTCCCAGCACCGCAAAAATGGGAGAAGGACGTGGCAACCCACTCCCAAGGCAATCCTGAAACAATCAGTCATTGAAAACCCTATGAGGGTCGCTATGAGTCGGACATGACTCGATGGCACCTAACAACAACAACAAGATCATTTCAGCCTGGTCAGGTGGTAACACCCATAATGCCAGAGACTCAGGATCATGACTTCAAGGCCAGAGGCAGCCTGGACAACTTAGCAAGACTCTGTCTGAAAACAAAAAATAAAAAAGGGGTGAGGGTGCAGTGAGGCTCTGGGTTCAGCCCCCTAGTGCTGCCAAATAATAAAATAACTTCACGTGAAGGTTGTGATACAAACATGACATTTGGGGCAGACATTCTCAAGCTAAAAAGCTTGCACATGACCGAGCCTGGCACTCTGCCCTCTGGCCCTAAGATTGTCTCTAATCTGTTTCCTTCTGCCACTTTCTCCCCATTCTAAGGTGCCATGAGACAGAGGTGGGCAGATTAGCCCAAGAACATGCAGGGCCTTCTGAGGAGGCAGCCCCAGGACAGAGTGGCTCACCCCACCTATGACAGAATGACTCCCCTCTCCTTGTCCCCTTTCCCTGCTGCCTCTGTGTTTCCATGCTCTTTTGTGCCTCTCTGTTCTCCTCCTGAAGTCCTTCCCCTCATTCTCTGACCAGACTGTCCCTGGTGACATCCACTCAGGTCCCTGCCTCCTCTGTCGCAGCCTCTGGGAATAACCCAGCCTTCCCGCTCTCCCACTCCTCTGCGCCTCATCAAGAGAAAGCTAAAGCTGCATGGCAATGTGGACCCGTGTGCAGCATCCTGCCACCTCTGGTTAGCCTCATCTCCTGTGCTAAAAAGGAAATCCCTTGGCCAGGCATGGGGGCGCACGCCTGAAATCTCAGCACTCAAGAAGGGGAGGAAGTGGTGTCACGAGTTCAAGGCCAGCCTAGGATTCATAGTGAGTTCAAAGCCAGCCCAGACTACACAGGAAGACCCTGTCTTAAAAATAAATAAATAAGTAGAAAAGTAAGCCCCTGATGTTTGAAGCTTAGGCTGTTCTGCATAGCCTGAGGATAAACCCACACATGGATCAACCAATCAACCAGAGGCTGGGACTGAGAGAGACCCGAGACCTCTGCCAAGTCCACGCCAAAGCTAAAGAATCAGACAGAAGGCCAGGCAAGGTGGTGCACACCTGTAATCCCAGCGGCTTGGGAGGCAGAGGCAGGAGGATCGCAAGTTCGAGACCAGAGGCAGTCTGCTTAACTTAGTGAGACCCTGTCTCAAAAAGTGAAAAACAACAACAAAGAAAGAATCAGACAGAACAACAGCCGCCCTCTTCCTGCAGCTTCTGCCCTCAAAGAGCGGATCATGCTAAGAAACTCAAGAAGCAAAAAATTTCTGGTATCCCCAACTTAAAAATCACTGAGAAAGGAAAACAGGCAGGCTCAGGCATTCATCCTGCCAGCAAGTTTGAGTTATTTTAGCGCAATTAAAGCAGAGTAGTGTTTGTTCGATGTCAGCCTCTGTAATTTGAGAGATAAAAACAGACAGGAGAGCCTGTATGTAAGTTGTGGAATGTCTTGCTGAAAAAGAAAAAAATTACTGAGATTAGTTACAAGTTTTAAAAACTTGAGAGGGTTTCTGTTTTCTCTCATTCTCCCTTTCTCTCCCCAGCCATCAGACCTTCTGTTTATTCTCCCGACAGGACTGGACGGTTCCCCAGACTTCCTCACTTCCCCAGGAAAGAAAGGGGCCGCTCATCCTGACCCCAGCAAGACACCCACAGTTGCGGGGCGAGGCTGCGAGCCCCAAGGCAGACCTGCAGTGAGGCCAGCCCTGGAGTGCAGCGCATGCCCTGAGGAGATGGCCCCGGATCCTGACTTTAGCAAGACTATAGCTGCAGCCGCTTCCTGGGGTGCAGGATCAGGGACTGAGGTAGCAACTGCAGCCAGGGCTGGCCTGCCCCGAGGCACCCTCCCATCCCAGGAGAGGAGTCAAGGGGACCTGGGTAACCACCGCCAGGCCTCAGAAACGACCAGTGTCCACGTGCTCCGAAGCTCCCCAGAGGCTGCTGTGCTTGAAGACACGGGTTCCATGTCTGCAAGGATGTCACAGGCCAGCCCCTCCCTGTCAGCGTCCACTGATGGGACCAATGACACGTGTGATGGTGTCTCTGGGCATTGCTGTGCATTGGGGAGCAGAGATAGCCCCGTGACGGACATTGACAGGTTCATCCAGGAGTCCGAGGCCTCCAGAACAGGGTCTCAGTCTTCTGGGAAAGTGGCCAGCAGGGGTCACGAGGGCAGTCATCAGGGCCAGCTTCCCGCAGGAGCCGAAAGTGGCAGTTCCCGCCACGCCCAGCCAGGCACTGGCGACCAGACAGACTCCCCAAGGAAGGCCTGTGCCCCAGGGGCACCCCCGGCCCCACAGTGGGCCTCCCAGCCTTCGGTTTTGGATTCCATTAATCCTGACAAGCATTTTACTGTGAACAAAAGCTTTCTGAGCAACTATTCTAGAAACTTCAGCAGTCTGCATGAAGACAGTATTTCCCTGTCGGGCCTGGGCGACAGTACGGAGCCATCGCTCTCGTCCATGTACGGGGATGCTGAGGACTCATCTTCAGATCCGGAGTCGCTCACAGAAACCCCTCGAGCTTCCGCCAGGGCCAGCTGGTCTCCTCCTCGTTCTTGTGGGTCTTCTCACAAGGAAGACACCACTGAGTCCGAGGAGGAGCAAATTGAAATCTGTTCCACCAATGTTCACCCCGCTGCACCCTCCACCACTGCTCAGGCTGCGTCCTGCCCAGCCTTGGCCACAGTTCTGCCGTTGAAGCACAGCGCCTTGATGGCATCGGCGGAGAACCCAGGCAAGAGAGCCTGCTTCTTGCCAGGAGCCTCTCGCACTTTGATCCCCAACTCCTCCCAGCCATTTTCACTCCTGCATAGAAGGTCTCAGGAGAAGGACACGCACGAGGACACAAGCGTTTCACAGAACCACAGGGCCTCGTGCACAGGGGAAGATGTGGCAGTCACCGGCACTGGCTCCGCCGTGGAAGACAGCCAGCCATCCGAAGTCACCAGCCATCGTCACAGCCCACCAGCCATGCTCAGCACCCCTGACATGGTAAATGGTTTGGGATATGACCCGCTGGATGACAAACCTTCAAAAAAACAAGAACCAAAAGCTGACGCACCTGACAGCAGGTTCGCCTCCAGCGCAGACGCCCGGCAGGACGGAGAGGCTCTTTCGGCAAGCCTGCACGTCCCCAAAAGCCAAGACCTGGATGACTTGCTACAGAAACCAAAAATGACCTCCAGGAGGCCCATCATGGCCTGGTTTAAAGAAATAAATAAAAACAACCAAGGTACGCACGCACAGAGCAAAACTGAGAAGGAGTACCCCACACCACCAGCCAGAAGTCCTGATTCCAAAATTCAGACGCTCAGCTCGAGCCACAGAAAGGGGGGTGCTGTGCCTAACCATCCTCCTCCGCTGAAAATGAATCCTGAAAATAAAGACTCACCCAAGAAAAGTTCGGTGGAAACCCTTCTAAGTAACTGTCAGAAACCCAAGTGTGGCCCTAAGCTGAAGAGACTCAGCATCAAAAGCAAAGGCAAACCTAGCTCTGAGGCCCCTGCTGTGAACACCGCTAAGGCTGGTGGGACGGACCACAGGAAGTCCTTAATTTCACCCCAGAACTCCCACAAAATGCCCTCGAAGGGTGCATCGCCTCGGTTCCACATAGCCGACCATGAGGAACTTGACAGTAACACCACGGACACCCCCAAGTCCCCCCATGGCGTGCCAGAGAGCAGGCCACCGCTGGTGGCCTCTGGACCGCTGAAGGCATCAGCGTCAGACACAAGCATCAGAATGATCGTTTCACCCCTGACCTCCCCCAAGACTCTTCCCGAGCAAGGTGCATACAGTAGGTTCCACGCAGCTGTTTACTCAGAATGCAACCGAGGTTGCCCAAGTGCCCCCAGATCTCCTAGGTGTGGACAGGAGGGCAAGGCGTCCCGTGCTGACTCCGGGCCCATGAGTCCCGCGGCATCGAGGAGCAGGGTGGTCCCAGCAGGGATCAGACTTAGTGAGCAGCATGTGTCCAGCCAAGTGGACTCGGTCTCAGACACAGCCCAACCCAGAGAGACCAGTGAAAAAGGAAGCTTAACAGTTGCTAGTGAGCCCCTAGAGAGAACCAACCAGCTGAAAATAGTGGAGATTTCTCCTGAAGCAGTGCCAAAGAATGCATGTGGTGACGAGCAAGCTGAAAGTGACAGACAGGGAGGCTTCTTGGCCCAGAGCAACTGTCAGGAGAAGAGTGAAGTCAGACTCCACCAGACAGGGGAATCGTCCCCAAATCACCCGTCACTCGGGTCACAGGTGGATCATGAAATGCAGAGATCCTTTGGCACAGTCAGGCTGGCTTCCTCCTCCTCCTCCCCACAACTGCCTGCTAAAAAGGCAGATCCCTCCCAGGGAAGATCAAGCCAGGCGTCAGACTCCCCAGGGACGCCCAAGAATGGCACCCCAATGGGCCCCGTGGGGGAGGACCATCCCTACTTCACACCCAGGCCAGCCACCAGGACCTACTCCATGCCAGCCCAGTTCTCAAGCCACTTTGCACGGGAGGGCCATCCCCCGCACAGCCTGGGACGCTCTCCTCCGGACGGCCAGCTCCCTGTGCCAAGCAGCAGTCTCCCGGAGGCAAAGGCACCCAAAGGTGGCATTCTTGGCCTGGCTAACGGACAGGGCGTGTACAGCGTGAAGCCTCTGCTGGAAATGTCAAGCAACCATCCAGCCAGGGAGGAAGCAGATGCCACTGCAATCCCAGAGATGAGCTGCCTCGTCACAGACAAAATCAAAGTCACCAGAAGGCATTACTATTATGAGCAGAACTGGCCCCACGAATCTACCTCATTTTTCTCTGTGAAGCAGAGAATCAAGTCTTTTGAGAACCTGGCCAATTCTGATCGGCCCGCAGCCAAGGCTGGGGCATCCCCGTTTTTGTCTGTAAGCTCCAAGCCTCCCGTTGGCAGACGGTCATCTGGCAGCATCACTTCAGGGTGCCTCAGCCACCCCAGTGATGCAGCCGCAAGGTCGCTGAGACGCAGCTTGAGTTCTTGCAGCGAAAGCCAGAGTGAAGGCAGCCCTCTTCTCCCGCAGATGACCAAGTCCCCGTGTAGCATGATGTTGATTGTCTCCCGGCAGAATTCGTCGCAGACCAGTAACAAGGGCCCCGATTCGGAGCCAAAGAAATCACTTGTTCCTACGGGAATTCCCAGCCCAACAATAACCCCGGCCTCTCCAGTCAAGAAGAGCAAGTCTTCAGTGCGCCACACCCAGCCCTCACCCGTGTCCTGCTCGAAGCTGCAGGAGCTGAGAGCCCTGAGCATGCCTGACCTGGACAAGCTCTGCAGTGGCAGCGAGGGTTACCCGGCAGGGCCCGACACAGTGCTCTTCAGAACCCAGCTGGAGATCATCCCCAGGAGGGCACCCGGCTCCCTGGCCGGCTCTCCATCCCTGACAGGGGGCCTCCTGGGTCTGGACAGATCAGCTGCTGGTCCATGTCCAGGGAAGGGTGGGACCAAGGCCTGCCCACGGGGAAGCGGCCTGACAGCCAGTGAGCCTGCACCACGCAGTGCAGCCAGTGAAGCGGGTGAACCTGCCCAGGATTTGCCTTCTGGAAAAAGCTGGTCAGTTAAGTACGTGTCAGCTTTCCGCTTTTATTTAAATAAACTTGCTTTATTTGGGAATAGTTTTAGGGTTGTAGAAAAGTTGCAAAGGTGGTAGAGAGTTCACATGCCAGCCAAGTGGACACGGCCTCAGACACAGTCCAGCCCAGGGAGACCAGTGAAAAAGGAAGCCGAACAATTGCTAGTGAACCCCTAGAGAGAGCCAACCAGCTGTCCCACCTCTTGTCCATTTGTCAAAAGGAAGGAATTAGCACTGAACAATCCTTTAAACCATGTATTATTCAGATTTTGCGGAATAAATTCCATAATGTTCTTTTTCTATTCCCAGGATCCAATCCAGATACTACATTGCATTTAGCCCCCTCTGTTTTCATTGTCATTACTGGAAGCATAAAAGTGCCTGCGGGGAAAAGCTTGCCAAAATGTGGCTCTGAGAAGCACATGCTATGGAACCTGGCACTTGAGCTAGAGCAGCATGTCAGCGGGGTAGGGAGGAGAGGAGACTCCATCTCAGGAGAGAATCTGGGCTTTTCAAAGTGACTGGAGTCAAATGGGCAACTTCTGATATATTTTAAGATGTTTCACCTGAGCTTATATAGTGAATATTTCTAAATATGTTAGAAGTGTTCTGTTAAAACTCCTGCCCTGGTCCCCCAACATCTTACAGGGATCTCTGGGTCCGTGGCTCTTCCCACAGTCACTGTCAGTGAAGGACATTCCTGTTCAGCATGCAGGTTCTTCAGTGAGTTCCGAGTGGGAGTTACGACTGAGAAAACAGGAAGGCCGGAAAGAAACTGCCAGCCGTAGGAAGGAGATCATTTCAAATGCATTCCTGTAAAACGGAGAGAGTGCTTTTCTAATTTTCTTCAAATATATTTGTTATTTAGTTTGGATCAACTTCTCATCTCAGCGGGGGACCAGCAGAGATTACAAGCGGTGTTATCATCAGTGGGGGCAAAGCCTCCCATCCTAAGTCTCATTCAGGAAGCGAAAGCACAATCAGAGGTGAGTGAACTGCAGGAGACATGGGGAGACGGACATGCTGCTCAGGTGTGCCCCGCCAGCGCAGACAGCCGAGGACAGCACGTGCTCCCCGCGGCCTGGGCTGCCTCATATGCTGTCAGCCAGCTTCAAAAGCCTCACCTTGCCAAGGAGGTTTAGGTGCTGGATTGGCATCACTGTCATCTTAACTCCCCAGTAGCAACTAATCCCCATCCTTCCTACCCCCACACGTGGAGTGTGTCTGCAGAGAATCCTCTATGCAGAACTAGGAAATGTTGGGGAACTGACCACAGTACCTCTGTCCATTTAAGTTGGGCATAAACTAGTGAGGGGAGCCACCTGCTGGTGAAAGAAGAGTTAAATCAGTGTACCGCCACTTGCGCCCTGAACCCCAGAGTACAAGAAAAAGAAGCTAGTTACTAATTACAAATAAAGCCTTTAAATGAATCAGATGTTAACAATGAACAAAAACAAGAGAGCACAGCTTCACAGCTAGAATGTGTATCTGAAGAATAACAATTTCTCAGGATCCGTGAACGCTGTTCCAGAAATTCAGGTTATTACCTGGAGGCTAGTATTTTCATTTTCTCAGCTAAGCAGCAAACGTGGCATCTGATAAGGTGGCCAGGATAGCAAGGGAATAGGGTAAAACAAATGCCATTTCACTTCCCTTCCTTTCTGATGCTCAGCCCATGGTTCAGGTTCGTGGAGTTAAAAACCTGGAGACATCAAGCCCTCTTCCCTTTGGTAAGAGGGACCATTCTGTCATCTCCTTACCGCTTCAATTTGGTATAATAGGTAAACATGCGTCACTTGTGGAGCTCTCTGGGATACCTAGTTGAGGTGAGGGTGGGGGTGTCACGCTCTACCAGGCCCCCTTTGCTCCAGACGTTTTACAGTGTTAGACAAAATGCAGAAGAAGACCACAGAGTCTCAACCAACCTCCCACACAAGATGCAGACTCTCAGGAGCCAGGAACATAGCACTGACTTTCTGTTTGGGTGGGATGCCAAGTGCTCCCCTGGGTCTTCTGGGGCCTCTCTCGCACCGTGGTGATACTCACCTCCATGAAGAGGTGTGCTTTGCTGAGGAGCGTTCCTGCTTTCCTCAGAGTGCAGCTGTCTGCTCCCATTCCTCTCTTCTTACTCTTCAGTTGATTTCTGAGGGGAGCGGTGAGCAGAGGTGACCTCAGCCCGCCACCTTCATACCAGCCGTTTTCTGCCTTGCTTCTTTCCACTGACTGAGCATTGGCTGCAGGTGCTGAAAACAGAACTGAACACACTGATTTCCTGCAGCCTTCTGGTGGGGCTGTGAGACATGAGCAAGAGGCCAAAAACCAGCCCTGGTCTTTGGACGGCAGCACACGCAAGCCTCACAGAGCCCATACGTCTCTCTGTCTTCCCGATGCCGTGCCAAACTTATCAGGCAAAATCTGACCTGGCGGTCAGAAAAAAAATTTGAATAAATTAAAATTTTGATGACAACTCATTCTGTAATGCAGGAGAGTCCAGTTTTCAAATTTGTCTCTTTGTTCCAGTGAGCATTTAAATGTCTGAAAAGTATTCCCATTTTGGCATCAAACATTACTTCCCCAGGAGCTACACAAAGATCATTTGCTGGACCACAGGCTTCCCTTTTGTTTAGAAAGCCTCAGTCATCCATCCACTGACCTATGTCTGAGCATAGAGGGAACTGCAGGTGCCCCTGAAGTTGTCATACCGACCCGCCCGCAGAAGTTCTACAGGACATTCTCCTCTCAGCACAGCGGGCCTTAGTGTGAATGAACTTCTTTGCAGAGGCATCAAATGCTTGAAAATTAGACCTCATGTCTTGTGAATAGGACTTCCCTTGGCTTTCCTCCCTGCACAGACACAAGTGGTTCCCCTCTCAGATGTTTCGTTTTCTCTTATCAGATCTGTTCTTCAGGGCCATCCTTAGATTCTTCTACTGCTGTGTTTGAGGGCAGCTTGAAAACGAGCAATGCAAAGCTTCAAAATGTTCCTGAATCATATCTGGTGTGTGGGTGAAGAAAGATAAAATTCATAATAATTAGCCCAGCCAAGTTTTTTTTTTTTTAAATCTTGTATTCCAAGATACCTTTTGATTGATGCTTGAAATAGGACAGTCTTCTGTTACTTAACCATAAGACACTACTAACAATGTTCTGGTCTCAGTATAGGTTGCCAATTAGTTTTCACCTACTTTGTTTTATGACTGCTGGATAATCAGTTGCACCTGAAATCCAATAACCTGAATATGGTGAAGTGGGTGTAGAAAACATATGGTCTCAATGTGCTTTTATCCGGCCTCTTGCCACTTATCTTTTTGTGGTTATGGAAACCGGCTTTGCTAAATTGTAGACTTGTAGAATTATAGGATAAAGAATTTGCTTCATGGTCAAATTACGTGCTATGTTCAGACTTGGGAAGACACATACTGGTGCTTTGCACCACTTGAAGACTTGGGAATGCTTCATATCCCTCCACACCTATCCTGGTTCACCTTCCCTGGGGTTTCCAGCCACAGAGAGGACCCTCAAAACCTGCTACTGAGGCACCACCCAGAAGGGGGCAGGATGCCAGAGCTGGGGGCTCCTCCAACATTCCCATGAGAGCTGGAGAATCCCGGGGCCTATGCCAACCAACAATAGAGGATTGAGGTCAGAGCTTCTCCTTCTTGGCACAAGCATTATAGTTAAATTTTTTTTTCTGTTTCTCTTCACTAGAATAAAGAAGATATTTACTTCATAGTCTTGAATAAAAAAGAAGGCTCAGGTCTGGGATTCAGTGTGGCAGGAGGGACGGATGTAGAGCCAAAAGCAGTCATGGTAAGTGACAATGTCACCAGGCTCTCAGGAAACCACCCCTTAGGCAGACACAGAATTTGATCAGGACATAACCTCCAATCTGAGCATTCAGAGACAGCTGAGTTTTGTTCACTCCTGCCCACACAGGAAAGGAAGCTTGGAGCAAGTAGTACATATTTTCTTCATTGACAAAGGTGAGCCTTTTTAGCACACAGCCAGCAGTACAGGCCAAATGCTAATGCATACAAACACATTTCTCTACATCCTTATAATTTACCTAGATATTTAAGCACTAGAAAAACATGAGACTAGACTGACTAGCCTTGCATCTGCTTATAAAATTACTTCTTTCCGAAGAACAATAACAAAATTTTATATCACTCGGCGACCTTAAGACCATGAAGGAAGCTGCCTTTGTATTTGTCTTTGTATTTACCCTATGGATGCCAGATACATACTAGACACTCACAAGAAGCTGAGTAAGGATACAGGGAGAGGCTGGTGTTGACATTTGTAATCATACCCCCAAGACTAAGCATATGTCTTTGATAAGCCAAGTACTTGTATGATTTGGAAAATTTGTCGTAAGAATGTTTCTTCCCTGCAGGTTTGCAGTTAGTCTTTTGCTGTCACTAAGGTCATAAATGAAGTTGGCCTTTGTTCCCTTTTCCTTTCTCTGTCCCAGGTCCACAGGGTGTTCTCTCAGGGGGCAGCTTCTCAGGAAGGGACTATGAACCGAGGGGATTTCCTCCTCTCTGTCAATGGCGCCTCGCTGGCTGGCTTAGCCCATTGCGATGTCTTGAAGGTTCTGCATCAGACACAGCTACACAAACGTGTCCTCGTGGTCATCAAGAAAGGGAACGACCAGCCCAGGCCCTCCACCAGGCAGGAGCCTCCAGTGACCAATGGAAAGAGTTCACTACCCAGAAAGACCATACCGCTAGAACCTGGAACTGGTAAGATATCAGGGGACAGCCAGCAGGATGCGGGCAGCTGGCAGACAGCAGATTCTGGTTGCACATAAAAGAAAAATGGCTAACTCTTGGGTCAGAAAAATTAAATGTGGTGAATTGGAGTTTAGTGTTTGGGGATATTTCTTATAAAAGCTATTCGTAGGGTTTTCAATGGCCAATTGTTTTGGAAATGGGTTAGCCATGCCCCTCTCCCTAACCTGTCTTAGCCTGGAAGCTCAGCTGAAACTCGTCCACCATGGGTGACCCTGATGGTATTTGTAATACCAGTGGCCTAGCTGTCAGCATCATAGCAACACAGAAGCCCCCACAGTATGGCAGACTGACAGACAGATGGCTAGACTGCGTCTTACATATTTTGGACATGTTGTCAGAAGGGACCAATCCCTGGAGAAAGACATCATGTTTGGGAGAATGGCAGGTCAACGAGAAAAAGGAAGACCCTCAAGTAGATGGATGACACAGTGACTGCAACAATGAGCTTAAACATAAAAAAGATCATGTGCCTAGCATAGAGTTGGGGGAGTGTTCATTCCGTTGTACATAGGGTCACTTATGAGTCAGACCCAACTCAATAGCACCTAACAACAATAACTTACAAAAGCAGTGTTACAAATAAATTTTTTAAAAGCTGGGTACTGTGGCGCATACCTGGAATTCCAGCAACTTGGGTGGAGGCAGAGGAAGGATTGCAGGTTTGAGTATAGAGGCAGCCTGTGTAACTTAGCAAGACCCTATCTCAAGATAAAAAATTAAAAGGGGGCTGGGGTACAGCCCAGTGGTAGAGCACTTGCAAAATATATGCAAGGCCATGGGTTACACCCCTAAGTACAATAGTAGTTAAAGCCACACTGTTGAAGATTTAAAATGATTACTGGGCAACTTCTCTCTCTCTCTCTCTCTCTTTTTTTTTTTTTTTTTTTTTTTTTTTGGTGGGACTGGGGAGTTGAACCTGGGGCTTCATGCATGCTTTTTACAAGCGCTTAACCACTGAGCCATACCTGCAGCCAAAGTTTTTCTTTGTATTTTGAGACAGGGTCTCACCAAATTACACAGGCTGCCTCTGGCCTCAAACTTCCAATCCTTCTGCCTCTAGAGTCCCTGAGGTTAAAGGTGTGCACCACCACGCCTGCCTAAAGGAAGCCCTTTCATATCTATAGCTTGTTAGGATGTAAGTGGCTGGTAAGCCAAACAAGGAACTCCTGTGATAGGGGAATCAATATTCAAGGAGAGATTCCAGGACACCATTTGTCCCTGGGAACATCAAGGTTGGTATTCTCTGTTTTAGCAGAACATAAAGAAAGAAAGGAGCAAATTTTTGTGTGTTTGAAAATAAACTGCATCCTACATCTGCTGAGAAGAGCTTGCTAGCAGGGACTCAGAGACGTTTTTTCTGTGTGCCTTGCTCAAAGTGCTGCTCAGACCCTCAACACTAAGTACTGCTCCTATTTGGAAACACAGACTGATTAGAGCCTTCAGATAGGCAGTGCAGGCTTCTGCGGCATCCTCTGCCTCGCTCTAGTCCACAAGGCAGATGGTTCAGATACTCAGGCCAGGGCACTACCTGCTGGGAGGGGCCTTTGGCATCTCAGCATCTCTCGTGATAACAAGTCAAGGGTGGCTGAATGCCTCTGCTCATCTTGGCTTCACTGTGGCCTGAGCTATTCGTAAAGGCTTTGCTGAAAATGATTCTATTGAATGAATGAGAACTCTTCTTGTCCCCATGCCTCCACAGTAGCCCAGGCATCCTGTTCTTCCTTTCTGTGAGGTCACTCACACTCATTAAGAAAGCTGAAGCCCTTCCTAATCTAGGGAAACACCTCAGTCCCCAGATGCTGTCATCCTCACCTCTGCCAAGGACCCTCTCAAATGCTTGGTGTATTTTCAGTGGGATTGTGGGGACTCAAGCTGTCAAAGGAAACACTTGGTACTTAATCATGACAGCCTTAAGGGTTCTTGAGACTCAAGAACTCAGATACAGATGATAATCGCACTCACGTTGCAGTGTCACTGAGGCATCTTCAGGGTATCTGGCCATGAACCAGACCCTGCAGAGTTAGCAAGCTGTCAGCACCAGGAAGGCTGCTTATAGCTATTCCTATCCCATGTTCCTTTTCCTGCCAGGGTGCACCCATGCTTTTTGCAAGTGCACAACCACTGAGCCATACCCACAGCCCATGTTTTACTTTGTATTTTGAGACAGGGGTTCACTAAGTTACACAGGCTGCCTTGGGCCTTGACCTAGCAATCCTCCTGCCTCTGCCTCTGGAGTCCCTGAGATTACAGGTGTGCACCACCACACCTGGCCTGAAGAAAGCCCTGGGTCTCCCTGGTCCCCTGCAGCTACTCCTTACTGTACACCGACAGCCTGACTTGGGGTGCCTAGTAAAGTCTCCTGAAAAAGCTTTTCAAAATCCTCATGCCCAGGAAATTACCCTGCTCCATTAAACCAGAAACTCCAAGGAGTGGGGATACTTTTTAATGTTCCCAGGTGATTCCAGGAGGCTGCCAAAGCTGAGTCACTGTGGTAGGCCCCTTTTTTCAACAGCAAATCACCTGCTGAAAAATCTGCCGCTCCCAGAATTAGTAATGCCCTTTAGACCATGTGGGTTGGCTTTTTAAAACCATAGTAACACACCAGCCTTTATGTTCAAAGACAGTGATGCCAGCACAGCCTCAACCCTAATGAATAAGTGGGCAGGTTATTTTGTTTGCAGTCTTTTCCTGACTCCCAAGCATCTCAGTGCATCTTTCTACTCAACTCTCATGTCCGTGGCTGGTAAGCATGAAAGAGAAATTAAAATCCCCATTCATACCCTACGCTGGCCTCTGCGTACAGCACAAGTTTTGTTGCCGCAGAGCAACCACCACCATGGAAAGACGTCTCCCCATGGCAGAGCTGGACACCAGTGAAGGGTGTCAGTGTGCAGTGAGGCAGGGACTCCCCCTCACAGGGGTGCAAGAGGCACGGAAGGATGCACCCGCTTGCCCCCGTCAGTTAGACAGTCTCATCTTAAGTCTGGGCTCTTCAGTGGTGACAGTCAGCTGCCACGGGAGTCAGAGCTGGCAGGAAATCGAATTTTCATTCCCTAAGTGTGACTTCCACCCTGAGATGTATGCAGGCAGAGTGGGAGTCTTGACAAGAGCAGTTTGTTCCCTGGGGATTCTGCCTGAGTGTAAAGCATTCTCTGTCCTGGCAGAGATGCACAAAAGAACAGAGGACGCAAATACAGGTAGGCAGCCCCCTTCTGGGAGCCCAACCCAAATCCCAGGATTAAAGGTAGTCGGAAGCACCTCATGGGAGATGGGACTTGAGGTGCCAGAAGTAGTGCATTTGGGGGCCTTGAACAGGTGGCACGATGAGCGAACCTGCCATTTTTATCTTGACCAATGCCATTGCTGCAGGGAGAAGCGGAGCTGCTCATGATGCTCTGTGTGTTGAGGTGCTGAAGACCTCAGCTGGGCTGGGATTGAGTCTGGATGGAGGAAAATCATCCGTGTCTGGAGATGGGCCCCTGGTCGTTAAAAGGGTGTACAAAGGTAAAGTCCTGGAACGCTCAGCCAGCCTCCTATTTTCTTGCCACATATATTTCCATTAAAAGTCAGTGCTCTCCATTTGGAAATCAAACTTGTTTTAAAAAATCTAAAATGCAAGCCGGGTGCCGTGGTGCAACACCTATAATTCCAGCGACTCGGGAGACAGAGGCAGGAGGATCGAAAGTTCAAGACCAGAGGCAGTCTGCATAGTTTAGTGAGACCCTGTCTCAAAAAGTAAAACAGTGCGCTGGGGATGCAGCTCAGTGGTACAGCATTTGCAAAGCATGCACGCGTGAGGCCCTGGGTTCGACCCCAAGTATTGCACACAAAAAAAATCTAAAATGCTTTGTGACATACACGGTTTGTTCCATGTCAGTCTTGTTGAAGTTTGTATTAAAACTGGTGTTGTCCACAGAAGAACCTTGTGGTAAATATAAGGTCTCTTCATGAACTTGAATAATTCATTTCATGTTCTTAGGCAGTTTTCAAAAATCTCTTCAGATCCCTAAGCTGAATAATTAATAATTGTACCACCAATATAAATACAAAATTATGCTTAAAAACAAGTCAGAAACTCATTTAAAGTGAGAAAGAGACTATAGCAGAATAAGTAGGTCAGTAAGTAATAAGGTCAGTTTTTCTTAGCTAAAGAAATTTTTTATTACTGCCATCTAGTTACTGACCTTGTAGTATATATTTCTATAATTACTCTCTCCACTCCTGACACCCAGCATTAATATAAGAAAACTTTTCTTCAATATAGAGCTGTGCTTTAAAAAAAAAAGAAGAAGAATCTGCAAGGGCTGGGGCTGTAGCTCAGTGGTAGAGTAGATTTATCCATGAAAAAAAATAGTAGTTATTTTTAACCCCTGTGTGAAACTGCAGCCATTCAGATAAAGGTTAGGACATTGTCAATAGACAATTATGTGTCTCCTTTCAACACCTTACCAAATAATTTAGCAAGGCAATAAGCCAAGAAGATATTATGTATTAAAATTGGAAATCTTCTTCGTGATGAAAAAAAAAAACAAAACTAAGTCTCATGTCAACCCAATATGAATAGTTCACCAAAACTGATGAGTTCACATTCAGCATATATACATGACTAAAATTTCCTATCTATCAGCAATAATCATTACTGTACAATATCATAAGAGTTCTCAAACACAACAGAAAAAGCACTCTTTAAAAAAACACAGTCATGTGTCAAAGACAGGGATATAATACATTCTAAGAGATGTATTGTCAACCAATTTTGTCATTGTAGGAACATCATAGTGTTCCTACACAAATACAGCTACGTGAGCCAGGAGCGGTGGCGTGTGCCTATAATCCCAGCGGTTTGGGAGGCGGAGGCAGGAGGATTGCAAGTTCGAGACCAGAGGCAGTCTGCGTAACTTAGCGAGACCCTGTCTCAAAAAGTAAAAAAATGGGCTGAGGGTGCAGCTCAGTGGTCCAGCACTTGCAGAACATGCAAGCACGAGGCCCTGGGTTCAACCTCTAGTACCACAAAAAAAAAAAAAGAAAAAGAAAAAAACAGCTACTATGTCACTGGGTGATATAATCTTATGAGACCGCTGATATAGATGCAGGCTGTTATTGACCAAAACGTTGGTAGATGACACTTGACTGTAAAAGGTTTAATATGTGGCCAAAACAATTTATAAGCAAATATAAAAATACATGTGACTGGAAGTTTGGCACGGTGGCTCATGCCTGTAATCCCAGCAATTTGGGAGGCCGAGGCAGGAGGATCAAAAGTTTGAGACCAGAGCAGTCTGCATAATTTAGCAAGACCTTGTCTCAAAATAAAAAGTAAAAAATGAGCTGGGGGTACAGCTCAAGTAGGACAGCACTTGCAAAGCATGCAAGTGAGAGGCCCTGAGTTCAACCCCCAGTACAACCAAAAAAAAAAAAAAAAAGAGAGAGAGAGAGAAAGTGATCAGAAGATATTTACAGTGTATTTAACTAGCAAAACGTTAATGTTTAGCATAAAAAACTATAATTTAAATAGAAAAATACAAAATAAAGAGAACAATTGGGTAAAGGAAGCAAATATAAAATTGACAAATGTTAAAACCTAATCAGCCAACAAATACAGGGAAAGATGCTTAAATTTAAACTACATATGGGTTAAAAATTATGACAACTATAAGGAATCATTTTTTAATCTCACTTTTAATCTATCAGTGTAGCTGAAAAATCTCCATAATAATATGTTAGCAAGGAGGTGGATAAAGGAAAGAGATCATTCTTTCCGGTGGAGGAACAGTGGTACCTTGGCACTCAAACTGCTCCATGCTCTAACATCTCAATCCTCTACCAGTTTTTTCCAGAGAATTCTGGTTTGGTACTCAACTACTTGCGCGGCCCTTGACTACCATACTAAAACCTGTATGAGACGCCACGCTTCCCCATGCTGCTGCTTCTGGGTGAAACAAAGGGGGTTACTTTGAGCATCAATTTTAAGCAGTGAAGAGCTGTCCTGGTGCTGTGTTCATGATCTCATTCGGGGGTTTTGTTTTAATGCATACATACATAAGTATACCATACAGGCAGCGTGGCACCCAAGAAACTTCCTAGCGCTAAAAGTGAAGGAAAAAGGAAAACAGAATTAAATTTTAAAAAGAACTTATTGCTAAGTTTGTGAGTGGCAAATGTGTGTCTGAATTAGTCATTCAGTATGATGTCAAGACCAATAAATACATTTACGTTATTTCTACGGGAAGATAGTACTAAGTACTCAAACTGATCAGCACTCAACCAGACTTCTAAAAACAGTTTATGGTTAAGTGCCAAGGCCGCACCATATTCACTGGGGGAACACATGGCAATAATAGATCTTCAAATGGAAGATATGAAACAGCTTACATTTCTATCTATAGCAGAGAAAATATATTCATAAAAAGGAAAGCTAAATGGCAATTAAAGAAGTAAATTATATCTTTATATAGTAAAGACCAGCTCAAAAACAGTAGAGAGTAGGGAAAAAAGCCAAGTACAGATTCTGCACTAAATTTGATACCAATCCACAATAACAACTATAAGAACTTAAGACCGCATCAAGCAAAAGCTGTGCAAGACATTTTTGGAAAAAAGCATAAAAGCTTTCTGAAGTACATTTAAAGAAAACTTAGTAAACAGACACATATCCTGCTCGGATCAGTTAGGATTTAACAGGCCTCAGGTAAAGGAGAACCTAAAATAACAGTGGTTTGTTTTTATGCTACTGGGGCCTGAAGGTAGGGTCTCACACATACTTGCAAGTTCTCTCCCACTGACCTGGACCCCAGTCCCCTTTTTAATTTTTTATCTTGAGACAGGGTCTTGCTAAGTTACACAGACTGCCTCTGGCCTTGAAACTTGTGATTTTCTTGTTACCACCTCTTGAGTCACTGGATTACAGGTGTGCACCACTTGGGCCTGGCATAACGGTTTAAACAAGAGAGTTTGTCTCTCAGGTAAAGTCCAAAATCTGGCACCACCTTTGGTCTGCACAGAATGTTTCCTATGGGGTTTTCTTCTAGTTCATCTCACTCAGTCCTTTAACTTAGTAAGATAGCAAGACAGATATTACCACCACCATTTTGCAGATGAAAAACTTGAGGTTTAGAGAAACTTGTGACTTGCTTCAAATTGGACTTGAGACCAAAACCCAGTCTGATCGTTCCTTCAGTGTGCTTCTCACCGACATCATCTCCAGTTTTGGCTGGTTGGAATCCACCATGTCCTTAGACCCAGATGAACACTCACAAAATTCTTTGGTGTCATATACCTTTTGAGGGCCCATAGGTAATATTCTAGAGCAGGACATTGGGGTATGTGCTAACACAAGTATAACTGGTTATGTCAGACAGTGCTTTGGTCCTTCAGATTTATTTATTTATTCGTAGTACCGAGGGCTGTACCCAGGGCCTCATGTGTGGTAGGCAAGTGCTCCACCACTAAACTGCACGCCTAGTCCCTTTTTAATTTTTTTTTAAATCTTAAAACAGGGTCTCATTAAGTTGTGCAGGCTGTCTCTGGCCTCAAACCTCAAACTCACAATCCTCTTGCCTCAGCCTCCCAAGCTGCTAAGATTTATAGGCATGGGCCATGGCACACAGCAAGAATTTGTATGTTGAAAAAGCAACAATTGTGACTAAAATATTCTCTTTGCTTCCACTCTGGAACTGATATAGGTGAGACCTCTCTTCTTATGATAGTATATCTTCCTCTATCATTAACATAAAATATTTCTTTCTTTTGGTAGGTTGCACCTGAACTTTCCAGGCTGTATTTTTATAAATTTTTATAATCAACATATAATCATGTGTATAAATATTAACTACTAAACAATGACTTTCAGAAATAGAATGACATAGATACATCTGCTCAGTCTCCTGAGATCTAATTAAAATTTCTAATGAAACTTTTACTCTCATACTTTGGAATTTTACAAGGCCACTTTTTCCATGGGAAGATGCCTGCAAGCCAGGGTGCATTTCTTTTTCAATGTGATTTAGATGTACATGTGCAAAAATGTAAATGGTATACTTGGACTTGTTGTTTTTCCAAAACTCAAATGTGCAGTAACCTCCACCAGGCTATAATGTAGAAATGTGTGAAGTTTTGTGTGTAGGTAACAATCAATTAACCTCCACAGCTGCTGATGAGCACTCTCAACTTGGATGTATCAGCCAGAAGGTATTAACAATTGGAAGCTGAGCTTGTTTTCCTAACTTTATTGGCTATTTGGTCTTTACTATTGGTTTCCTTTGACCAACTTTATTTTGTATTATTGATATGTGGTTCATTAGACTGGATACTAACCCTTACGTTGATTAAATACAGTGAAATTATCTTCCCCTGGTCAATTTGCTGACTTTTGTTAGTATGGAGGGCAGGGGGAATGGGGCTACACAGTGGAATTTTTCTGTGTAGTCCAATTTATTTTTATGGCTATATGTACTTTGGTTTAAGAAGTAGTTCCAACCAGGAGCAGTGGTATATGCCTATAATCCCAGCAACTCAGGAGATAGAGACAGGGGGATTGCGAGTTTGAGGACAGAGGCAGCCCACACAACTTAGCAAGACCCTGGCTCCAAAAAAAAAAAAAAAATTTTTTTTTTTTTAAGAAAAGGATGGAGTGTGGTTAGTCGTGGAGCACTTCCCTATCATGTGCAAGGCCCTGGATTCAACCCCTAATATTGAGGGAAAAAAAGTTCCCTATCCTAATACAGGTGTATCCCTGAGAGATATTCACTTGGAATTTTTTTTAATTATGTAAGTGCCGAGCCCTTATTTTGTATTTGTTTTGTCAGGTGGTGCAGCTGAACAAGCTGGAACAATAGAAGCTGGAGATGAAATTCTTGCTATTAATGGGAAATCCCTGGCTGGTCTCATGCACTTTGATGCCTGGAATATTATGAAGTCTGTTCCAGAAGGACCTGTGCAGTTAGTAATTAGAAAGCATAGGAATTCGTCATGAATTTTAACAAGAAACTCCTTTTCTCAATTGTCTCCTTACTTCAGCAAATCAGAATGACTTCTCTAAATGATGGGTTCTTGCTGGGAATGAAGCTCAGTGACTGAGTGCTTGCCTAGCATGCACAAAGCCCTGGGCTCTGATCCCCAGCAACACACACACACACAAAAGATGGGTTCGTGAAACAACAAAGAATAGTACACACAAAGACTATAAAAATCTCCACATTTGTACTTACACATGAAACCTAACTTATTGTGTTGCTGCAGCGATGCTTCCACCTGGCCCACCTTGGCTGGGAGGGGTCGTTTTGTTCCAGTGCCTGTTCCCTCCTTTTACATTTGCAGTGGGGACACAAGAGGTAACAAGCTTTTCTTCCTCTGAAACAACCTAACTATACCTTCACATCCCTCTGGCCACCTCTCCCCAACACACAGTCCTGATGAACAGGGACCTGAGGGGTAGGTGACACAAATCTCACAGCTAAAAAGACTGTATGTAGTTTTATAATACCTTTGTAAGTAAATGACACAATGCTTTTAGGTACAATTAATGGAAGGAGGTGCTGTAGGTCTATTTATGTTACCATGAAAATAAGAGTTAAAGATGATGAATTATGACCTAATTGTTAGTCTGAGCTCAGGAATTATCAAAAAAATGGGAAAGCAAATTCAGAAAGGGATATTTTTTGATGAGTAGAATGTATAATGTATGGATGCAGAGGTCAACTCAATGGGTTGACTATGAAGTATTGATCATTTTCTAGTTGTACAAGTTTGTCACAGGCCATTTTACAGAATAACAATTCTGATAAACTATATTAAGTAGCTGTGAGCTTCACTGCTTTGAAGGACTAGGAACTTCCAGATCTGATAGCACCTTGTATTTACGTTTCAAATTTGTCTTGAGTAAATGAAGACTGGCCAATGCAAGAAAAAGCAAAACTATCAGTCACTAGGTTTCCATTTCTACGTTATGTACTCCAACCACTAAAGTTTTAAAAATCAAGTATCTTTTCAGCATCCTTTGATTTACAAACATAGGCATTCTCTTTGTAATCCAAATTAAGGAGCTTTAAAAAAAATCATCTTGAGATTTTCTTGTGTGGTTTTCTTTCCTCTTTCCCAACACGCCTAAGAAATGGATCTTTCTTGATCTGGTATAGTGGCAAAGCTCTGCAGTGACTGAAGTTTTCGCTGTTTTGGTTTTCCTGTTTTGCAAATTCTTCCTTTTGCTGCAAATGTCCTGCAGAAGACTCTTGTGACTCTTCCTGCTTGTTAAACTCTGCCAGCTGCCACGAACTTCTCTGACGGTGTTCCCATTCGACATGCCAGTCATCCCAGTGCTGGTTCTTCTCCCCTAGTACTGTACCATGTTTTCCTGAATTCCAAAGTCTCATCAACTTCGTTTACCAAAACATCAAAGAACGAGGAAAATGGAAAGACAGGGTGAGTCACTGTCAGGGAAAAGGACTATGTAAAACTTCCAAACCCAGTCCTTGGGTGGCAGACTCTACTCACTCAACCAAGCCCTGGGAAAATGGGTAGAGGTTGAATTTGTCACACTTGCACGAATTACAGTAAGATTTTATGTTGGTGATTTCTTTAACCTACAACTGGGTCTAGGACTATGCGATCCAGATTGTGGAGGTGCTTGAATTGTTGCCTTTGTGAGTTAATTTTTCTGAGTGCCCAATCCTGCTGGCCATCTGTGGAGTTGGCCCAAAGAGCCCCCTCAGATGGGAGTGAAATATTGGGCTCATTTCAACAAGTTATACAGAGGGAAGTGTAGTACAGGAGTTAGCTCGAAAACCCTGATTGATTTAGCTTATTCTTTTCATTACATTTACAGGTAGGATACTATAGGAAGTCAGTGCAAGGTGCATGCTAGATTGTTTTTTAAGTCTCTGGGGTCAGTTTCATGGTTTCTGCTTTCTTGCCTAAATGACAAGACTATTTGAAGTCAACACTAAAAAACTATTTTTTGCTCCACTCTTACAGCTATGCCTATTAATAAGAAACATGTGGTTGTGAACAGACAGGACTTTCTAGTGTGGAACAACGGGATGGTCTTCTGAGAGTCATTAACGCTATCTGAAAGAGCACAAGGGTGGAATTCTGGCTTGCCACACTATGTTAATCAGCTGTTTCTACTAGATCTTGCCAAAAGGGTTCCCTGGCCAACAGCAGGAATTTAAGGGAAGCAAAACTAAACTTTGACCCTGAGATAGAAAGGTATTTATTTGTCTTCAGTGTTCAAGGCATGCCTCGTATTTCCAATTAATCTAAAAAATTCTCACACTTCCTCAAGTGAATACTAATGGTATTGTCCTACTAAAACTTTCACAGTTTTGTTTTTTTTTTTTAACTGGCAGTCATTTACAATAAGCTATGTGAGTAAATATGTGTTATAACATGTAAATCGTAGTTGCAAGAAAATACAGTGAAGGCTGAAGTAGGTTGGGTTTCATGTCCATCCTCTCACCCACACATCTCATTGCATTGTATGGTTGACTTAATTGACACCATATGTGTATATTATACATTACCCTTTATTTATGTAAAATAAAATGCCTTATATATCAGAGTAAGTGCAATAATATGAAATAGCCTGTACATTTTAAAATGTCGCCAAGTAATGTAAATCCACATCTCTGTAAACAAGTTTTTTAAGTAATTTTAAAAAATAAACACTCTGCTTACTACTTGGCTTCTTTTCATTGTTCTGCATTTATAGAGTAATATCAAGATTTAAAAAAGAAAAAAAACTCTGCACTCTCACCCATTTAAGTAATAAAGGCAAGAGAATGCAAGTTAGCTGTTAAGGTTTTAGAAAGGGTTAACATCTACCTCTTATCACAACTTCCTGACCTCTGGTCACTCTCTCACTATGCCCTGTCTTCAAATTTAACCAGTTCTCTAAGCCTTTGACAACTGTCCATTTTCTCCCCATCAGAAGCCCCCTTCCGTCTGTTTGTGGACTAGAGCACAGCAATCTGTGTCCAGCCCCACTGATCTGTCTTTCAAACCAATTCCAGTTCTTTACAACTATCCAGCATCTCCTGAACCCTTATTCCTAAAGACCACCATGGTCACACAGAAAGAAAGATGGTACTATAAATTCATGATTTTCAATGCCAAATGGACCTTCAGTGCCACCCAGCAGTTGTTTTCCTTGTCATTTTCTTTCATTTTTCTTAGAAGCCCTACGTACTCACTTTCCCCCTCATACTTGGATGAGCTGGGGGTCCTATTTCACAGAGTGAAATATAAAGTACCTACTTTAGGCTCTTTGGTTTTAAGATGCAGACTCCAACCTAGGAAGAAGGCAAGATGATAGCATCTCCCAGAAATCTAAGAATGGGACCCAGTATGTGGCTAGAGAAACTCCTGCTTCTCTCCCACTTGGCCTCCTTATCCCTGCTCTGTACCTATGCATTGCCTAGAAACTTGCTATTAATGCCATTTTGTCATAATTTTGGCCTACCCCATATCAGAACTGCACCTCCTTCTAAAAGCTGCGGCCTACCTGGTTTTCCTTATACATTCTGAAAAGTAAGGCCCTGATTGTTTTAGCCCAGCCTCCCTGGGCAGAGCTTTTTCCAGGAGAGAGTGCCTGAGGATTTGCTAAATCCTCTCCCTATCGAAATGAACAAATACAAAGAGGGAAGCCCTAGTTCATCCTGTGCATTTGGAAAACACACCATGTAAAGTAAGACCTAAGAGCACACAGAACAACAATGTGCTAGGACGCATTTCTGTCTCTGAATAAGATAAAGCATGGGTGGCATAAGAGTTCTGAAAAACGCCCCCAAAACCCTTACCTTGGAGAAAGACCACAAGAAAAGGCAAGCAGGATGCACTCAACTGGAGATATCTACATACCTCAGGATGGTGGGGAAGGCGAGGCTGAAGATGGGATTGCTTTCATTTTCTCAGGCACCTAGTGGTCTAAGCAGGTCAGAGCAATACCAGACAAGGAGTAATCTGATCTGAGAGAAGCCCCACGAGACAGGATCTTGCAATAAAAGGGACACTACTAATTCAGTAAGAGACTAGCCACCCCCACTCACCACCTACTCCCATAAAAGCCACAGTCATCATCACTCCACCCCCATCTTCCTGGTCCTGCCAAACAGCTGGGCATCAGTACACAATCAGCTGGTATACAATTTCCCTATTGGTGTAAGGGATGAACTAACAACACTTCACTATCTACTCCTGACCAGTCTTGGGCAAATGGCAAGCTTAAAAAGAACTCCCCTAATCCTACTGAATTGGATTCACTAAGGATCCTGCTTAAGAATACATGAGTGGTAAAGGTAACAGTGGGGAAAAAGGGAAGAGGCAGGGTGAGAGGAAAAAAACATAATATGTAATATATGCAGCTGATCAGAGGAAAAACCATGGAAAAGTACACCAAAACTAGATGAGTTAGCTCTCTGTGGCTGTGACAAAATACCTAAGAGAAGTCAACTTAGGAGGGAAAAAAATTTATTTTGACTCATGGTTTCAGGTTTCAGTCCATGGTTACTG